>CM063725.1:531662-1009162 GCA_032441825.1 Chaetogeoica ovagalla
GGACAGTAATGCGATTTCTAGTAGAACTTCACTGCAATTCGAATTTGCAACCGGTCAGTTGTAGTCTACTAGAAAACATTATTCTGGTTCTCTAATATCATATAAAACATAATATATTAATTCCCATTTTTTATGCCAGAGTGCCAAAAAGTCTGTATCGTTTAAGAAACAAAATTATCATTGAGTTTATGAATATACACGAGACGACAGTGAAACGCGTTGACTTGGACATTGGACCGATTTGGGACCGACGTCTAATTATTTTGATTTGTCATCATTTAGCGGTATGTTAGATTTGAAATTGACACAAAATTATTTAAATGTTATCCAATATTTGAATATTCAATAACTTTACTCTTATTATTATTACAGATTGGGAGCGGGTCCATCGAAAACAGATCTGCTCAGTCCATCATTTATTGATGATGATGCTTGTAATAATACTGTTCAGACCCCTAGCGAAACCAATTTATATTTCCCATTGAGTAAGTTCTCAATAGTTATAATAAATGTATATATAATGCAAATTCAATTTTAATAATAACATATTTTTTACACTATTAATAGCTACATTTGATGAAGATTTTTACATAAGTAGTTCAAACCAACCGTTTGAAACAAATCAAAGTCAATTTTTCCCGGGTCTACAAAAGCCTAACGACATCGATGACAAGTTTGAACCCAGTGCTGCAGATTTAATCGCTCTAAAACCCAATAACATAAGTACGAGTTAAACACAAATTTTTTGTTGATACTCTAATTAAGCTAATTGATTTTATTTATAACTTGTACAGTTTCCAAATTAAAAGATGTGCCAGAACCGGTTTCACTTGTAAACACAATCACTCTGAATGAAGAACTAGCCAAAGCTGAGATAGATAACATGGATATAAAAACATTGGGCAAAATACTGTCATTTAAAATGGATGACGACACTGTTAACACTAGTGATATAAAAACGCTCAAAGAACCGCTATCGCCTACCTTGGGAGAACTGTGTCATGCCAAACAACGTTTGACATTAAACCTGTCTAAATCTACATCTTTGTCAAGTGGTGGCATGGAGAAATTCAATACTTAAAATTGAATTAATCACCCATTTGGTATTTGGTCGTTTTCGAAGACGAAAATGTAATAAGACATACCTAAATGTTTAGCACAAGTGCCAAACATTTTTATTTATATAAATTACGATAATCTCAGAGAATTAGTTTTTAATAATTTTATACGTACATTATCTTAATGTTGTACTATTAATTTCGGAATGGTGCACGAACCATTATTCGTGGCGAGTATAGTGGGTACGTAAAAAAAAAAAGTTTGAGGGCAGAGGGGATGACATTTATGTGTTATCTACTCGTTTACCACTCAGTTTTCGCCCCTTGATCCGTAATGTTCTGTTTTGACGTTCCTTAATATTTAAATTTAAACAATTAATCGGTACAATTAAATCGTAATTTATGAATCTTAACCAAATTATAATTGTTTTTTAGTTGCTAACATTTTTTTTATTATTATAGTTTTTAAAAATATTTTATTATGTATCAAGTGTGTAAATATTGCAATATGTTATTATTATTTTATGAATGCGGAGAAGGGAAGGTTGTTTTTTATTATTTTTTAATTTTTATTATTATTCACCGTCCAAACGATATATAATATTATATGAATGTTCTTCCTCCCCCTCGCATCTATCGTAATTTAGTGAGATTAAATTTTTTTTTTTCAATATTGTGGCGTAACAACAAGGGTAAAACAAATACGACTACATGTTATTGTTGTATGTTTTATATAAGTATATATTGTATTAGGTAGATATTTTTGAGAAAGCTCACGCGTATTAGAAAAAAAATTATAATTAAAAATTTAAAGTTAAAACAAATATGATCCGTGAATTATTAAATTTTTTAATAAGCGATTATTATTATTTTTATTGATTTCGTTCGAATTGTTTTATCCGTCAATAGTCAATTTGTGCTCATGGTATGATTTTTATATATATATTGATATACATGTACTGACTCATCGTTCTCTTTTGACACTGAGAAATAAACGTGTCGTAGTTTATTTTTTCTCTTGTTTTGGTCAGTGTTATATATATATATATATATATATATGTCAACCATGCACATAAATCCTTTACCGAATGTATTTATCCGACTATTGTCAGTATTATTATAAGTGCGTTTTTTTTCCTTCCTCTATTGTTATTTCTTATTTGTATTCATATGTATAACCTAATAAATTAAAAAACTATGATTTGAGAAAAAAAATTCAATTGTTTTCTTTTTAGTAAGGCTGTGAATTTTTCTTTTTGATTTCTTTTTTAACATTTTTATCAATTAAAAAGAACTAAATAAAAATATAACAAAAAATAATCGTTATATTATTTTAAACTTTATGACGTATTGATTTACAGCTTTATTTACAATCAATTCCGTGTATCGTATCAACAGTCGTCCTGTCACATTCCATCAAAAATTATGGTTTTCCAACTCAATATGTACCACTCAAATAAAATAAAGTACAATGTAATTCGGTTTCCGGACCAAATATTTCCTTTCAGTTCATCATGTAAATATGAAGAAATAATCAGTTTGAAATTAAACATATTTTTTAATTTTGTAAAAACCTACACCCACCAATTTTTGAAAAAAATATAGCCACTGAATATTCGTAACGAGACCATTATTATTAGTCAATTTGATTATTTTTGACAACAGCTATATATACTCATTATTGTTTGGTTAGACATATTTTGTTTGAACACCTATTTTAGTTACATTAAAAATTAATTTTAAAGGATTTGTTAAAGCCATATAACAAAATAATATTATACAAAATTGGCGTTTGGGTTGAATTTAGAATTTTAACTCTTATTACTAAATATGAATGGAAAAGAAAGAATATTTTTGTAGGTACATAGCCTTTTTGTAAAATATTGTTTAACACGTTGATGAACAGTTGTCAAATATTACTGCTATAGCAGTGATATGAATAGTTGACGTCAGGGATCAATTTTAAATATTACTGCATAGATTAAATATACATAGATAGCCAACGCTGTGTATACAAATTGGCAACCACAATTTGGTCTAAAAGGACGCAACGAAATGTACTGTTGGACGCACAACAATTTTGCACATAGATTGCGCTGTTTCACCCTTTTTGTATAGGTTCATATTCGCGCGGTAATTTGAAATATGAATATTAAAGATATTTAGGTAAAATTCGCAACAATAATTTTAGTCACAAAAATAAGGGCGTATCATACATAATTCTCAGAACAGATTAATAATATCTGTTGATGTGATTGAACACTCGCGATATGATATAATCTTAACTTCCGTATTTTATCTTTGTCACGAATTTTATCGTTCCACTAATAAAGCTAACATTTGAACATTTCCCAAATTGATGTTTGTATTGCTATTCGGTTTAGTTGTTAGTCATCTTAGTTTTTAAAATGAATACATTAAGAGGAAATAAATGTGTTTTTATAAATTGTGGAAAAAGTAAAAGAACTGATCCAAACACGAGTTTATATCATTTTCCTAAAGATGATCGCTGCAAAGAGTGGATTGTAAATTCATACATAGATTAAATATACATATATTTAAATAATTATATTTTATGTACTTATAATTAATAAAAACTATTGTTTCATTTGTATTCATATATTATTCAGTTATATAAAAACTTAATTTTACTTTTTAATATATTTAAATATTAATAACATTTTTTCTAATTAAATTTTAAAATGTTATGAAAAGTTTCCAAAAAAGAAATAATGTGTATCTAAATATATTATAATAATTATAACCGGGTTTTTCCTACATTTTGATCTTGGGCACGCCTCTGGTTTTTACAGTCAGTTAACAGTGTGCGTCGTGCGATTGTTGTAATGTATCATAATTATTTTTCGACATTAATATTGTAACGCCATCTTTTGCCATATAATGTTACTAATTTAGCCGTTTCCGTATAGTGCATTTGCGTTGGCTATCTAGGTATATTTAATCTATGATTACTGCCATAGCAGTAGTATAAAAACCATCCAAAATGTGTCATTACTACTATAGCAGTGATATTTTCAATGATTTCTGATGAAAGAAGTTGTTCTGATCCCAGACATCTCATTAGGCACTCTATTTTTAGCTTGCTTATACACGTTTCCATTTTTATTTTTCCGTTGATTAATTATAAATCATATAGTGATAACTGTTATTATTTTCTCTTTTGATTAATACAACATAATACGTCAATACGTAATATTTATTAGATTAGCAAATATGGCAACAAAACTCAAAACTTATCGAAATTGCCAAGTATGAGTTTATGAGCGGAATAGTTCGCGTTGATCAAATGATCTCTTATTCATGTCCCCGGAAGTCCGCAAAGTGGTACAAGAAAGTTATTTTTCATCTATTAGATATCGCTGTTCGAACAGTTTTTTTTTTATATAAACAACATTTTGGTTCTTCACATTCAAGTATATAGAGACTTACTTATTAAAGATGTAATTAAAATCCCAAAAAATACTACAGCAACTGAACTTTTTCAAAGAAAAAAAAATTCAAGAAAATCAAGCCAAGGTGAAGATTTGAGAGGTCATTTCGAAAAACCCATTCCGTTACCACCAAATTATAAAAGAAAAAAAATTTTAAATCTGTGTGTAGTGTTATAAACAACAAAAAAGAAAACAAACTTCCATTCAATGTCAAAAATGTGAAATACCTCTATGTCCACTATGCTTTAAAGATTACCATGCTGCTCAACCAGAAGGATGAATATAAAGTTAAAATAAATTTTTAAAATAATGATCTAATTATTGTAAAAGTATAATTTTTCATTAATAATAAAGTTTTTGTATTGCATTTTATTTTATTATTTTAAATACAAATAACTTCCCTATCATTTTATGCATTTCTCAAACTAAATCGTAGCACTAACGTAATAATAAAATAATTAACCACTAAAATGTAATACTGCTATAGCAGTAATTTTGTAATAAAAAATGTGATGTTGTGGGTCAGTACTGCTATAGCAGTACTAAAAATATTACTCCTATAGTGATGAAAAGTGACGTTTTAAGAATGATCTTTTTGAAAAATAATAAAATCGACTGTCCATCAACGTGTTAACAAAGAAACTATATATACACTATAACTATATATATACACTTGAAAACATTATCCTCTTCAAATATTTAAATGTGAAAGAAAGAACATAATTAAATATAATTTACAAAGTAAATTTTAATTAAAAATATATTTCGCTCATTTAAATAGTTAAAACTCGATGGACGAAAGATTAAAAACAAAAAAGTGAAAATGTACAAATAACTTGAATTTGATTTGAAGAACATACTAATATATAATTATTATCCATGAATTCTAATTTAAATTTATTTTTAAGTACACACTCGTGTCACAAAAAAATTACCTTTTAACATTAAAAAATAAATAATAATATTACGATCAAATTAAAAGTACAAAAACAGTCATAGTACAACTTATTATACATATTTCAGAATTATAGGTATATAGGTATTTTAATATCTTCGATTTGATACAGATACTGTAACAGTCCATATTGGTATTCACTTCGCAGGTCATAATATATCCCTATAACGAATTCAAGGAGATTTGTAAAAATAGCATAGAACAACATATATATATATTTGAGGGACATAATGTTTTGTCGAAGACATTATTGAAAAACTAATTTAAAATAATGTTACATTAAAAATATTTAAAATAAATTATGCGTAATATATACCTATCCGTGTATATTGTTTAGGAAAAAAATAATACAAAAACATTTATATACAATAAAACTGTTCTCGTAAATAAAATATAATTAACAAGAACTCATTACTGTGCAGGATGTGAAATTAAGTAGTTTAAATGTTTTTTTTTCTACTAAATGTGTTGATCAATCAAATGAATAGGAAAAAAAAAATGAAAACCAATTGAACAGTTGAGTTTCAAGGTAAAAACAAAATTAAACGATTAATCATTATAAAAAATATTTATATGTATGTATGATGCATCTGGTGACAAAAAAATAAATAAAAAATCCATTGTAACTATGAGTACATTTCAAATATCAATTTTTTTAAAACCTAATAAACAATACCATTAAATCATTTAAAGCAATTTTTAACGAATTAAAGGAAAATAAGTTGCAGTTAAAAAAAAAATACATAAATGATAAATTATAATTTATGACTGTTTAATAAAGTATTGGAATTAATTGTTTGCTTAAAGAAAAATTATACTCTAATCAAATCAGTTTTGTTGAACTACAAATAAATCATTCAAACATGCGAGTATGCAACTGAAAATATCTTAAAATAAATTATGTTTGAAATGACTATTTTAATAGTATTATTATTATTATTATCCTAAAAATATATAATTAATACTTATTTACATCATACTTTGTTGTG
Organism: Chaetogeoica ovagalla; assembly: GCA_032441825.1. Lineage (NCBI taxonomy): Eukaryota > Metazoa > Arthropoda > Insecta > Hemiptera > Aphididae > Chaetogeoica > Chaetogeoica ovagalla. The sequence continues at coordinate 538,117 of CM063725.1, forward strand.
ACTTTATTAGAAAATACAAACAAAAGGTTTTGCTACAAAATAAAAATATATTTAAAATCTTTACCAAGTTGCACACGCAATCAATCAACACTTTAACCATTCGTGCTGCAAACATTGAGCGGCCGTAGCCCTAGCATTTTGATCAAACTCTAACATCGGGAGTAAAAAACCAGTGAATGCCTTGGCTTCAGATTCTGGCCACTTATACTTTTCTCTAAGCACATCGTACAAAAACCATGGTTTTAAACTGCTTATATTACGCAATTCAGCGCGCTTGTTGAAAAACTGTGGAGATTGTTTTCCCATATCAATAACTTTTTTCGGGATCTTGCCCAACAATTCTATAATATGAGCAATATGATCTTCATCCCTGGAATATGCCTCCCGAATGAGGTTCAAACAAATAATCACCAGTCGCTAGTTCAAATGCCATACACGCAACACTCCATATATCTGATGATGTACCATAACCAGCTCCGATTAACACTTCTAATGAACGATACTGTCTAGTCTGAATATCCTCTGTAAAATGACGATCTACCCAACACGCATTGCCAAGGTCAGCGACTTTAACATTAATATCACATACATTGAATGCTGGATCTTCGGAGGATCTTCACGAGATTTACTCCTGAATGACCGTTTTTTTGATAACGGCTTATTACTTTTAGTCGATTCACCATTTCTATTCTCGTGCATTGTACTAGGCTCGTCTGAGTTGTGATCGTTTTCTACATTACATTCGTGTGACGGAGAGTTTAACACATTTGTATTAGTACTATCGCTATAACTGTACCCATTAGACATAGATTCACTAGTATTTGCTTCTACATCTGGAATTGATTCCAACTCTGTAGATTTTACATCACCTGCAAATATATATAAAACAAATATAATAAATATCCACTTTTTTTTTATCGCACAATTAATAATATCAAAAAAAACCCAAAACTAAAAATATCAAAATATAAACTCTGTAAATTTCATATTAAAATACCCACCTTTAATATTTTCATCAGTACATTCATTATTTTGTTTCGACTCGAGTTCTTCTAATTGTTGCATATGTACTTTGAGAAGTTCAGATTGTCGTTTAACCTTTTTTTTCATTTTCTTCTTCTGATTTTTGGTCAGATTAGGTTTATTGAAATTGATTTTGGGAGCAGTACTGCTAAATGATACAGGTAATTTTTGTCCTTTCTGGTGAATCTCAGCTGCTTCTTTAGCCAAATTTTTAATATACTTTTCGTCGACACATAACAACACGTTCTCCGGTTTAATGTCAGTATGTATTATGTTACATTTTGTATGTAAATAATCTAAACCTTCAAGTACTTGACGTATGATACTCTTGACATTTTGTATCGGTATGCCCGAGTAATCACTTTTAATAATCAACTTTAACAAATTATGACCAAGCACTTCGAACACCATGCAAATGTGATTTCCATTAACACCACCAATTTTAAAATCATTCAACAACATGACTACTCGTTCTCTTTTTTTATCACTGGTATCGGAATCACGAACACTTTTTAAAAGTTTTATTTCGTCCAAAGCGGTTTCTGTAAAATGAGACGCACTTTTAACCACTTTGAGAGCGACGTAGCGCTTGTCTGTAAAATCCCAACACAGCCAAACAGTCGAAAAATGACCCCATCCAAGTTTTCTTAACACATGATATCTGTAAGAACAAAAGGAAAAACAATTAACCATGATCATTAGCGCAATTTTTAAAAATAAATTAAATCAATTAAGATATTAGACAATATACAATATTAGAAAAGTACTACATTTGAATAGGTGACAATAGTGGTTTTATACATTTAGAAAAAAAAAAAAAAAAAAGATTAATTTATCCGTAATTATGATTATCATCAAAAATATTGTTTATACTTAATAAAACTGTTAAAACGTTTAGATTTTTTTACAATAACTAGAAATTACGAACAAGAAATTTCGTCTTTTCGATATCGTTAAAAGAGATCCAAGTGTATGAATTATAATAATCTGCTATTAAGACACGCGCCTAACTTATAATAATGAAAACTGTTTAAAAATTCCAAAAAACCTAACGATGCACAACCGACATTTGTACCTGAAGACTCGAAACATCTTACCTGTTTAGAAACACGTCGCCAATTTGTACGGGATGATAGCCGCCTTTGCAATAATCGCTGGACTCTTCTTGTTCCTCCTCGTCGGACGCGTACATATCTTCGGTAGCTTCGTCGGACTCGTTTGATGAAGAATCGCTGTCCCTCTGATTCGCATGGCTCTTGGGCTTATCGGGCGCCTTGTTTGACGCGGCGGGTGTCACGTTTTTGCGATCTTCGTGCGCCTTCTTCGGCGGCAGTTTGCGTCGCTTCTTCTTCGCCTGTATCGCCAATATCCGTCTGTTCGTGTCCTTGTTCATCACCCGTCCGTCAGTTTCTGTGACACGAACAACAAGCAGTTAACTTTCCAAACACCACACCGTCGCGTCCACCTACCGTGTTCTATTATACCTAATAACAATAAACCGTGGACAAGAGTAAAAATCTACGTGCTCACCGTTATTGCGTACAGTGGTGACTTACCGCCGTGCGGACTTCAGCGACGGACAAGACTCCGCAACGGGTCACGGGAAATGGAAACGTCGTCGACGGAGATACGAAATAATAATAATAATAATAATAATCTCACCGCCAATGTTAGGAGTGAACGCGAAACCAAAAAGTAAAATAATAATAAAAATGAAAATGTAATATATTAGATTGCACAGGGTTGTCAGGGTGCCCGAGTACGGCGACGCGAATGGCCCAGTGAGTGTACGAATTACGCGGTGATAGCGTACGAACGACCGTTGACGAGGACATTTCTCGCCGCGACCGTTGTGCGCACTGTAAACGCGTAGCCGCCCGTTATCTGATAACGGGCGGCTGGTTGGAGGACGCCTGACATTTGGAAATTTGGATTCGCCGTGGAGGTTGTCGGACGAGCAGCTGAACGCATCGCTGTGCTTATCAGTTTAGGTTTTTGTTTTTTTGCGTGTTTTGTTTGTCTGTTTAGTTTTTTTTCATTCCCTCTGTTCGCTGGTCAAATGATCGCGATTTTATAATAGTTACAGCAATTACTGTCCAATAACCGACGGCCGGATACGACAGCGAATTCCATCGGATCGGACGACGATGATTTCTCTTGCTCCGGTCGTCAAGTCTCCTCGAGCGACGCGCCGCGTTCGACGAATTACTACTACTGTAAACATCACCGCAGCGGCGAATACTTGTGTGTTATCGCGAAATGCAACGACGGCCGCGCGCAGAAAACATTAAACGAGAAAAATAAACAATTCTTCGCAGTTAACTTCATTGCCCGTCATTCAACGGCCTGTGTGAGTACCTATCGATTACACGCAGGCACCTAATCGTTTTTGACACTGTTATCGATTAATTAGACGTCGGATAATTATTTATCGCACAACATTTAGCCATCCTGTTGTCTATCCATAACAACAAATATTGAAAAAATAAATGAAGTTATTCGCTCCTCCCCTTTTTCTGCCACGTAAAAGTTTGTTCTAAACGATTTTTCATTGAAAATGACTTTTCGAGAGGTGAAGAATATTTGCAACTATAAAGATATCATGTGTTCTGTTTTTTGATAAAAAAATATTATGAGCATTGTTAATAGTCTAAGATTATATTATAATCATTATATATGTTCATATATTGTTCTGATCAATTGTATTAGTATACGGTATAATATATTATAAATAAACAGAAAATAAACTTTTATTTTAATTTGTCACAATATTTCTAGACAAATTTCAAGAAAAGAAATATAGAATTAAAAAAAGAAATTTTCAAATAGTTATAACTCTGAGTTCACACTAGCTCAAGGAAAAAATATATATTTTAGATATTATAGTAATCAATTTATAGATTTTTAAATTAAAATGCACATACATCAGTTTGTTTTTTACTACCTACCTATTTGATTTATAAAAATATGAAAAATATTTTCAAAAAAATTTGTAAAAAGAAAAATTTTTCGGAAATATTTTTATGTATTTTTGTTGTGTAAAAATAACATTAATTGTACATTGTTGAAACTAAAAATGACATTAAATCAATGTAGACAATTTAAAAACCATTAATATCGTGTCACGTGGTATTTGTGATAAAATGAAGCAGTTATGGACATGTATATAATATTTCAAACTTAATCATGCAAATAGTTTTTTAAAATATTGAACACCTGCTTATTTTAGGAAAATTCGAATGCTTCCATACGAGGCGTTTTAATTTTATTTTCAATAAAGAATTTGATTTTTCTCGAAATCTGACGAATGTCTATGACTCTACATACCAATTACTCGCCTATAGTAATTCTGTTGAACACAAAATATCCAATAAATCGCGCAGAGTCGTGTACTATAAAATTAATTTTTTACTGCACCGAAAACTTGGATGCCAAATAGTTTGTAAAATGTCTAAAACAAAAAAAAAACTTATAACGCAAAAATCTCGAGTAGATGACGCGCCAATTATTTGTATTTTAACTCTTACATGGCACACATAACAGTATAATAAAATTCCACTCCGTAAAACCAAAACAAAGTAGGCTTTAGTCTAATATTAGATCATATTGACCTATAATCAAAATTAAAAAGGACACTATTCCCGCGACTTTATTATAATAAACATATTCGATTTCAAACATGATTCTCAGTCGTTTAAGTGCCTATATATTTCAAATTTTTTTTTTTTATGTCACTTTTAAAGCTTAAAACTCCAAAGTCTTGAGAAAATACTGGTTTCTTTAATTCTTTGTTATATATATTTCTTTTGTATTACACAGTTCAATCGTCAATGTGCTCAGATGTTAATCAAACGTTATTTCACAGATTGCTTCAGTACTTGCGATTTATATATTTATTTTAATTTTTAGAATTCTCGGGTCTTAGATTTTCAAAAATCAGAGACTATTGGCACAAAATGAAGACGTGATGGAATAAAATTTCGATGTTTCATCATTTCGAGGTAAAAACAGTGAAATGTTCTCACAAAATTCTTTAATAAATACTTTTGAAATTAATATTATTGTTTTGAATTTGAAAGCATTTTAAGCAATAACAAATCATGATATATTCATTAAACGATTTCGAACGACATTATAGTCGGTTATTACTCATTAGTTATTATTAATTGTGAGATATTATAGGAATATATGGCTCAGCTCAATTTTATGATAATAAATTTTCGGTAAATAAAATTTTAAATGGTTCTCAATTTTTTTTTTCCATTCCTCCAGTGTCTGATAGAGAAAGTATATTGCGGCATTCATGGATTTAACGCCTATTTTTCACGATTTTCGTGACGTTCAAATATAATAATAAATTTCATTCATTTTTTTCTTTATATATATTTACATTTTTTTTTTATTTTTTTAAACATTATTCTACATTGGTGTACTACGTACACGTGTATACTTAATCAAATTAGGTAACATTTTCGACCAGCTAAAAAAAATTAAAAGTTGTCGGATTTTAAGCGTAATATGTATTTGTCACCAATTTGTGAAAACGATCAATTTAAACACAGGGTTATATATATGTAATAAAAAAATAATAAAATCTCGTGTAAAGGAAAAAAATGGCTAGAAAGCGGTATTAATCAATAACTATTCGTTTAGGTACTCATATTTATTTTCTAGTTGTTATTTATGATGACGTGGGTGCCTACCATAAAGATATGTTATTTAATTTGTAACAATTCAAAAGTACAAAGCGATTACACTTTGTGTGTAAATAACTTTACATATATATATATATAACCTAAATATAGCAATTATTTACTTATAAAAACAATATTACACAACAATATTAACAATATTGCCAATAATTTTATAAAATAGTTAAATACAAAAAATAAATAAATAACAAACAAATTTCAAGACAAACATTTATAAACCCATACTTATCCGAGATCTATTTCCTAAAAATAAAAAAAAATATTGTTTTTAATTTATTGTAAGTATCATAGTATAATAATGTTTTTATTATATATTTTCATATTGTTGCAATAATCCTAATGATATAATTAATAAAGACATGATATGTCTAATTACATACTTATATATATATCTTTTTATTTAAATACGTTTATTCAATACTTATCTCTTATAACGAGAAAACGTAACATGTTTACCCATACCCATTGATTTCATGTTTGACTTGTATTTATGATATAGGGTAAACATTTTGACCGAAAATTGCATAGATACTTATTTTTTTTATTTTCACTTTTCCTGTAAAATATGATTGAAATAATACATTTTATATATTTAGTTTACAATAATGTATTTATTATTAAATTCATATAGATATAACATAGACTCAACCGAGTGAGAAAAATCATGGATTATGTTGCTGCTATTGACATCGGTACAACTAATTTGAAATGTCAGATTTTTTCAAATTCGGAATTTCGCGTTGTTGGATCTTCTATACAAAAAGTATTTATTATTATTTTTTTTTTTTATTTAAACAAGATTTTAAGTATATTGAAAATTTGTTAAAGAGTAATTTCTGCATCTAGTCTATTATATTAATACTTTATTGTTAGTTTTTCCGAAATAAAATAATAAATACGTCTTTGAATTAATATTCAAAAACAAAATGTTTTAAAATAATAATTTAATAGGTTGTATATTTAATATGAATATTATACTTTTGTGTTATTACTCATAATTTTCAAATTCAATTATAATTACGTTTCACATTACAATGATTGTTTTTACTATTACCTACTAGTTTAATTATTTATTATTATTATTATTATTATTACAAAATAGAAATAATATGAATTTGAAATGTTTCAGGTTAATATATTAAAACCTTTTCAAGGGTGGGAAGAAATCAATCCGTATGAGCTACAAAATGGTGTAAAACAAGTCTTACATAATGCATTAAAAGGTTTATGAATAATTATTCTGTAATATATTTAGAGGACTTATCCACACCCGCTTTGTTACCTCCATCTATATTATGAACAGCAAAATTATACTACACAAGTCTTAGACAAAAATCTTGCAATTATTAAAAATGTCAAAATCTCAAAACATAATTTCTTTTAAGGTGATATTTTATAGAAAAAACTATATGATATTCTCATATTTGAATTAATTAATAAGTGTTTAAACTCTAAATTCAACCCAAACTGAAACACTATAGCTTAAGAACTACGTAATATGATGTTGCTATGTTATCCTTTAGTAAATGGAAACAACAAATACAAATGTAACTTCTGTATAATAGTCATCTGAGAAACTAGTGAAAATAGCCAGCAGTAGTAAATTAAAATTAACACTAAATTTAAACCAAGTTATGATCTTTTAATATATATAGTTTTTTCTTCTTAATTAGATGCAGATCTCAAATCCAGTAATATAAAAAGTATTGGTCTGTCAACTCAACGCAATACGTTCATTACTTGGAATAAAACGACTGGTGAACATTATCATAATTTTATAACGTGGAGAGATTCGCGTTCAAGTGTAATAGTTGATGAATTAAACAAATCAATAACTTTAAAAGTGAGTATTTTTATAAAAAAATAAATATGATTTATGAACAATGTGACTGAAATGTTTTTGTTATTTTTAGATAATCAAATATGTTTCAAAAATATTGTACTTGATATTTGCAACGAAACAACTCAAAATTGTAAAATCATTTTTTTTTTCCAACATTCAAGTATTATCAACATTTTTTATACTATTATACTTGTTACCTATACTTATTTGCTTTATGTATAGATTTTGCCCAAACTTTTATGGTTGTTGCGACATAACCGTAAATTTAGACAAGACATGAGAAAAAACGATGTACAATTTGGCACGTTGGACACTTGGTTATTGTATCAAGCGAGCAATGGGAAAATGCATGTGACCGATGTATCGTGCTAGTGCCACTGGATTGTTCAATTTATTCACCATGTCTTGGATGCCTAATTTTGTGTTTCATTATTTTGGTATTACATATACAATACTTCCAAGCATTTGCAATTCAAATTTATCCATGTTTATTAAGAAAAACAATATAAATTGCAAAATCTCTAATATTACGATTGCATGTTCAGTGAGTTATCTTGCTTACATTACCATTTATGATTATTAATTGAACTTGATTATTGATATGTAACTCATTGTTATTATGTGTAGCTTGCTGATCAATCGGCTTCACTTTACGGTACAGGTTCTTCCACAAAATATACGGCCAAAGTTACCATGGGAACAGGAATGTTTTTAAACATAAATTGTGGTTCCTCACCGGAAGTATGTTTAGGTTAGATATATATTTTAATTAATCATTATAATATTATCCATTTGTAATCTTAAAATTCGTTTGATTGACATTCTTTTTGGCCTTAGGATATTTTTATATTTAACGATATAAATTTGTGAAATATTATATACTTTTATTTTAAAATCATATTTACCTTTTTCTTCATTCTAATTTTAATTACTTATTAATAATTCGTATGAATCTTTTTGTGAACAGTTTTCTACACAAAAAACCATTTACCTACACAAAAATTTTGATGAACATTTGAAATTAAACTCATAAATTATATTTACAATAGTAATTTTTATTTATTGACAAATTAGGATATTTTCCATTGATTGGCTGGACATTCAATGAAGATATTTGTTTCATGTTGGAGGCAGTCGATTACAACAGTGGATCGTTAATTCAACTCGGAAAATCCATTGGTGAGATTCCTGTTTGAGGGTATATTATATGTACATCAAAAATATTTAAAGAAGTGTCTCTTCATCTCTTTCAAAAACAGGTGGTTTCAATAATCCAAAAGAGTTAAATGAATACATTTCAAAACATGGAAATGAATTGTCAACGAGCAATTTATTGTTTGTACTGCCTGAATTTGAGGTGGGTTAAACATAGCTTGAACATAACTTATATAATAATAATACATATTAATTTTTATGTTTCAGCCTTCCAAATCAACAAGAAAAGATTATAGTTTTATCGGTGTTACACCTTCTACTACAAAAACGGACATGGCTGTATCTATTTTAGAATCATTTGCCTTTAGGATTAAAAAAATATTAGATAATTTTCACAACGAAATGCCACAAATGGTATTGAATACTCTATGGTAATATTCAAACCATTATAGTGTTCATGATAAACGAGATTCGGATTTATATGCATTAAAAATGTCTTATTAATTTTTTTGTTACAAAAAAATTTTTCTATCAATTATTATATTTATTTTTTATGAAACACGTTTGTAAATAAAATACAATTCAAATTAATGCACAGTTTAGTTATTAAACATATAAAATTATCACAAGTGCATTTATATTTTTCTTAAAACTAAAATATGTTTCTATTTCAATTTGTTACCTCATTCTATGTTTACCTAGCGTATACAATACAACTAATTAGAAAAAAAAATGTGTAATTTCATACAAATCCAAATCTGCTTATTAACGATATTATTGCCAATACCTGTAAAGCAGTAGTTGTTAAAAATATTGCAATTCATTTCATAGGATCGATGGTGGAGTATCTCGAAATGATTACATTTGCCAAACAATTGCTAATGTCACTTCGACTACAGTTGTACGAATGAAAAACAGTAACCGAACGGAAATATCTTGTTTGGGTGCGGCTTTTATGGCCGGTCTGTCATCGGGTATGTGCATATTTCAATAAGTATTCTATCAGTTCTAAACAATAAAAATAATTTACCTGTATTCCACTCAAATACTGTTCAATCATAATCATAACTTATCTCTTTATTTGTAATTAGGTGTGTGGACAAATAAGAACGAGTTGAAAAATTTCAGAAACAGAACTGATCAAAAATTTGTTCCAAATAATAATGACTACTTTACAAATGAATATAAATATATAAGATGGTTGTATAACCAAAAGTGTTTATATTGAAAAATATATTTATTTGATATTTTTAATTGTTTTATTATAAAACACAAATTTTATATTGTATACCAATAACCATATATACATAAAAAAGTAAACAAAACAACTTCATACTATATGTCAATATATAATACGCTCCTAACTATAACTTGGATTTGGATTGTTCAAATATAATTTTGTTTTTCAAGAGTCTATTGATTTCGATTTGTGAATATCCAACACTTCTGAGTATTTCACTGGTGTTTTGTCCATAAACGGCAACTGGTTTGTCCACACATAAAACACCAGGCGTGGCACTCAGTTTCGGTGCTGGCATGGGCACCACGACATTACCTTTTCTTACAAAAGAATTTCTACTCACATTGTGTGGATGCTGGTCGACTTCGTCAAGGTCCAATACAGGAGTGACACAAGCATCTTTCGAATCAAATATCTAAAATTTGATTGTCCCACTTGTTTAAAATCACTTTTTCCGATGCTCATGACTCGTGTGTTAATTTAAAAATAAAATATCTACAACACTTACATTGCACCATTGTTCTCGGGTTTTCTCTTTGAAGATCTTGGCGATAATCTCTCTGTTTCTCTCAAAATTATTCATTTGTTCTATATCGTCGACATTTAATCCTAGTCCTTCGATAAATTCTTGATAAAATTGTGGTTCCAATGCGCCAACAGCCATCCATTTACCATCTTTGGTTTCGTAAGTGTCATAGTAGTGCATTCCTCCATCTAATCTAATCCACGTTCAAGATAATAAATTACATATAAATTTAGTTAAGTTAAGTTAATCGTATACAAGCAAGTCAACGCACAAGTTTTGGCCTTTTGCGTTTCCCCAAATAAACGAATCTTGCGAACACATCAACCAACTGCCAGTGTATGAAATCCCTTCGGTTATATTAGTATCAACTATTTGACCTCTTCCGCTTTTAAATCTTTCGATAACTGCCATTAAAATCCCCATTATGCAGATCATACTTCCACCCGCAAACTCAGAAAAATTTACAGGTGGGACAGGTTTCGGATTTTTAGAACCGTACAGCGACAACAACCCTTTTTATATACATTTTAATACATTTAAACGTACATTTATTGTTAATTTTATTTTTAGACTAACCCGATATGGCCAAATAGTTGATATCGTGTCCGGCTCTTTGAGAATATAAACCGTACGACCCATATCCATTCAAACGAGCATATATCAAACGAGGATTCTTTGACATCAACCTATTAGGTCCCAGACCTAATTTTTCCATTACACCTTTAATTTTTGTTTTTATTAACAAAGAACAAAAAAATTGTTAATCGTTTTATAGTTCAAAATGAATTTAAAAAATATATATATGTATCCTCACCTGGCCTAAATGGTTCAAGTAAAATGTCTGTGTTAGTGACTATTTTTTCTATTATCTTGATGCCTTCTGATTGTTTTAAGTCGATACATATGGATTTTTTACCGTTGTTCATTACGTCCATTGCTAATGGTACGTTTTTCTGCAAAATGAACACGTTTTCTTAGGAAACGACTACAATAATACGACAACAGATATTTCATTTATATGTTATTATGTATAGAATACAAAGATTGAAGTTTAATAATATTTTTAAAATAAAGCCATTTTTGTAATACTTTTTAGTCATTTTTTCCCCTACAAAATAGTTTTAAAAAATTAAAATATAATTACTGTTAGATTATCAAATATTTACAAAACAAAACTAAAACATGACAATTAAAATGATCTTAAAATATATACAATCGCTTTTGAAAAGGTATTGAAAATAGAAAAGGAAAAATTGCATATATTAATTCTATTTTTTATCAAAAATAATCTTTACGGATAATGCTATACTATATATACAACTGCGAGAAAAAAATCATTCTAATCAACTAGTTTATTTTATTTTATGAAAATTATAAATATTGGTCTATGTCGCTAACCGCCTTGTTGAGTAACATGCTTACATATTTATTATACTTACTTTATGTACGATTGTCACATTCGCTCCGAAATCTGCTAGTACACTTCCGACGAAAGGCAACGGTGCCAGACCGGAAAACTCTAATACCTTTAATTCTTTCAGAGGCATGTTGTACGTTATAATAACCCGAATTATTTGTTATTTGTTTCACAGATGACAGTATTATTATTACTCGGCCATGCATGTGGTGACTTTTCAATATTTATTGGCCAAAAACAAAAAAAAAAAAAACCGATGTAGTACCGGAAAACGGGGTCACACGGGTCACTGAGGTGATTCGGATCAAAAAAATATCTTTTTCCGTAATCAGTTCCCGTGGAGTTAAATAAAGACGCTATCGGTTTTAAAACTTTTAAACCTACTTAATAACTATAATAAGTCTACTTTTATTTATTTCTCGATCAAATGTAGCTGATATCATTTTATTATCATATAATAACAAAAAAATTGTTATCACAAAACGTGTTATTTTGAGTTTTGGTGTAACTTTTTCGAGAAAAAAAATTGCGAAGTGTTTAGCTTGTTGATATTATCATTAATTTGTTAAGCAACTTATAGGTATAGTAGTTTAAGATAGTTACTATAAGAAAATAAACAAAGGATTAGAGATATATGGTAATGGTTTTTTTTTCAAAAATTTCATTTTTGTGTGTTTTTAGGGATGATTTGGGTCGGAAAATTTTTTATTATCTATTTCATTTATCTTACCAATTATCCGTTGTAATACAAATATGAATATTACCTTAATTGTAAATATTGTATTCTTTGTTTTAGGAACATATAGATGTTAAAATCCCATCCGTTGGGTGGGGGGGGGTGGCTTAATATTTTCGTTTTATCCATTAGCGTAAACAGACATTTTTAAACGATTCAACCTACTAACTAGTGACTTACTCCTATATAACCCCCCCCCCCCACACACACATATATTAATTTATCAGATATTCGTATTTGAAGGATTGTTAAATGATACATTTATACCCGAGTAGCATTTTAAATGCTGACGCCGTTTAAAATCATCAATAAATGATGGTTCAAGGTACGGTGGTACAAATCTGGATCATAGCACCGTGTTTTTGACAAAAATCGATACAGAATTTTTCTATGGGTTTAACCGTGCCATGAATATGTTACTTTACTGTGATTCAAACACCGTAATGCGATTCAAAATAGGCACACGAATCAGTGTGCGTTTACAGTAAAATGATCAGTTATAAATATCGTAAGTCGGTCCAATTATGTTATGGTTATGATCAACAGCATCCTACCCCTTTGAACATCACGTAAAACGCTGGAATATGTGTGCTCGACCGACGATCATCATAATATGCGATGATCGTCGATCGTAATCGAGCGCTTAGTACTTAGCTAACTGTAAATTCGGTCAGTTGAGAAAACGTGCGAATGTGAGAGTGGCCAGTAAAAGTTAATAAAATAGTAAAAGAGTGTAAAATAAACGAGTAAACGTGTAAACGAGTGTACAATGAGGGAACATTAATCATTGCGTTAATTTTTTTTTAATTGAAATACGCAAAATAATAATATTTATAATAAATATAGCAAACGCGCATACGATTGATCGTTCGGTCGGCGTCAAACTAAACACTCGCGCGTATACCGACATAACGCGTCAGTCGACTGCGATAAAACTGGATAAAGAAAGTAGTCACCAGATAGCGGTACGACACAAAACAAGAGGGGGTAACCACGCAGACGTATAAATAGCGGTCCGCAACCAACAGACCGCTCTCCCTCCTGCAAGCTGCCACAATCTTCGCAACTAGACTCCGCGCTTCGGTTAAATCCCGCCCGAACCTCACGATCGCCGCAACCACAGACTATTCACCCAGAAACCGCGACTGGGTACATAGCCCTTGCTCCCTCCTGGAACATCCCCCCGATCAGCCAACACCATAACATCCAATGACCTCGGCCCACCGAATTCCTAGCCTCGTGACGCACGCGAGCGCCTCCACTGCTCCGCTCTACGAGCAAGTGGCGGCCACCGATCTTTCGCCGTGAAATCTATCCTCTGTTCTCTTCCCTCTTCCACTTAATTCTTCACAGGGCTTATAACCTTACGGTTGCTCCCCTGGGAGGAGGTTTTAGACGGTAGGCGCCCCCGCGGCGAATCCGTCACTACCTCTCGAGGTGTCTTTCGAAGATTTCCTCTTCCCACTTTCCCCCCCACCAAAAAAAAAAAAACAACAGACCGCTCAGTCTTGCCACGGCGGCCAAACGCGAACAACCTTGTTCGCCTCTGCTCACGGCGAACTCACCGTGTGTGTATGTGTGATTTACACACGGTGTTTTTGCTGCGTTCAAAGGTGAACAACGTTGTTCGCTTCTGCACGCCACGAGGCGCACACACGGTATGTGTGTGTGTGTGCGTTCACGTTGACCGTCGCGTATACACAATGTGCAGTCCAATGCTAAATGATATTCCAATAATAACAACTATTACAGTGTTATCATTAAAATTAAAATTATAGTCATCGGAAACAAGACTTTGTAAGTTTTTACAAGGAATTGAATTATACTCGGACGTATTTTATTTTTTTTTTTCAACAAATCGTTAAAACGCGACAATATAATGATAATTTTGTTAATAAATATATTGTCATAATTGAATCCGATTATTTTCGTCGGTTTTTATATTAATCTTATATTATAATAGTTATATTTTCTGCACGTTTCCCGATAAATATTTTAATGGACGATTTTTTTTTTTGTGTTTAACACTTTAGCTAACACGACCTAACACGAATATAGTGTATTCGCACCACAATTAAAATGTTGGCGTATTTCTATATTGTTCTTTGGTATAATTTTTGATCTACGTACCGGGCGATAATATTATTGTAATATGATTGATTTAATAAATAATACGATAATGAAATACAAATAGTTAGGACACCGGCTGGCAATTGACCTGTGTTTAGTGTACATATTAACATATTCACTCTTATTATTCATAAGTACATTGTGATACAAATAAATTCTTTTCTCTCTACATGTCATAGTGTTATTTTCAAATCATCAATTCCACGCTATGAAAAAAATAAAACAAATTGAAAATTTATTGGTATTTTGGCGACCTTATGCGGCCTCAAAAGAAATTTATCCATTTTGGATCGCCCGCAAACTGATAATTGGCTCCACAATAAAATATTTGTGTTAGGTGATAAGTTTATACTGAACGTATTATATAATACGGATATTTGCTTTTAAATTTTAACATTTATTTATAGACAAAATTATATATTTTACATGAAAACTTATTGGTGGTAATGAGTAATATCTGTAAAAATACATATATTTCAATGTCATTGGCTTTATATCTATATTAATATATGGTTATAAATTATTATTATTATTATTATCAATAGCGTATCTCATTAGGATATATTATGTTATGTCGCGTGTCTATATGAACGTCACAACGCACTTTATATACGAACAGCCGCATATTTAAACAAACGGTATAATATTCGAAAATTTCTTTTGATGTCACTTTCGTGTCACCTGTCATGAAAAAAAAAATAAAACCTGTAGGATAATCATCATAGGCATACCTACATTATATTATTTGTCTAAATAATAATAATAATAATAATAATAATACTCGCCCCGTTTTTGTTGGTAATGGTTTTCTCGGGTGAGAAGGTCATAATTAAAATATATGTATTTCTAATTTAAAGAGAATTGCGCGAAAACGAGTTGTAGTATATATATACCAATACCAACGTCTTTAATGTTACATATTTTATCAAACGCTACGCATATTATAAACAATATAATATAATCTAATATTATAAAATCCAAAAATCACAAAATATACACTTTTTTTTACTGCGTATACGTATTTCAATAATAAAATTTGACAGAAGTTTTCAACTCTAAAATTTAGACGTTATAAAGTTTATGAAGAACAAAAAAAAACCTGTTTCTGCACTATAACATAGTGGATACGCGATATATTATATATAAATACGTTTATGTATAAATTATATTATAAATGACTTTTTTTTTTTTTTTTTGTTTATCGTTAAATTATTCTATACATAATTTCACGAATAATATGCGTGTAATAAACAATTGCGAACTTATTTTTATACTTCGATAACCCTCACGTCGCGTGAGAACAAGAGTTAATAATAATAACACGTCATATTGTCATGAAAAAAAAAACTCTTCGATACAATTTTCATGTCGAATCAATCAATATATATATATATATAAAGTACTACCAGACTATAATACGCGTAATATATTTTTGACGTTTTTCGAAAACGTCGGTTAAAAGTATTAGAAGTGAGTGGATGATGAACGCACTGCAGCTATTGCCGTTGTTTTTAGCTGTAATACACGGCGGTTCTTATTATTGTGTCGTCGGTGGTGAATCGGCCGATTTCGACTCGAAGCACAAATTAATTGAACACTTTTTAACAGTCAGGAGTCTGGACACCGTTGTTTTATACACTTGTTGGTCACATGCCGGTAATATATACGTGCATAGAAAATATTATACATTTCCCTTAGAAATACGTGAAAATAAACCATTTCGAATTCGAAATTCTAAAAGATTATTATTATAGAAGAACCTCGTATTATTGTCGGAGTGGTTAAAAAATTATTACCGCTCGGGAATACTTGCGGACAAATTAAATATTGTTTTTTCCAAATCCTTATCCCCGTGACAATGGTGTACTAAAAAGTTTTTGTCTATAGAAATGAAAAATTTCTGCGACCATTTTTATACGTGCATCATTTACATTCTCAGATCGAATTGATATAATACGTCAACGGCGTCTTTCTCACAAAAAAAAAAAAAAATATATATATGTATATATCAACGCGGATATTGCGTGCAATATTCGTCGCAGTACGCGTTTATAAATTTGATTTTATATTTATTCGTTTTTTTTTTTAAATTTCGCCGTTATAAAATCGTCGAAGTTTAAAATTACGACGGCTTTGAACAAATTACTTTGTGACTTTCTAAAAACGCGCGTAGAAATTAAAATTTCATTCGATTAGATCGGATCAAGAGTATGGGATTACTCAACGAAAACGGAATAGCGGCCACACATCGGAACGGAGAAGATTTCAACGGGACTGTCGATTTGAACGATGTGCTTACCATATCGTTGTACTCGCCTTTGCTAGGAATAATCGTCGATTGGTCCTGTAACGGAAACGTTTTATTCAAGGTATTATTATAATATATATATATATATATGTACAAAAGGCCGGATCTAAAGGGGGTGGAGGAGCATTTGCCCCGGAAGTCTTGGTCGGAGGGGACGGACGCCAAATTACCAACAAATAAATGAATATAATAACAGTTTTTATTCATTATATTATAATAAAAATTTACAATTTTTCATTTAACTTCGCTGACGCCAGCGGTATTTGCTTTTGTGCCAATTATGTATTTCACGTATTTCGTGAACGTTCCAAACGTATAATTTCTCGTATCCGTCTCTTGCTATCGCTGCAATGTGTGCAAACCTTAATTTCGTATTTACGTTATTGTGCAATATGTTTATTGTTGAATTGTTTCGAAATTTATTCGGATTTCTGTTGACTGTCGATATGAAAAAGGAACTTTTTGCACCAACTACTGAAAATGAACGAGTGAATATCGATCTATGTAAATACTTAATACTTAAACTTAAGACTCTGGTTTTTTCCCAAACGGAGTAGTCTTCTCGAACATTCTCGACGGCCCGATATTGATAAATATCGCCGTCGCGGCCGACTGATCATTTATTCACTCGTTCGTTCGCCCGCTTCACGTGTGTGTACGAATGTTGTACGATTATTATAATTTTTTTGAAAGTTTAATACGCGTTTTTATTTCATAACATGGACAACAATTAGTAGTAGTTACTTATAATAGTGGCTATTATAATAAAATGAAAACGTTCAAGCTCAATTCACACTTGTACGGACACGACACGACACGAAAGATAAAATTAACGTCCAATCCCCACCACATGCGACCGACAAGAAATGACAGGCACGCGCAGTCGGAAATTGTTAATTCCCAACATGTTTCGGAATTTAAAATTTGAAGATTTGGCCGTGATGATAATATTATATTTTATGGTTCAATATAATATAAAGACTGTATGTATTATGTCTATAATTATATTATTATTATCATCTTCATCATTATTATTATTATTATCATCATTTATCATTATGTAATAATATAATAATAATTAGGTTTGTTGAGATCATTTCAAAATTGTTCGTTTACAAATGTAATTTATTAATTAATTTAAATATATAAGTACGTAAAATATGTATATTTTAAATAAATTGATTCCGACAAGCACCGACAAATGATTCTTTGTTCGAATGTTTTGTCGTGTCGTATCTTGTGGTGTCGTGTCGTTACGGACCTTGCCGGATCGGTGTGAATTACCATATTCAATTATTTTATACGTCCCGTTTTTTTGCGGGATTGTCCCGTTTTTGAGCATTGCGTCCCGTTGTTTCAACAAACTTTAAGCGGGACGCTTTTTGTACCGTTTTTCCGAGTTAGTCCTGTAATAATTCCATTTTTTTTTCGTGGTGATAAAAAGCAATATAATAGCTACATTTTTTTTTTTTTTTAATAGAAAATTCATGAAAATACATTTTTTTTGCAATGATAAATTTAATCAAAATAATATTCCAATTTTCGTTTATCGTAATAATAATAATATAATAACAAGATTATTTAGAAATTGGAACGATAATATTAAATATGAATTTCATGTAAAGTATAAAGTGTAATAAGTAAAAAGAAAACGACGACGATACGATCGACATGACCGTAAGGTGCGAATACCGAGAACGCAGGCGTTTAATACATTCATTTATATTTATAGATTATTATTTATATACATTGTATTTAAGTATTATGATGTGATATTTCCATTCTGGACACGGACTATTTCCGAGATTGGCTTGGACATGTTATTTATATTATTATAGGTGTATTGAAGTGTTTATTAATTGTTTGATGTTGCTTGTTTTCTAGTATACTATTCGATTTTCTTCGATTTATTCCAATAAAAAGTAAATGCTAAAAGAATTACTTGGTTAAATTTTTTAGTTAGTCTCAGCCTTAGTGGTTCACTAAAAATAATTTTATTTGAGTAACTAAAAAAAAAAAAAAAAAAAAAATGGTAATTAGAAATGGTGCGTCCTGCTTTTTTTTTTTATAAACATGGTCACCCTAAATTATATATATCCTCCTGGCGCCGGAATCGTTTTTATGTTTTGTATTTATAAGTACCTAATGTCCATTAAAATGGACAAATCATTCTACCCCCAGGAACGCCTGATTTGTTTTTAATGTTTGTAATCGTATGTGCCGGATGTCCATTCAAATGGACATTTATTTTTGTGTTTTGTTTTATTTTTCTTATTTTTATTGTTAAAATTATTTGTAGTAAATTTTTATTAATAGTTTACAGACAACATTTTGTTTATTATTTATTATTTATATTTATTATTGTTCCTTATCATATCTATTTTGAGGTTATGACAACATATCATACAAATTGAAAATAAATTATGGTCCGGCACTTGGGGGGGTAAATAAAAATGTCCATTAAAATGGACATCAGGCACATACGATTACAAATGTTAAAAACAGGTCAGGCGTTTTAGGGAGAATTACAAAATGTCCATTAAAATGGACATTAGGCGCCAGGAGGTTATAGAATATTTTGTCGTGTCGTGTCGTGTTGTGCGAATGAGGGCTTTACATCTATAGAGCAATAAATTATAATCGTAGGCACGTACTCGTCGTTTTATTGATCAGAAGTGGTAAAAAATATTTCCAGAAGTCATAGACACACCGACAATTATTACTCACTCACACGACAAAATATATGCTTGCGTATTTCAAATTGCCTATACAATACTCCTTAAAAATGGCCCGTTTCCGATCCCCTTAACCAAGTTATTTTAATTTAGTTCGTGTCGTCGAGATACTGTTGACTCATTACCGGCAACGGCGTAAGTTTAAATTGCAATTTATATACGATATTATAAACGATTTTGCCACCAAAAAAAAAAAATCACGAAAAACCAAATTTAACGATAATTTGTTATAATATATGCACTTAACTTAATTAAAATCCTCATAGTCAATAGTCATTTTACTAAAAATTATTTTCATGTATTAACTGATCAGTCAAGCAACAATTTTTATTTATTACACATTTTTCTGCTAACATCTACTGTCCATGATTTTTTTTCTTTATTTTTTTATATGTATATAGAGAATAACTGGTACTAAGTATAGCAGTGGGATAATTCAGAGGGGACTGAATTATGAAAGGGCGCTAGTCTTATAATTTGCTCCGGGTAAAAAATGTATTAGATCCGACATTGTGTGTACACATAAATACAATGCAGAATATTTATCACGAGTCTAACGGTTATGTTCGTATAATGACTTAATATTATTATACATAATTTATTCTCGAAATCGGTATACATATATTTTATTAATAAAATGCACACGGAAATGGTTGATTTTTTGATAAATGTTTTTCGAGCAATAAGCGTTGAATTTATACAAAAAAAAAAAAAAAATCATACCCCATATAATTAATTATTATACGGTTTCGTCATCGTGTAATTTTTTTTTTTATTAAAATATTCATATTTTTCAAAACATATACATGTATATAGTACTCAGAAAGTTGGATGTGGAACGCGAGCTATCACTGGCTCATGATGATGGAAAACGATCGGAAGACAGACGTTGAAAGTTTTCTGACGTCGAAAAATATTAATTTGACGGTCAGCAGTGAATTGTTATTGGCGTATCCCGGAGACGTGGACGACGAATTCGTGCCGGTTGTTGTTGTCAGTGAGAACGAATGGCGTATTTTCGACGTTTATCGGACCGCGTTCGAACCCAGAGGAAAACTCGTGGTGGACGTGGTGAATGAAACTTTTGGAAAATGGGGTAATCGATTGTGGAAATTCGATAAGAGATTGAATTTGGCCAATCTGACCATGAATGTGGTTACCATAGTAAGTGTCTGTATTTTTTTTTTTGTGATTTTCTCGAATAATGTCCTTATAATACGGTTATAATAATAATAATAATATTACACAGATATTGTATTTTATGCGGAAAAATTAATACAAATGTTTTTTTGAAAAATATCTACGAAAGTGTTGTTCATAAATTATTTAAATTTCTTTCCCCGTCCAGACGGTATTATTACGTTTACAATTATTTATAGATTTCTGTTAGATTTATACATCAAAATAATTATATAGATTGTGTATCTGTTACATAGTTGAACGAGCTTTAATTTCGTATACTCGTATTTTTAAAACGTACGAAATTCCATCGCTCACATTTTTGAAAGGATACGGTTTTTTTTTTATAATAAGTTAATTTATCAATTATATAACGAACTCCTGCAGGGGACTAATAATAATTTTTTTTTATTAAATGAACATACATTTTAATATACTTAACCAAATTTGTTTTTAAAGAATTAATAACGTAAAACCCGAAGTTTTACTAAATTATTCGTCGAACTCTTAAAATTTTGATTTTCTAATATATTTTCAATTAAATTTCAACCGTAATTTTTCGATACTTTATATGCGTTTTTTGAGAATTTTTTTTAGAAAATCTGTGAACCCCTACTTATTAGTTATGACTGTATACAATGTGATATCTTAGGTGAACCCTTACGGTACTTTTGGCAATGCTAACGGCACGTACAAGGTGCCGTCCAGCGACGAATTGGACGACTATTTAAAAACGTTTAACGCGGATCGCTTGAATTCGGGTCAAAAATTCAGTTACAGAGTAATGGAACCGTTGACCAAAGTCATATTGAACATCACGTAATTTATTTTTATTATTAAAATATTATATTGGTTAACTTTTTTGCGTAGAATGTAAACGACATTCATATTTGAAAGGAACAATTTTCAAGGCCGCTCAAACACAATTTACTATTGTAATAATAATATTGAGTTATAATTTTTTATCGTTTAGGTTCACTAATATTTCATTAATATATTTTTATTTGTTACATACATAAAACTATAAAATAATAATATATATATATATATATATAAATAAATAATACGGGCAGCAGTATAAATGTAAAATTATTTTGTGTTTAATAAAGTATACGAATTATTTGGTTAAAATCCAAGGAAAATAAAATCATAATTATGTTCTCTAGAACTTTTCGTGTGTTCTATTGAGATTGAACGCGTAAACAATTTTTAAGAATATTATAAATTTGAAGAGTCATTAATTAATATTTATGGTAATTTTACATTAGATAATTATTATTTATATTTTACTATAAATTGTTATAATATATTAATTATAATTATACGAGTATATCTATTTAATTATCGTTATTAAAATTATTGATAATTTCGCAAAAGATACTTTTTTTCAATCTTTTTTTATGTTATCTCAATTGTGTTTCAATCAATTTATAAACATACGTGTATAACATTGAAAATAAAATATATTATTTTACGTGACTGACACAAAAAGTATGAAGTATTAAAAACAAAAAAATGCACGTAAAGTATTATTATTATTAATTGTCCTTTTATGGCACATATAGAACGATTCGTTTTCATCGATATAAAAATTAAAAATAACTCCAACCGCGTATTCCGTTGAAAATACTTTGAATCAGTTCAGTTTTTAAGCGAACTATCTCCAAACCTTGCGTATTCGACCTACTACTATATAAATATGTCTATATGTGTACAGATTGAACATTAAGACGACCAAGTCATGGGGTTTCAAGATCAACAACAAATGGGACGGCATAGTGGGAATGATACTGTCCGGAGAAGTCGATTTCTCAGTAAATCTAAACGCCATCAGGCCCGAAAGACTGGATGTCGTCGAATACTCTGGAATGTCCACTTGGACACACGAGTGCGTATATATCCGTACTGCTTTGGTATAGCCGTCAATGATCGACTGGATGGCGCGACAATCTGCCGAATTTGAAATTGAAAATTATACTTCTATAATATAATATATCTCGTAAATATAAATAATATTCTCGGGGTGGTTTTTTTTTTAAAAATAATGAAAAAATTGAAAATCTTATCGTTACGTTTTTAATCTGATCTGTTACCATTTCAATTGATCGCAATCAAGGGCGTCCATCTTTAAAAATCCAGTGGGGGACATTGTATTTTTTAATAATATTGATTACATTTCTTTTAACAAGTTTGTTATATTTTATTATTTACATTTTTATATTATTCATATAAACGTAAATAACTAGATCAATTCATAATAAAATGTAAAAAAATTAACATAGACATTGCACTTGATTCTTTAATTTATTAACAAAACATATATCTACTCAAAAAGAAAAAAAAACGAAAAAATATTTATAACGTATTGAATGTACATAAATATGACTAAAATAATATATATATATATATATATATATATATATATATTTTAAATTGCATTATGTTACTAAAAATTATGATTTAATCTTAAAACATGAAAAACAGAAAAGCCAGAGGGGACATGTCTCCACTTGCCCCCCTAATAGGCGACTTTGACCGCAATCTCTATCGATCATTGGCATACTTAAATATACTTTTATATATACATATATATATATATATATATATATATATATATATATATAATATAGAATTTCCTATACGATTACAAATTGGAAATTATGTATCGTACTTAATTATAGTTACGATGTGAGTTTTTTTCTTTCGTTTTTGCATAGCCCTTGTTTTATCTTTCGTCATCCTCGGTCTTCGACAACGTCCATGAACATATTTCTACGGCCGTTCGAAATGACCGTGTGGATTTCTTTGCTCGGCGTTACCATCTTATCCGCGTTCGTATATTACACGATCATACATTTCGAATCGCATCCAACGTTTTGCATAAGCGAGTTAAGCGACATTTTTTTACTGAAAATTGGCACGTTGTGCCAACAAGGTAATATATATTAACCATCAACTTGTTATTATTCTAAATAACTAACAATATTTCTTTTTTACAATTTTATTATTGTAATAATATTAAACTTATTAAACTCTGCATTTTACACAAATATGACTTCCGATATTTTCTTTTATTAAGGGGATTGGAAACGGGTATTTTCGCTATTTATCTATTACACACATGAAACATAGTAAAATAGACTACTTATAACGTGTACTGATCGATCTAGTGGTAAGACAAGAAATTTCAATTCGTCATGGTGTCTACTTTCCCGCGTTTTGAATTTTATTTTTAACAGAAATCCTTTAAAATTAATTAAATTGAAATAATTTCTAATACTCAAGTTATAGACATTTTAAGATAGACAAAAAAATTAGTTTAAAAAAAATGAGGTAAAGTCGACCTATAATAAAATGTATGACGAATTTTCAGAATCTTTAGCGCATCATTAGACCCGATCCGTACGTTGATAATAGGAATTACGTTTATTTTACTATACTCTATTCCAATGATTTTTAACCTTTTTAGAGTTCGTGAATCATTTGCCATTACAATATATATTTTGACGACAAAAAAAAAAAATAAAATATATAATATATATGTATTTTATGTGATTGTACAGGCATAATTTCTATCAGGATTAATTTCTGTTTCTAAAAAATTAATGTTACACACTTATAATTGGCATTTTTTTGGGGAGAGAGGAAGGATAATAAAATAGATAAGTTCCGGAACTTTTTATTTTTTCACACCGGCTATACCCACCAGTTCGCAGCATACTAGTGTATCGTGGGATATCGGTTGAAAACCACTGCTCTATTAAGAACTGCTCCAGTTTAAGATTTTACCGGAATGTGCACGGTGAATGAACCACCGATGAATGAACGGGGAATGAACACCGGGACGGTGCTAGAACCTTCCAGGTGGCTAATAATTGCTCTGTCAATAGCTGTTGCTATCGGCGTCAGTTGGCACACGACGGTTTTCGACAATCAGAATACTGATAAAATCTCCCCTGCGCGAATATGAATCAATTTTCATCCGCCACCCGGTATAATCATAAGTTGAATAGAGTATATTATATGTTTATCATGTGTGCAAGACAAAGAGAGATAATACCTTCTTCCAATGCCTTTAACACTATAAAATATAACGAAGGCGCGAATTGAAATTAAATTTACGTTAAAACGATTTAATTTTTTTTTTTTTTTTTTGCTGCAGGCACGACAATAGAACCGACGAAACTCAGCAACAGGTTCATCGTCCTATTGATGTTCGTGTTCAGTTTGGTCATGTATCAGTTTTACTCATCGAGCATAGTGTCGGGCCTGTTGCGTCCAACTGTGATGAAAATCGATTCGTTCCGAAAACTGGAAGAAAGCGGACTGAACGTTGGCATCGAAGACATAAACATTCTCACCAGAATGATCAAAGTATGGCCGCATGATCGCGGTTTATTATTTTAACTATATTTATATTAATATGTACGGTGGCGTCACTTTTGGACGACGGGTATGTAAAATGAGCATTTTACCTCGTATAATTTTTAATAAAAAAAAATCAAAATTAAGCCAATCGCTTTTTTCGTCGAGTATAATATTTATTCGACTATTGCGACATCTGTACATCTGACCTACAGTTTAATAATTAATTATTTATAAGTCATGAAAATGCAAATCGTGATGACAATATTATGTGATTTATCGTTTATTATGTTTCTAACATTTTAAATTCGAAAATTATGTTGGAAATGATAGTTAAACATTAGTAGAATGTTTTAGTAGGTTCTACCCCAAGGGCGATCCTCCCGATCCTCCGCTCTAGATTCTTATCAGCCCTAGACTATGTAATATTAGCGATAAGAGATAAGGTTGGTGATAAGAACAAGGATAAGAGATAAATGTAGTGATAATAACAATGACGAGAGATAAGGTTGTTGATAAGAATCTAGGGCTGATAAGATTCTAGGGCGGATGATCAGGAGGATCGCCCTTGGGGTAGAACCTACCAATACATCCTACTAACATTAAATTTTCCTCCCAAGTCAAAATATGAACTATGCAGATCGTGTGCGTGTGTATAATGCGTAAACGATTTAAATAGATATTCAGTGAGACCAATCCATACGTTAGAAGAATCATCGAGAAGAAAGTCAAACCGAAATCCGAGTATTTACTGGCAAGAGACGGCGTGAAAAAAGTGAAACAAGGCCATTACGCGTTTTTCACCGATCCGGCCATCAGTTATTGGCTCATAAACGATATATTCACCGAGAGGGAGAAATGCGACTTATCGGAATTGCCGGTCAACAGGCCGGAAGCGTGCGCCTACTTGGTTCCGAAACGATCTCCGTACAAAAAATTGATCAATTTTGCGTGAGTAATGTATTGTACTTCTGTATACCCGAATAGTATTTTAGGTGCAGTCGCCGTTTAAAATCCTCAATAAATGATGGTTCAAGCAAGGTACGATGCAAATCTGGTTCATAGCACCGTGTTTTTGACAAAAATGAATACAGAATTCTTACACGGGTTTAACCGTGCCATGAAAATGTTACTTTTGATTCAAACACCGTAGTACTGTACAAAATATGCACTCGAATCAGTGTGCGTTTACAGTAAAATTATCAGTTAAATTAACTTGTAAGTTGGTCCAAGTATGTTATGGTTATACTCCGTTTTTACAGCACCACACCCCTTTGAACATTACGTAAAAGGCTGGAATAAGTGTTCGACCAACGAGCACTTTTGAGCGCCTACATTTTGCGATCTAATGGTTTCAAATCGTTATTTATAAGCAATTACTTTCTTTTCTTTTTTCTACATCTGCATTTTCGTCTTAATAGATTCTCAAACAATTTTTCTTTTTTATTATTCTTCGATGTGGATATTTCATTGACAGAAGGAGTTAATGTCATTTTTGACTCCCCCTTCCATGTATGATCTCCACTGCTCTGAATTGAACATAGTACTCAAAACATTTTGTCTGAACCGTTTAATTTCCATCGGTGCGATCACACATTTTCAGCACGGTTCAGTGTCGAAAGTACCGATTTAGAACTATAAAATATCTTTTATAAATATTGAGATATAATGTGAACCGAAACACTTAAATTGAACCAGTGGCGCCAAACGTATACATGAACTGAAGCAATCGTTTCATATAATTAAAGGGGTAGGTGGTCTTATTTCTACATGTGTTTGTAGATTTCTACAAGTTCTTATAATTGATACGTGAACTCATCCTATATGTACTTTTACTTTTGCAATTAATAATGGTGTTGTTGAAATTAAAATACGTTACAAGTCAAAGGAAGTAAAATGGTTTTCGATTATTTTCAATTTCAATATTTAAAACGAAAAGAAATTGCTTTGGGAATCTCGTATATTATTATTTTACGCATATAATTTACAATTCATATGAATTTTCAGAAGCAATATATTGTTGGAGACGGGACTGATGAACAGAGAACTCGGGATATGGCACGCTAAAAAGCCGAAATGTATTGCTGGAAAAACGATGACCGAAGAATCGTTGGTCAGCGTTGGGATCAAAGACATAACATCACTCATAGCTTTCTTGACTATTGCCTTGATCGTTTCTCTCATCATACTCGTACTGGAAATGATCACTTTTCGCTACAACTCGGAAAAAGTTGTATCAAAAAATCGTAGTACATAATATTTATTCACTTATATCACTTTGGAAAAAAAAACAATAATAAACATGTAACAATCGTTAGCTTTATATCGCGTACGCTTTATAAACTTATAGGGTTAGTTTATTCTCATACGACATTTTGTGATCAAAGAATATACTTGGATTTATTTTATTACTCAAAAAAATCAAAACAAAAATGCATTTTTAAAAATCCCTCAAAAAAAAAAAAAGTACTCACTACCCGAAGTTATACGATTCTGCACTTTTTTAAGCTGAAAGTCTACAAAATGGATTTTGCCGTTCAGTTGTTTTTGATCGTTACGTTTTTAAATACCGTTCCATACGTTTCAGTCGAAGATTTCTGAAAATTCGATACAAAACTTGATCCAAATGCATTTTGTGTGTAGACGTATTGTAGAAAATAATCGTGAGAGTTGTATAATTGTAAGTCAATTTTTATGAATAATACGTTTAAAATTGGTATTATAAACGCGTTATTATAGCGATTTATTTTAGGATGATCGTTAACACGAAATAAAAAATATTCACGCAAATGCTAAAAGTCTTTAAATATAATTTTTTTTTTTTTTTTTTGATAAAAATTAATTTTATATAAAACACAGCGTGAATTATCTTTTGCACGTCATGATTATTTAGAACAATTTCAGTATGTACTGTAGTGTAATGTAAATAGTATTTTAAATCTAAAAAACAATTGATAATATTCTCCGCTCCCCCGAAGATCAATTCAATTTTATCATGAAAATATACGTATATAAAGTATAAAAAAAAAAACATATTAACATCGTATATTGTACACAGAATCCAATAGTATTATATTTTCTCGTTCTATAATGTAATGTTTTAATTTCAGATTCGATTTTATAATAAAATGTGTATATAATTTTAACCAAACGCGTTTAAAAACAGTGGTCCTCACTGCAACTGTTTTTTTTCTTAAATATATATATATATAAATTTTATCGAGATATAATGTAAAACTGTAATGTCCGTCGAAGGTTAACCAGCGTACACAACGTCGCTAATTATTATTATTTTTTTTTTTTTACACACATTGTAAAATTTAAATCATTGACCTAGAGGAATAATACACACATGTATATATATATAAGTTAGAAAGATTGATAAAGTATAGAATGTATATTTACTTTTAATAATAATCAAAAGGAAAAAAAATAGTTTCAATTATTTGTATCATTCTGACATAAAAATTCCGTACGTTTTGGAAATGGGCTGCAATAATCTGTACTACAATCGTATACGAAAAAA
Organism: Chaetogeoica ovagalla; assembly: GCA_032441825.1. NCBI lineage: Eukaryota > Metazoa > Arthropoda > Insecta > Hemiptera > Aphididae > Chaetogeoica > Chaetogeoica ovagalla. The sequence goes on from CM063725.1 coordinate 567,012, forward strand.
ATATGTTTTAGAAAGATTTCAACATTCCGCGGTATAAAAGAAACAAAAGAAAGAAAACCGCAAGACCGTTGTCTAAAGTTGACTTATTCATATCCCCTTCTTTTCAATTCGAATCCCTCGCCATATGCTTATATAATAATTTATTCGGAATTACGAACTAACCTTGTACACCTTCAAACATATTATTTTCAAGTCCGATTGTCCTTGGATATGTAATATTACGGTATACACACATCGTTCCGCTATTTTCTGCTGTATTAAGGCATGGTTTTATGTATTTTTTATGAAAAAAAAAAACAATCGCATACAAGGTATAAGATTTTTTTGTTTTTTTTTTAATTATAGTGCCAATAAGAAACACAATGTAAATAACGACGCGCGTGTTTGTCATTTGATAATAAATTTTAAAACACCGAATCGATTTTACAATATTATATATTTGTTCTTTAAGCGAATATAGCATATTGTATACCTAGTCCATATGCTATATAAGTCGGCGGCAGTAGGTATTTTATTCGACTTTTTTTTTTTTCAATTTTGTGGTCTTTATTTTACGTAAAAATTTCAAAACATAAAATTTTTATGTTTGAACCAAAAAAAAAAAAAAAAAATAGAATTTTCATATTTTTTTAGTGGGTTTTTCGAAGTCGGGAGTTTTTTTTTCGTTATTATTATTATTTTTTTTTTTTTTTTGCTAATACGAATTAATTACGAAAATTTCTCATCGTATGTCCCAATTTTTTACGAACAAAAATAACGCGTTTCTTTAAAAAATATAAAAAAAAAAAAACTCGCCGGACACGCGCGGTGATGATGATGCACGTGAGAAACACCGAAACGTACGAATAATTATTTAAATTGTAGAAATTTTTAAGTAAAAGCAATATTTTAGTGACGAATAGAAAACAGTAATGGAACGAATAAATATTTAGGAGTTTTATAAGAAAAAAAAAGATAAATTTATTGTTCTTATTGGTGCACGAGGTGGTTTTTTTTTTTACATTTCATCATTTTACAATTTCCATAACATTCGTTGTCGGTTGATTATTATTAGAGGACATAAATCGGCCGACGACGATAATTACTGAAATGTTATGCGACAAAAGTACATTGAAAGTAATGATAATGTTATTTATTTAATTAAGTAATTATTATACCGTACGTTTTATAATATATTTTATACCGCGGCGGCATTTTTACATTTTTACACACACATCAGTTGCCCCGGACGACGTCACCTGTTGTACACAGTATGCGGCGCGCTTACTGTGTTCGCATGGCGTCGTCGTCGTCGTCGTCGTTCGTCCGCAGCCAATGCCGCGGGTCCGATCAACAACGAATCATTCGCCGTCGATAATTTAATGCGTACGGTCGCGAACGGATATCGGACACACGCATCCCCCCCCCGCCCCACGTTATTATATTTCTGGTAGATAAACGGTGGTTCGCGCCACTGTAATACCGTCGGCAAAATCGCGTTATCTATAAATACAGATTCCTATACATAACCAACCCGACTTCGTTTTCGTTAAAAGGTTTCTTCTTTTATGAGTTCGCGTACCCGATGTACCGCGGTCGGTTATAAGAAACACGGTCGTTTTTAAGGGCAATAAGCCGGTTTCGTTTATTTATTTATTTATTTATTTTTTTTTTTAACGAAGACTAGTTTTAAAAATAAATCCGCGCGAAAAACATAGAAAACCCGTTACGGAGAGGAGGGAAAAAATGTCAGCGGACTCGCCGACCGCGAACGGACAATCGCCTCCTACACGACTGCGGATAATGTCCGACGGGACTCCTCCGGGCGGCACGAAGGACGACGAAGATTGTGACGGTCTCGCGGAGGTCGTAGTCGTCGACGATAATAACCTTAAGCCTTGTTACGGTAAGTACGCCTAAACACTGTATTGTTATTATTATTATTATTATTGTTGTTGTTGTTGTTATTAGAATTAGTTCTGCTCTCTTATTAGTGACAGTCAAAGTGTAATTAAGTCTTAAGAATTAAATCAACTGTTCATTTAAATTAACAATAATTTAATCGAAATTAAATGAAAATAAATTATTTTTCGTGTGGTTTAGTGATTAAACGAAATATACGTTTTTCAAACAAAATAACAAAACTATTGTGGAAAATATTCAAATATAAAATATGTTTTCAAAAAATTATTAGGCGGAAAAACGGCATTTCTTTTGTTACAGTGAATCCAAATTTATCACTATTTGTGATAGAGTTCCCATTTGTTTTAGTGTATTGAATGTAATTTATGAAAATATAAATGGACTCGTCCGAAGCGATATAGTTCTTGAGCCCGTTCCCTTTCCATTATAAAATTCAAAACTTTCTTTAACGATTTAACTTCTTTCGTTAATTATTTGATTCCTCTCCTTCAATAGCGATATCAGGGTAGAATTTTTTTTTGCTTCTAAACGTTTATATACATGCGCTCTAAAGCTTTACATGTGTCATAACAATGATTAGAGAGCAAGTATTTGGACTTCGAACTGTGTAACAGCAGCAGACATAATTTTTTCATATATATAAATTATGTATTTATCATATTATATCTGTTGGAATACCATATTTTTCGGCTATTTTTCTTCTTTTTTTTAAACACTTTTATCGAATTCGTTTAAAATTTCAAATTTATCGGCGATCGATAAACATTGACGTTTCCAGATTTTTTTTTTTTTTCTGTACATACGAAAAGAAAACGCGTACGTATACCCGTTTGCGTCAATATTGAAACTACAGTACTGCGGTAAAATTAATCAGTTTATCTACCCTCGGTGTCTTATCTTTATCGGATATATTGTACATGTACAATATTTAGAACAATGTTTAATGTTTGACAGTGGCAAAATTTACATAAAAATCGGATTTTTATCGAATAATTTATTCGTTGTATAGAAAAATCAGAGATTCGTTATTCGGAGATAAATTTACGTATATAATAACAATATGAAGGTAATAGTAATTAAAAATATTTCGTTAAATGGAAGTGCATTATATGAAAGTTTCATTATATATTATTACTGTATTATTATTATTTTTTTACTGGACGACGTAGGCTTCACATTATATTTAGTACTAAATTTCTTTGTAGAACGAATTTTATTTTAATATATATATATATAAAATGCGTATTAAAATGATATGTTTTTTTTTTCATTTCATTACAACCGTGTATAAATTAACTAACGTTAAAAACTAGTTTAGATTCTTATCCTTGTATAGACATTCGGAATGTTTATGCAAATTTTTTCAATTTAATAAAAATATTCAATGTCAAATTCAATACGTATACGGTATGCATATAAACGTATAATATGGTGGAATACTATAATAATAATAATAATAATAATAATAATAACAACAACAATAATAACAATAATAATAATATAATTCTAAATAATCACATATCATTACATTAAATGAACATTAATCGTTTTAAATGAACTTTTTTTTTCTTCGCATGAACCACTATATTGTAATGGTATTACGCGAAAAGCTCGTAGGCGGTACACGAAAACACTTTTTTTCATATAATGTTCATTGTATACGAGTATAATTAAAAGTTCGTTGTGTCCGAATCAGGTGTCCAAATAATAAATTAGTTTTCCTAGAATTTATGGCTTGTACGATTTCCCTCCTCTTCCCGTTTACTTCTGTTAGTATCCACGAAGTAAGTCGTAAATACGTACAAATTGTATCCTATTCCTCCCTTCCTATCATCGATTATATTTCTACGATATTTTTTAAATTTTTCCATTATATAATTCGACACGGTTTTTATATTATTCCGCGGTATTTTTTTTCTTTCGTACACAATAACCCTGCACGACAGTGATGGAGAAAATATATGTACTCAACACTACTATGTATAATGTATATATATATATATATATTTATATGTACCACGTAACAATCATGGCAGTCTCAATTCAATATTATATTATTGTAATAATTTGATATTTTTAATCAGCGGACTCTATTGTCGTGGTTTAAATAACACAGTGCGTAACATCAAGGATGACGACGGGCAGTGTAATTTAGAAATTATGAGTACGATCGACGAAAAGTGATGGTCATGCCCGGAGAGATAATTCTTTTTTTTTTTCTTAAGGTTACGTACGCAAAACAGCGACTGATTTGAATGGAAAGAGAGCGAACACGCGCGCGCGCGCGCGTAGTGCCTATAGGCCTCGGACAAAACAATGATTTCAATCAAATATATTACAAAACAGTGGTATTCAAACTTTTTCGTTCCACGCGGATCCTTTACATTGTGTTGACAATATTTTGACGGTTCCCTGCAAATTATTAGCGACAAAAAAAAAACCATAATAACGTCTCTGTGTACGTAAATTACATAGAAAAAGTGAATTAATTTCTTTCTTTTTTCATATACACAAAATTTTATAAAATAACAAAAAAACCAGACTGAAATTAAATGTATATAAAGTAAATCAATAAAATTGATTAAATTTTTATTATCGCTTATCAAAAGATAATATTTTATTAATTCTGTTTTTCCCGTACGTGTGCCACACGCGACTCCCTTGATCGTGCAACTCACGCAAAGCATCCTACACTCTAGCCGTGACGCACGATTTTAACAATACTTTCGGTGTATAACATATAACGAAAATCGAACCATACACATTACCGTTAATAAAAACCTAAAAAAGTTAAAATACATTTTTTATTTTTAAGGACAAATTACAGGCGTCTTATTTAATTCTTTGCGGCAACAACAAAATTCTTCCCTATTTTTTACTGTTCTTCCCGCATTCTCCGTTCATACTCTTCTTTCTCCATATCCGTCCACTGTTGTCTAGAACGATTTCTAGGCCGCTTTGAGCCCGATCTATCGCTACTATCCCGGTTGTATAGAGGGGCAATATAAATCAAGCTATATAACGTTTCCGGCTCTTATTCTTATTATTCTTCGCACTACTCTCACTACATAAATGACTAGGGAAAAGATTTATATTCACGAAAAATCCTCAAAATATGTTTTTTTTTTTAAATACTGTAATACGTTACATAATATGAATTTATTTTTAAATATGCATTTAAAATTTAATCATAAAATTAATTTTCTAAAAAAAGTGGTAATTTCGTCGTCTTCACTTAGTGTTCTTTGCTATTCGAAATTCTTTACATTCAATCTATAAAATATTAGCCGACATAATCAAAAAAAAAAAACTGATACAATTTTACACGTAAAAATAATACGCACAAACACTGACTGATCGATTTCTGTTCAACACATAAACTCTATAATATGAATTTATCTATATTAATAAATGGCCATACTAATAAATAAATATATATATATGTATATATATAAGGGAATCTTTATGTAAAAATTATATTAATTTGGTATAAGACCAAAAGATCAGGTCGATGACGGGCTTCTAGAGTCGATTTCTGCTGCGACCTGTGTTCTCATATGCAGTTTTGCCCCTGATGACATCGAAGCACGATTCGGTACTTTTAATAATTGTTTGATACTATTTTTAATATTATTATTTTTTTTTCGAACTGGAAATTCGTCGTCGTCATATACGATGTGAGAAAGATTTTTAACTTTTCCATTATTTTTCCAATTCTCAGCAACGCCAATCGCCGTCCCGCGGAGGTATAAGGGATCTATTATAATTCTTGCACTTTATGCGACTTAAACGTTTCCGAAGCATTAATTTTCCGGCAGTTGTCCGTGTTTCCTTTTTTTTCAATATTTCTTCGATATTTTAATTTTAGACAGAGACGATATATAATTTAATTGTTGTACATTATAATATATGCCAATCAAATTATTCAAGGCGTTACGTATAGGCGATTTTTCACGCAACGCTGTACGTTATGCAGTATGACGTGTTGCTGAGAAATGATACGATATTATTGCATTTTTGTAGGTCTTTTTTTTAGCTATAAATCTCTTTCGTGTGTTCCGCTATGAAAGTTCAAATCAGAGCCTAAAACTGTGTGTTTTACGATGTCTGTAGTACAGCTTGTGAACAGTGAAATGCTTAGCACGAAATTCGCGTGTCCGTTGAATACGACGACATTTACTGTATCGTTCAAAAGTCTTAAATTTCTAATTTACAATCATTTTCACTGTTGTAAAGGAAATAATTATTTTCCACAAACCAGCTAACAGCAAATGTTCTTAACATATTTTTTTTCAATCTAAATCCGTTGATTTCTATCATTGTACTCACAATTCACAATATTAAAAGAAATGTACTTTTAAAAATCATTCGAAATAAAATACATTTTATTTTTTTAAACAGAATTTAAAAAGTGTTTAGAATACATACGAATATTACTATGCGCGCGTGACGTATAATATGATCGGTTCGTTGTGTCGTATGGACTGAAACTATTCACAGGCGTGTAAAAAGATCACCGGATAAAACTTTTTTTAAAAATTCGACAAGCGATATTATAATATGAATATGTTAAATGTTTTTTTTTTTTTTTAATTAAAACCAATACAATTTTTTTTTGATAATTATACGAAATATACGTTAATTATACATGTTTTTTTTTTAGTAAATATAACGATAATTATATATAAACATAGTTTTATTAATTATTCAATCGTTATAAACTCGTTTGAAACGAATAAGCGTGTGCATATATTATTTATTATTATTGCACGTTGCAGGTGCAAACGTATAGTAAATTCGTTGAAAAAAAAATTGCCCTTGAATTTCTCGAGAAAACGTCAGACACACATAATATTGTAGGAAACGAAGCGAATGTTATTATTTTATTTTTTTTTTGCGCATGCTCGTGTCAATACGAACAGTACATGTATAGTAGTCCCGTCGCGAGCCGGTTTGTATTAACATCCTGTTGTTACGTACCACCTCACTCGATTGATGTCTAAACGCGCGTTAGACAATATCATTTTATACTCTGGGCGAGTGCGAGTAAAAAGTATCGTCATCGTTGTCTCGTACGTTCGCCGCATTTGTTAAATCGTATTATTGTTTTTTTTAATTCTTTAAATTAATAATATAATATTGTTTTTTTTTTGTTTTATACACGTGGTGTACAGCTTCGGTCACACATAAATTTGTTCACGAATTTCTTCAAACGCCGATCAACAGTAATAGTTCTGCTGCAGGATCCGCCGGTACGTACACATAGCTGTTTGCTGTTTATTATTATTATTATTATTAATTGTTAAAACTTTTTCTGTGAATTAGAAAATGTTTTGAAAACGTTTTGCCTCTAAATGTTTATATACATGCGCTCTAAGGCATTACATGTATAATTGCAATGATTAGAGAGCAAATATTGGACTTCGAACTGTATAACAGCAGCAGACATAATTTATATATATATATATATATATATAATTCAATAATTATGAAATTATTATAACTATTATTTTTAATAGGGAATTAAAATTATAATAATTAATATTATTGTAAACGCGGAATGTCGAATTTGACGACAATACGTACAAAACGAACAATACGTTATATCGTTTCCCTCCCACGATAACGTCACGAATCTCGCAATTTTTTACTAATCGGAAAAATGTAAACACTTTTTTTTTAACTTTAATTTACCGATGAGTTCTTATGCTAAAACGCACTTATATACCGTGTCTTCCACCAGTTTTGTTATACAATTAATTCGGAACGTTTAAAAAGTTTTTCTGAAAAATCACATGGGTTTTTTTTGTATGCTTTTACAATTTTGTCGCAAACGATAAACGTATTAAAATTGATTCGGCTTTAAGGGATTATACACGCGTTATGTAAAACGGAAAATCGTCGTATATAAATATTATATAAAACGATATCGCTGCACATTATTGCGGTTAAATGAAAACTACAAAATCAACTTGTTTTCTTTCCATAAAAATATATTAGGAGGTACGACGTATTGCAATGTCGATTTCAAAACGTTATATTATTATAAAATTCTCTATAACATGTAACAAACATTCATCCATACGGTGAACTATTGCACTCGGTTCAACGAACAATACAATATTTAAAAAATACACATTCGTCATCATCTACACACGATATTAGTTATACACATAATATTATCATAATTTTGCGTTACAATGGGTTTTGAAATAATAATAATAATAATATAACGACGGCATTTTTATGAAAACGCGTGTGTTTTTCTTCACATTCGTTCATGTCGAGTATTTTTAACATTATTAATATACGATCGCCGCTTGTACGAAAAAAGTAGGTCCATTTCATTATTATATTATGAGATATATGTAAGTTTTTTTTTTCGCATTCATTTCGAATTGTTTGTACTCGAGTGTATAAAACATTATAATATACTTAATTCAGTGTATTTATTATCATGTATGCGTTAATATCGTCATGTCCTTCGCGCGATCTCGTCCAGTTTATACATAATTATTTGTATTGCGGAAGGAAAACTGGTTTTTTACGTGACGCGCACAGCAGCAGGTTCAGACACTATAAAGAATAAAAATAAAAAAATTCTCGTAAAAACATTAAATTTTATACATACAGCGATTTCTTTTTTTTTTCTTTACCAGCCGATTATTTATATATTTATACTGAGATTTTAAACGAATTCAATGTTTTTTTTTATACATATATTATTATTATCATAAATCATTCAAAGGTTATTTACATAGACATTTTTTAAAATTATATACCCTTTACCTTAGACGAATGTGAACTATCGATTTCTAAACGGCTACTTCTATCTTTATTTATTTATTTTTGCTACACTATTTCATAGAAGTAAAATAATTAAATGAAACTGAGGTTTACCCCCTAAAATTGTTAATTTTAAAATCAACACTTAAAATTTGGTCATAAGAGTCGGTCTTTTTTTTTTATTGCGTAATTCGCTATGGAAATAAGGTAACCTAACCCGCGTGTCTTTATTACAATAATAAATTTCTAATAATTCCAGACAGACATTTGACAGTGATTAGAATATGAATGACTACTGATCATCCTTAAAAATTTCCAATAAAGCGTCTACGCGAAACAGTATATTTTCTCCACTTCATTGTGTCGTTAATTTCAATGCTTTTTACTCGTAAGGTATTCAACGGATTTTAAAATTAAACACACGTGAATCCCCATTATTATTAACAATCATAATAATAATAAAAAATTTATTATAACTACGAATTAATAAAAAAAAAGTGTGCGATAAGTTTTTAACGAAAATGAAGTTTGGCGAGATGAATAACAGATAAATTTTTAAACCGTTTATAGTTTCCATCATCGTTATATTATTATAATACGTTATTTAGTTATTTGAATGTTTAAATGAAATATGTATTTAAACTACCTTATACTAAGAGAAAAAGAATGAACGACATAAGTCAATATTTCCGTCAAAAAATTTACAATATAAGAAATATAATAGTTTAAACGTACAAGATGCTTTTCTAATGTTTCGCGATTGATAATTGAGAGTGAATAAAAGTGAAACGTATACGAGCGTTCCCTGCAGCGTATATAGAAAATTTAAACGAAAGAAAACGTTATCATTTTTATTAAATTTTTTCCAATTAAGACCTTAATGATATGGACACCACATATTACTGAACTATATATGTTATATGCATTCATAAATTATAAGGTACTAAAGAGCAATATATAAATACTTATCATCAGTAAAATAAGCACAATTTCAATTTATATAAAAGTTAATATTTTGTGAAACGTTTGATAAGCGAACAAAAAATAATCGATATCCGTATTATATATATATATATATATATACTAGTTTCATTTGAAAATTGATTGAAACATAAATTCGGGCCGATAATATTATACTATGTATAAGCGGCTCATTTAAAAAGCAAAAAAAAAAATTGAAAATAATAATTGTATTGCATCAAAACAATCCCAACACTTTATACGAGTAATTATAATAATAATAATAATAATAATAATGAATATCGATTATTGATGAATGGACAAAACAAAATATATTTTTGTCTACTAAAATATTTAAAAACTTTGGTTTCTTTAAAATATTTTCAAATTAGCCATAACGCATTGTTGAAAATAGCAACGATCGTATTGTATTCAAAAGTGGTGAAGTAATTGTAAGAATTTTTTTTTTCTGTCACGATAAATAACGAAATTCGTATGGAATCGTAAAATAATTTGAAGAATTTATTTATTATTATTATTATTATTATTATTATTACTACTAAATCGTGTTCCCATTGTCGTCATTAAAGTATTTAAAAAAATAACAATTTCCGCACGGTATGATAATACCATATTTACGATATAACAAGTACGACGTCACAATTAAAATTTACACTCAAAAGTATATATAAATCGTATCTTTCTGAAAATCTTTTGACTTCACCGGTATTAAATAATTATATAACATACAAAGTCATTCGTCTTTTATCGATTATTTTCGTCGCGAATTTTTCTATATATATAAGAAGCAAGTCATAATTATTATAAAAATATACGTCAGCTGATCGATAATAACGATTTAAATGTCGTTAAGTCATATAATAGACGCGTTCTTTCTATAAAAAATATATGTATGTATGACGCGGCCGAGTATATATTATAGACCACACATTGTGACAAAAAAAAAAAAGAAAAAAAAAACAAATTTGAATATTAAGGGAAAACATTAATTTTTTTCTTTTGTAAAAAATAGCGGAATTTTTTTTTTTACTTTTACTGGGGACCAATTAATTTATGAATTTTATTTATAAAATTATAAATATTTTTATTATAAATTTTTATAATATTTTTATATTTCTTTTGCGAATGTTTTCTCGTTCGAAAACGTAGTAAATCGATACGAAACGTGTCCTTTTTAAGTATTTACACATTTTATATATATATATGAAATTTATTGGAACGCCGGAAAAAAAAAAACATTTCTAAAATATAATATAATACGCTCGTTTTACGAGGCAGTCATACACTCGGTTTATAATACACGTGACCAGGGCCGTAGCTAGAGCCTTGGGGGCCCTGGGGCAACAAGTAAATTTGGGGCCCTGTTTTTTTCAGGACCAAAAAAGTGGTCGACGAGAAGGGGCCCCTTCTCGTCGGGGGCCCCGGGGCACCGCCCCGCCTGCCCCATGCTCGCTACGGCCCTGCACGTGACCTTATGATAATATTGTACACATTTTGTACGTACGGGTGGGACACGCACACAATAACGGACATTACTGCGTATGGCTGGAGGATACACTACGGGCGTATTATTAAAAATTCGGGGAGAAAAACACGCGTAAATCGGTGTGTGTGTGTACGTATTATCTAATATTTTAGTTGTCAAATATTATTGTAGATATTGGTAATAAAACCTATTTGAAAAAATAATCGGTAATACGACGGGCAAAACGACCTGTTATTGTACGCGCGCGATGAAAAGAAAAAAAAAAAAAAAATGATTATTTAAATGTCGTTTACGCGTCAACTCTTCGAAACTCGTTTGTTTATCTTTCTGCAGTGTTGTATAATGTAATTCTACGATTCGTTTCTCCGACAAAGACGAGAACGCGCGTGTTCGAAAGAAAAAAAACAATCGACGAAATCGTGTACAGGCGACTGCGAGAGAGTTTTTTTTTTTTACCGGGGAGGAGGAAGGGAAACAATAATCCGTAAAATCCGGTTAATACCATAATTATTATTGTCGTCGGCTTACGTGCTCGGCACGGCGGACGTACACACGCTCGGTAGTATTACACTTATAATATTAAAACGCGCTGCAGTGCGACGGCGTTTGTGTGGACTTCGGCGCCAATAAATATGTAACAATCATCATCCTCGGAGTGTCCGTTTATACGTATATTTTTTTTTTTGCTGCACATAATGTGCGACTAAAAGTTATTTGTACAATTTTTTGATAACCGTACAGAGAAATTCACTGTGCAAGTACACGCGAAAATTATTATTTATTAAAAGTAGTACACCACGCACACATAAATAGAAATTACGTATTATATACGCATTTATGCAGAGTGAACACGAAAATCCGTCGCCTGACATAACTTTTTGTATCGATACAACCATGTTAAACCATGATTATCTTTGTAAAATCCGGATATTTCTTTTAATCCGGACAGAGACGTTTGAAATCCGGACTGTCCGGACGTATGGTAACCACCCTGCATATAACCCAATAAAAACGATGAATAGGATATTTTTTTTCAAATATTGCTTATAGATTTTGTCGGATGCGCGCGTTTTAGATTTGAAAATACCTATAGATTTTTTTTTTTTTTTTTGTTCTCCCCAGTGTAAACCGCTCAGCGGTCTTCTTTTATATATCCTTAACGGCGGCGCGGCGATTTCAACGTAATATTATTACGTTTGTCCGTCAAAAAAAAAAAACATATCAATTAAAATTCATTATTTTCTAATAAGATTTGTACAACTTAAAAAAAATTAACCGCGTTTGACCGCCATTTCATTATATTGAGTCTTATAAATTTTCTACGTTGATCGATAGTCGTTGTCTGTATAAAATATTTATAAATATTATACGTTTATACGTCTGTGTGCAGTGTTTGTCGTTCAATAACTATTAATATTTTTACATGTATACAGTAAGTTCTAATATTGTTGTATATACATAACAGGTAAGTAAGCAAATCGTAAAAATGAAATATTTAAAAACTTAAAAAAAAAAAAAAAAAAAACGAGAAAATTTAAACGGACTTGTAAATAATATGATCGTAGGAGACACTAATGCACAACGGCGGATAGACTTTCTGATTTTTCAAAACGATTATTTTTTTTTTTTGAGAAGAACCAAAAATTATCGTCAAATATATCCGACACGCGATAAGAAAATTTACCTTATTGTCGTTTATCGTCCATAGTTTATATATCTAGATCGCGACCCGCGATCACACTTGAAATTTAGCATGCATATTAGTGATTTTCAAACTTTTATTATACACGGCACACCGTAAATTTCAAAAAATTTTCACGGCACACTGACCTCTTTTTAGATGAACAAAATTGTACGGGTTCAATCTTCAGAGAAAGTGATATACGAGTGTTGTCACGACGGTCGGACATATTTTGCTTTTAAGAAGTTTTAAATGAGGTATTAAACACAATCCGCCAATATTGCGCATTTGTGTATACACACTCTGTGTTGACAAGTGATAAATGTCTGTCTACTTCTTCAGACTTTTGTACGGTTAAATAATAAATATGTTAAAAATAGCGTATACTGATGATAACTGATTACACTGGTCTATACATATATTATTTTATGCCGATTTCAAAACCGTTTTCCATTTTCATCTAGCACCGTACAGTTATTAAAATAGAATTGATTCAAATACGTTCTTTGAATGCGTATTATACACCGTGTATTGTATACGGATTCAGACACGTATTATTGTATCGCTTAACTTGGATGTATTTTAAAATCTGATCTTACCTTGTATTGTATTATACCTCGATGGATGTTCGTTTATGATAACATATTAATAATTTTTATTGTTTTACCCAGAAAAGTCAAATAGCTAAAAGTAAGCGAAACAACTAAAGGTGATTGGAAAAATAAAATCAAAGTTACAGATTTGAAATCGGCGGGAAAAATTGGCTTAGAATAGTTTTACTACATTCGACTCTGATGATCGAAAAAAAAAAAATAATAATTGAAATTTGTATAGACCAGTGTTACGAATCGCGTCACGTGGTCGTTGTTGTTTAATATTCGTAAGTAATAAAATGGTATACGGTACCAGAGTGATACGAACACGGTCGAAGCTTTCACGAGATGGATATTGTTTTATCTTATTTTTAATATTCTCGGTTTCCCCTTGTAGTACATACGTTCGCGTAATACGTCGTATTATTAATATTGTACTTCATAATATTAAACAGGTAATTTATTATAGTGTCTACACGTAATCCTCGTTCTTGTGCTCTTTTAACACGGAGTTGTCTCCCCCGGTAATAACGTTTTACTGAGATAAGACACGGTTATTTATATATATTTTTTAATTGTCTTTTTAACACGGAACAGACAATATTGTGTGTGTGTGTGTGAAAACAAATTCGTAATATTTTCTACGAGTAAAAATCGTAATAAGTGTACACACACCTATTAAAAACGGCCGGTACATACATAATATGCGCGTGTGTACGCGAAACGAGTAATGGATTTTATGAATTTATAACATTGGATTTTTTTTTTTTTATATCTATACTTATAACTGTTCAAATATAAAAAAAAATTCATCTCTACACCGTTATATATTAGTTGAAAACATACTGCGTATATAGGTAAGAGGTAGTTAAAAGAATTTCTTTTTTTACGGCGCCTATCGAGAAAAGCGCAATGTGAAAAAAAAAAAAGTCATTAAAAAAAAGACCAACTCGCGGCGGTACACGTGGTAGTAGTGTAAAAAAAAAAAAACGTTCGCAAATTCGAAAAAAAGTCATTTCTATTGGTTTTTTTTTTTTTTAATACGCATATTTTTATGCGGGCCACAATCTTGTCTGAAAATTTCAATACAACAAAAAACACAAAATAACTCGTTCGTTTCCAATATGAATTATCGTTTTTTTTTTTTTTTTTAGATGAGATAAAATAGATTCAATATCTCGCACTGCCTATTTAAAAAATAGAAAAAAACTGGGCCAAATTATCATAATATTATTTAAACGAGCAAATTTACGCCTTGCGCGGTCCAAATAACGACTGGTAGTGGGAGAAATAAAGAAAAAAAAACGGACGACACCCGTTCGCCGCATATACCGCGCAGCGAATAATTGCCGCAGTCCGCGCGTCGACGTCGCCGCCGCTGACGTCTTATCGCGTTACATCACTTCCACGTTCTACGCGCCGTACATTATAATAATAATAAATAAATAATAATAAATAATAAATAAATAATAATAAATAATAAATAATAATAATAATAAATAATATTAATAATATTATTATTTAACATCGATATTTCATAGTACACATCTCCGGACCGTGCGATCGATTGGCGTTTTCACTTTTCGTCGATCTGACCGACCACCACGGCTCTACACTTCGTTATTTCGTTTTTATTGCGGTAAATAATAATAATAATAATAATTATAAGCGTACGTTGCGTAGTAACGATCACCGGATTTTATGATTTTATATTATTATTATTATTATTATTTGATTCAAGTAAGTCATAAAAATATAATAATTAATTTATTGTACGACCCGCGGGACTGCGAACAATTAATTTATCATATATTTATTTAAAAATAATTTTTTTTAAATACGCGCGAACAAAAAAAAACCATTCCCTAATTGGCGAGTACGCGTAATTTTATTTTGTTTTATCATTTATCGGATTCATATATAAAAATACGCGTTTTACACGAATAGTTATTTCGTATTTCTCCCCTCCTTGACTCGGATTTTATTTTTTATCAGCGTTCATATTTTATATAATATGAAAAATATATATGTTTACTTTCTATTTTGTTTTACGTTGCACAATAATAACGACGCGATCGCGTTTCGGATATCTATTTATTATATCTTGATGGTCGGCGGCGTACGGGAATATATTATTTATTGGACACGTACTAAAATCATTATGTGACATTATAATACTGTTGTACCTATGCGGTTAGTGTCGATGTCAAATGTGTTGCTATTATAACAATATATATATATATGTAAATCGTTATTGTCGATAAATACACAATATATATTGTCTGTACGGTCTTCGTCATTTGAAATGCTAATCCTATTGTAATTTTATGGATTTTTACAGGTACAACGACCGACGAAATAATGGCCAACTACGCAGACGTACGTATTACATACTATTATTACTGTTTGTGATAATAATATTTTCTATATCGTTGTGTTCAATGTGGTAAAATTAACAAAACAAAAAAGTTTTAACGTTTTCTTTTTTACCTTGTCTATAGATCGTAGAGAAAGCCAGAACTGCTTTCAACAGTAACCAAACGAAATCATTACATTTCAGAAAACATCACCTCAGGCAACTGCTCAAACTGTTGAATGACAATAATTCGGATTTACAATTAGCTCTGGCTTCTGATTTAAGAAAGGTTATTTTGATATTATTCATTTACTCAGTTATATGAATTTGGGGTTCGGAACGTGTAGCTCTAAAAATCACTAAAGTACGCCTTTAATTATATGTACATATATATATACATAATATTGTTTAAATTGATTTATTGGTCTGTCTACGCAATGTCTGATAAAAATGTGTGCATAGTAAATCAACACTCAGTGCGTGCGTGCATAAATTAAATATTTAATCTATAATTTGTATATGAATGTGTAAGACTTCCCCAAATCACTATGCCCCTATCATTAAAACATCATCGTATTTACAAGTGTACTCAAAACTATTTTTTTTTAACACAGTAATATACATAATATAATATGTGCCGTAAACTATGAATAAACAGTAAACTAAGTAAAAAATAATTTGGAGATTTCTTTGTTCACATTATACATAAAAACTTACTGGACACAAGACACAAAACAGAATTTAAAAATAATATCTATTATTGTATCGCTATTTTTTTTTTTTTTTTTGCAGGTGAGGGGGTTATGCTATAAGTACTGAACTCTGATTATATTAAAATATTTAAATGCCTAACTTGCTTTTTGTATCGTTTAAACAGAGTAAACAAGAAGCAGTGTTGTTCGAAATTGAATTTTTGAAAAATGATATCATCAATGCTCTAGGTTCATTGGAATCTTGGATGAAAATTGAAAAAGTATGTGATATATTTGAAATGGTAGTGACAGTTTGATAATATTGAATGTTTTTGTTTTAGCCGGATAAACCATTGATCAATATTTTAGATGATGTATTAATACACAAAGATCCTTATGGAGTCGTATTGGTGATGGGAGCATGGAATTATCCATTACAACTGACCCTTTTGCCTGTGGTTGGTGCAATAGCTGCTGGAAACAGTGTCGTTATTAAACCGTCCGAAATGGCTCCAGCTACTGCAAAGATCATTGCCGAATTAATACCGAAATACCTCAATAGAGTATGGAAAATTAAATAATTTGCCATTTGTTCAATTGTTTTATTTTTTCTTTATTTTTGTAAATATTTAACTGTTTACAGGATGCTTATCCAGTAGTTTTAGGAGGAGTAGAAGAAACAACTCAGTTGCTCAAACAAAGATTTGATTACATTTTCTACACGGGGTCGACTTCTGTAGGTAAAATTGTCAGACAAGCCGCTAATGAATATCTGACGCCTGTCACTTTGGAATTGGGCGGTAAAAGGTATTATTATTATTATTATTATAAATTTTTTCCTTATAAATGATTGATTATATAATATTACGCATTGCAGCCCTTTGTACATTGACGGGTCGGTGAATTTGGATATGGCTGTTAAGCGTATCATTTGGGGAAAATGCATTAATGCCGGACAAACGTGTATTGCGCCAGACTATATTTTGTGTACACGTCAATTGCAAAGTAAATTCGTGGAGAAAGCCAAAGAAGTCTTGAAAGCGTGGTACACCGACAATCCGAAAAATTCCCCAGATCTGTGTAGGATTGTGTCTGAAAAACATTTTTTGTATGTACATAATTATTAGTCAAGTCGAATTAATTGACTATGTGTTTATTGTATTCATTTTATTTTACAGGAGATTATTGGAATTGATGAATAACAGTGGAACAATTGCGGTCGGCGGTAGACATGATAAACAGGATCTATACATTGAACCAACAATTTTGACGGATGTGAAACCCACTGATCCCATAATGAAAGAAGAGATTTTTGGTCCGATTTTACCAATTGTAATTGTAGACAACGCGTATGATGCAATAAACTACATTAACAGCAAGTAAATATGAATACATTTAAAATTATTATCTAATATTTATATAGTTATGATCTAGCTGTTCAATGGCATATAAAAGTTCTCCGGAAGACTATATAGTGGATAAAATTTGACATAATAAGATTTACGTACAACTGTATTATAACCCACCTACCAACCCCTTTGACAGCCCCATGTAGTTTCATTACTTCATAAGTATATGTCACTGTAGCTGTTTGTAATTTTATTTTATTTTCTAGCATTCAGTTGTATTTGATTCTGATTTAACTGTTATAGACAATATTATTATTTCAGTCGGATATTATTGTATTGTCAAGTAAAATTCAACCAAAACAACTATTTAATTGTATTGTTTTTTTTTATTAGGTTATATTTTTTCACTTTGTCAGTCTTCATGATAATTAAATATTTGTACACTTAATAGTTAAATTTTTTTTTAAATTGTTTTAGTTAAATTCGTTAAGAATGTGTTCATTTTTGTAATGAAAATGAATTTCATATTTTTAAATATTTCTAGTTTTTATTTAATATTGTTGTACTAGCAGTCTTCTTTCTTAAAGTACACTTCATAAAATTTGTTTAAAATTTTTAGATACTTTTAAAAAAACTTATTTATCCAACAAACAGAAGAAAGGCGAATTTGTTATAAAGTTAACTATAAAAACATAATTGGAATTTATCATATGATTTTAATTGAATATTTGTTTTATCCTTCAGGAGTAAACCGTTAACATTATATGTGTTCTCTACTGACCAAGAAATGCAAAATTTATTTATGAGACAAACCTCTAGTGGATCGTATTGTGTAAACGACACTCTTACTCATTATGCCGGTAATAATCAAAAAAAATCTCTTTATTCTCATTCCTATAGAAAAATATCCTTATTTCTTCTCTTACTAATCTTACATGATTTGAATAAAACATCATAAATATTTTCTAAAATCATGTTTACACAACTACTATTTTATAGTGTATTGCGATCGACAGGCCTAACCCCCTAATAATGACATATATAGTTTAATATTACATTTTGTTTTTCTCTTGTATTGTAGTTTGTTATTATTTTAATTTTTGATAAATTTTGAAAATTCGAAGACTCGAAAATGTTTTGTGTTTCGTTTCTCCGGAATTTCTGGTTTTGTTACCAGTAATGGTAATCATTAAATTTGTACAGAAATAGCCCGTTGACTTTGTATGTATTTTCCAACACTAAATCAATTGTAAAAAACATAATGAAAAACGTAAGAGCCGGCGGAATCTGCGTCAATGATACCATTGTACACGCAGGTGGTGAGTACCAATATTGTGTATGTCTAGTTTTGATCGAAATGTTTTTGCTTGCATTCATGTGTATTGTAACAATAATTATTCAACAAACACATAGAACATTCGATCTAGGGTGGAAAACATTTTTAATTAATTTTGTGTTTGGTTTTATGTTGTTCTTGAGAATTTGAATTTTATTTTTATATTATTTTTCTTAAATTAAAAATAAATCCTATTATAAAATGTCAAACAAATATTTAATTAAAAAAAAAAAAATAGTGATCTTCAAATTCATAAAAAATTAAGCAATCCCAAGTTCAAAATTTAAACAATTCAAATTTTGTAAAATATTTTTTTAGAAGTTAAAAAAAATTATTTGATATTGAATTGAAATTTACCCATTCTCCAAATAAAAGACCCTGTAAGTCCATATTGTTTTAAAATTTTGTTTTTTTGTTGCTTCAGTAATACGAATTTTATTAGAGTTGTATTGTTAAAATGTAGAACAGATAAACTAAAAAAAAAAACGCATATTCCACTGGAAATTTTAAGTAAACATAACAGTGTAATGGTATTTGTTCTTCTGTCGATGTAAAATTTATATATTTGAATTAATACTATTTTGCATTATTAGCTTTGCAATCACCACATAAATAATAATTTAGTCGTAACTTCTTCTTTTAATCAAACGACTATTATTTCTTTTTTTTTATCTACCTACTCCCTCACACTCATATACCACTCGTCTATAATTTTGTTTCTTTCCTATGTCCACCATTTTTATTCATTATTTTGTTAATTTGAAATGATTGAATAATATAGTTTAATAAATACGTGTTATTTTGTAAATCATTTTTCTAGTTGAAAACTTACCGTTCGGCGGGGTCGGTCTCAGTGGAATGGGAGCTTACCATGGTAAACATACATTCGACACATTCACGCACCGCAAAAGCTGTCTAGTTAAAGACTTTAACATAATCGGAGAATCGTTATCTTCGTTAGTACTTATTAATTAAAATATATAATAATAATGCGATTTATAATTTCTTGCGATCATGTGTTACAGATTTAAATATCCGCCATATTCTGACAAGAAGTTGAGTTTAATGTCGTTTTTAATGAAGAAGAAACCCAACATAAACTTCAAATTTTTACCTTACTTGTTTGTATTCGGTCTCGGCGTTTGCACGTCGTTCGCGTTCAAATATCTAAACAAGGTACACTCGAGGTCTGCTTTACGCTTTTAAATGGGTTGTACCTTAAACTTCACACTATAAATTCATAATTTCTCATTTACTATAACCAATTACACCAATTTAATGGATTTATCAATCATGAATACAGATATATGTTAATAGATATCGCACTTTGTGTTACAATTTTTTTTTTTTTTTTATTATTATTATAAACTGTATTCAGTCATAATTTATTATATTTGTTTTTTATTTTTTATATTTTTTTTAAATATTTATTGAAACAATGAAAGTGTAAACGAACAAATTTTTTAATTATTCACATTCCTTTAATTCTTTCCAAAAATATACGTCATTTCTTTGTTGTTAAAATATGTTTCTTTTTAAAATGATTTGAAATATTTAAATCATCAAAAATAAAAAAATTATTTATTCCAGTATAGAATTAAAATATATTGAATTAGAATACATTGTTTAAATCTTTCATTTTCAACGTACATAGTTTCCTTGCGATTCATAACTACACTGGGTCATTGGAATTTGTTGCTTTTATGAAATATAAAATATCTAATGGGAAAGGTGATTGGTTTTTTCGAAATTAAAAATTTTCACCATTATTTCTAAAATGTAATTTACATTTTAGAAATAATGGTGAAAATTTTTTAGAAAGATTAATTTAATATTTCTAGACTTTTCAATGCGCATACATTATGCATATTAATGGAACTTGGATTTTCTAGCTTATTTTATTTATATTTCATGGTTTAATTTTAAATTCTTTTATGAAAACATAAAAAAACGTTTTATACTTAATAATTTATTGATTTATCACTAAACTTGTGATGGATTCCTATGAATACATTGGATTACAGAAAGAAACCTTTTTTTTTCTTCAGATTATTAAAAAGCAAGAACTCACAAGAATTTGAAATGAAATTTTTAACTTAATTTTTCTCAAATAGAAAAATAAGGTGCAAAACACAGTAAATCTAAGCTACAGTTTTTTTTAAATACATAAACAATTATAGATATGAATCAGTTAATTATTAGTTATTAGTTTTCCTCTTTGTTAGCTTTTTATAGACAACAAAAAATGCCCTTTTTGAGGCCATTAACCCATTACTGCAAAAAATTTGCGTCTTCATTTCTCTCTATCCAAAATTATTGTTTTATTAAGCTTTTACCAGTCATCCTAATTATTTTTTTGAATTTATCCACTTCAGCTTTAATTTTTCTGTGGTTATCTTCCTTTGTATTTTTATCTATTTATCATTTTTACTGCTTTACAGAATTAATAATCATTCTGTTTTCAATATTTACAAAAAAAAAAAAAAAAATAAATGGTTTTCATCAAAATTAATTTTTGGTTGTAGGTTTTGATTTTAAAAATGTTCGGATTTTCATATATTTGAGAAATAACATTGACAATATATCAATCCAGCTCTTAGTAATTCAAAAATTTAATAGGTAACTGGATAGAATGTTGCAAATGTTTAATTTAATGTACAGCATATTAATAAGTTTTCATAACATCATTTACTGATTGTTAGAGGTTCCCCTAGAGGAACTAGAAGACATCTTTATAAAATCAAATTTTAATGTTTTACGTAGTACATGAATGTATCTTGGATTTAGATTATTCCAATGTTTAATACCTAAAACACGTCTTAGGGATAAAAAAAAAATTATACTTTCTTATGTAAACGATTCATTTTACCAAAAACATTTTATGAATAGTTTTAATAAAACTTTTAAAATTTATTTGGAAAGGTTGAATCGAGATTTTATGAAAAACCATACTCAAGTAGGGTGTGTCGAGAATATGTCAAAAAACATGAATGAGTTATGATTTAAAAATGTAGTATTCAGATTGAACTAAATACTTTGATTTTTTTATAGGTTTTTGACTTTTATCTGAAAAAAACTACTATTACTATGCGATCAAAAATATGTAATTTTATTTTATTTTTTTCAATATGTCTCAATAAATTGTGGCTATATAGTATTAATAGAAGTAAACTAACTGGAAATTCAAAGTTTTCGACAAACAGAAAAGAACAAATTTTTTAGAGTTCAACAAAATATTACACAATAATATATTATTATCTTTTTTATTTTATTTTAGGAAATTTTCTATTTGTGCAATGTTAAATCGATTAGAGGAGGTATTTAAAAATTGAAAACCATATCGTGTGTTTTATCTCTAGATTTCATTTTTAAAATATAGTATGAGGACTAGACTATTAACACTGATGGCTTATAATACATTGTTTGTTTACTAATATCAAATACAACATAACACTTATGGCTTAATTTGTTCAAATTCATATAAAATATAAATATAATAGAAAACATTGATTTTGCTTTTTAATTGGGTGACTTATTGTTATATTGTTTTTCCAGGTCGCTGTTGACGGAGAAACTGAATAAAAAAAATGAAAGTGTGATATCTAAGCATTTTTAAGAGGTTGCTGATGAATATGTATTTATTTTACTTTTACCATGCACCTATATTAAAAAAAATTAATTGTATTTTATAATTTGTTATATCAAAAGAGGGTTAATAAATGTTAAGATAAGCTGCCATAACAACAAAAATTAAAAAATCAAAATTTTATTATCATTTAAAAAAAATGTTAGCTCTGATATAGTAAGTAAAAAGATTTTCAAAATCGACTGAATAAAGACATGTTTTATTTTACATATTCTATATTTGTACATTACTATTTTATTAAGTTGTCTACAAATAAGTAATATTACATATAACCCCCCCCCTATTGGTGGAGTTTAAAATTAGAAAGTAAGTTTTAAAGTTCTATATTATATTTTATGTAGTAGTTACCGACATTAAATTAAAAATCGTTACTTATTCTATTATTATGTTTGTAAAATATTTATTTTTTATTTAAATAAGAATTTACACAATGTAATAAGAAACTAAATAATATCCACGATAACATGCAAAATTTTAGATTAAACATTACATTTTTGTTTCTTTTTTAAAAAATATGTATTATGTTTATTTTACACTTAAGTAATGTTTTTAAATCAAATAAAACAAATATAATAATTACAAACCTTACACATATCTTGTTTCAATTTGTAAGTATTTTAACACAATAATAATTTACTTAAAGTCAAAAAGGAATTTTATGACTATATCGCATTTTCTTATATATATATTCTATTTATATATTATTTAATATAGATATAAAAATCTATGTATATTTATATATAAATATACAAAGTTATAATTGTTGAGAGTTCAATATTTAAATGGAACGACATTATAGCTCTGAATGGTCGAAATTAGTATGGAAATCACTGAGTTCATCTTTGTGAATAAATAAACCTTCTTTAACCTGCCAATGAGACGAAAATGGTCCCGGGTTCTTGACGGCTGCAATTTCTTTTTGCCCACTAATCGGTCGTCCATAAGATAAACTCGAAGCTATCAAATATCTAGTAACCAAAACATATTGATAGTCAATTAATAACAATAACAATGTTGTTAATTTGTTTGCTTTGACTTACGCTCCAGTGTCTACATGTTTCAATTGTACGTTGTCGTCTCTCTCCCAAAAGTCTCCCCCACAATCCACGTACCAATGGTCACCTGTGTCTCCTTCCCCATCGTTGCCATAAGCAGATACTTCTTGATTGCCAGACAGGGGGGAATTGAATAAATGCGAATGAAGGTTCTTCTTGGTCGTTAAATGTGTGAGTCTTATTATACTTCCACATTTAATTGGTTCGCTACAAAGTATAATATATGTATTTATTTGTAGAATTTTAACTTCATTTGGCTGTTGACCATAAAAACCAGACAATCATAATTCGTAAATAACATTTGACATTAATTAAAGTAAGTAATTTAATATTACATAAAACTTATACTACAATGAATAAATAAAAATCATACGCTATTGTAAAAGCAATAAATGTATAAAAATATATGGATGCATATCATTTGTTTTTTAAATAATGTTTTCTAGAGATAGAAAGCGATTTTGATAAGATTTTGTAACTGAAAAAAATATTACCATAATACTACTACTACTACTACTACTACTACTAATAATAATAATAATAATAATAATAATAATAGTGTACAATAAGTAGTTGTAATGTTTTTTCAACATTATCCAGAAGGTAAATTGTCCTCGAAGTAAATTGAAAATATTGGGTAAAGACTTATAAGAAAATATAATCGACGACATTATATTATTATTACAGAATTATAGATGGTCTTACCCTCTTTTGCAATGTTGTCCTGTAGCTGCTTTTATTTGCCAATGTGAATTTACGTCTTCGGCCAACTCCGTACCGGTAACAGACTGTTGCCCACTGCCCGCACCGTATTTGACGTCGTGTGAATGCAATCTTACTTTGAGGTCGACGTTGTACAATTTCGTTACGGTTCCGCAAGTAACGTAATTCGTTTTACCTGTCAGTGGCGAAAACACGGGTTTTAAAAAAAGCGGTAATTGTTTTGGAACCAGTCCAGTTTCAATACTACGCACCTTCGGTCAAACGAGCCAGTATTAACGTCACGCAGCACAACAAGTACATTTTACTGCGGGTCGACATGTTTAATATATATTTATTATTTACAGTGAGCGAGGGTAGTAAAACAAATGAAAACGCTGAAATTCACGAACGTCCAAGAAATTTGGTTTTTCGCGAAACGAAATCCGAGACACAAATTGTGTTTGACTAATTAAATAAAAAATTACTCAGTAACGAGTACAACAGACGACCGACGAATTCGATTTAAACACATCATACAATTATTGTTTTTATCTGAAATCAACTCTGTAGTGATACCGGTTTCCATTTTTCATGCGTGTTGTTATCGTATAGACGGTTACATATACCACGGTCATTGTGACCGTATACCATTAGACTTCGTACCTAACCATATTGTTTTAACTGTGTGATTAAATAATATTATTGCGATAACACTAATCTCGGAACGTGATTTTTTTATTTTTTATTTGCGTGCACGGTGTTTGAACACGTTTTTAAGACCGTGATCCCGTACATGTTCTTACGATTTCAAAATCAAATCGAAACCCAAACAATGAGTTGACAATTCGCGCTTTTGGATTAAAGTATTAAAACGTTTAATGTTATAAATACGCGAACGATTAAGTCCAATACGATGTTTTAATAGTATTAGAAAAGTATGCCTTTCGTGTATAATAGCCGGCAAGTATTTTCTATACGTCTGAATATACGAAATAAATCGTTTACATTTGACGAAATATTGTATTTCAGAACGCGTTATTAATAAATGCGATGAAACGATTCGTGCGGCGCCAACAAACGTAGTACAAATACCTATTGTTGTTTTATCCTTATTGTCATCATCATGGTGTCTACTGTCAAGAATGGTTTTTCAGTTACAAATTACCAACACACGCACAAGAATTTGAATGGAAACTCTGGTCCGATAGTGAAACGTTTGCAAAATAATCGTAAAATAAAATATTCGATTTTCAACAAATGGTTCGAAAAGGAACATGATTATTGTTTGCCTATCAAGAGAATGAGTAATGTGAGTGTCGAGATACTTGTTGTATAAATCACGAATTAAGAATTAATTTTTATTTAAGTTTGTGAAAGACGGTAACGATACCGAATTGGACAATGGACACTTTAACGAAATTAATAAATCGATAGAACTAGATTCTTCATTGTCAAACAGTTCGAATATCACAACAAATCTGGAGAAAATCAATGTCAACAACGAATTATCTAGTTGTAGTTTATATGCTATCGATGTTACAACAGAGTAAGTTATTAAATCGTTTGTTAAATTTCAAATAATATTGTTATTGGTTTTGTTTTTAATTAGATTATTAAAAGATGCCTTATTAGAAAATCAAAAGAATCAATTTAAATCTGGACAGACTGTGTCAAACGATTGTACTAATACTATTGATAATCAGATGTCTAATATTCTAAATCAACCATTATGCAATCAGAATGGTATACTTCCGAGGTAATTTTATAACATTGATTTTTTAACGATTTATTCGGAATATGACCAAGATGGTTTGTCTCTCCTGGCTGTAAGATTTTATTTTCTGGTGTTGGCACAATGTTTTGAATAACTTAGAAACTGTCGAACAAATAGGACAGAAGTAGTGGCAGAAAATAGATCTGCAATTGTACCACAATTAATAACTTTTGTACATTTTGAATTATTTATTTCAAATGATTCTTCTGTGGTCACATTTATTTTTTAAATAAGTATCTATCTTATATATCTTAATTGATTTACTAATTAAATTTTCATTGTTAATAAGATTGAACAATGAATGTAACATACAATCGAACGATAATGAAAACAAACAATTATGTGTTTCAACAAGAGAATGTACACCACCGAAATTATTTGCGCCAATGGATATTAATAGCGACATGATAAAACTGTTTCCGACTTTAGATTTTTCTACAGAGCATGATTCAAACGAGTAATGATATATATTAAATAAACATTGACGACTAATATTCTTAAATAATTAATTTTCTTTTTAGAAACCCAGATAATTATAATAGTGTTGGTAAAAAAGAGAACCCAGAAAATGTTATTTTACCCGCAAAAACAAAACAAACTGAAAATGAAAATATTCATACACTTAGTAATAGTACATTATGCATCGAGATTGGTTCCAATTCGTCTCAAATTTCTTCACAAATGAAAAGAGTCATACAAAGCAAACATAAAATTGATGTTGTTCAATCTGAGTTGCTCGACAGTCCGCATAGTATATCTGCCATCAGTTCTATGAAAAATTCTGAGTTACTGTCTGAACAGTACCTAAATGTATTTAATCGTTATCAGGTATTACATGCTATGACTATCATAATAGTTGTTATTGCGTACAAAATAACTTTTATACAAAATTTATTTAGGGCAATTCAAAAGAAGATTTTATTGAATGTCTTGAAAATCCAGAACCGATATTATTGAGAGATCTCCTTTGCGGTTCAAAACCCAAAACTATTATTAGTCCTTATACTCACAGGTTATGATTATACTAAGTAATATTTATTGTACCAATAAATTTGTTTATAGAAATTCAGTTATTCAATGACTTTTGTTAATTATTATAAATATAATAATCACATTTCTCAATTATTCATAGCTATTTGATTGATTTTAACTGAAACAATAATTGTTCTGTATTTATTACTTATCTGATTTTTGTGCGTAGACATTTGAAACCATATATATTTCGAGATCCGGTTACTAAACCATTGTGGTTAAGAATGCTGAATGAAATTAAAGAACATTTTAGACGAAAAAATGGATTGCCTAGAAGTAAAATGGTCGAAACAATTGACTATAGTTATGTTCGAGCGAAACACATAAATTCGGTGAATGAATTGGCAAGACAGTTCTTCTGGCCTGGCATTGATTGTATGTGTAGTTGTACATATTAAAATTTAATCATAAGTATATTCAACAAAATTATATGGTTATATTTGAATTTATAATTATTTTTTTTTGTAGTATCTGAAAGTCTACATTACCCAGACTTTAGTGTCATTGCTCTATACAAAAACTTAGTGATCGGTTTCGGTTTCATGGTTCCTGACATTAGTACAAATGAAAATTACATAACGTTTCTGTTCACTCGTCCTTATTGGACTAATTGTGGTATTGCAAAATTCATGATATACCATTTAATACAGGTATTTTACAAGAAATGTTAAATATGCAAAATATTTCAAACTTAATTTTTAATCAGTTTTTTTTTTTAGACTTGTATGACTAGAGATGTTACATTACATGTTTCCCCTAATAATCCAGCCATGATACTTTACCAGAAGTTTGGGTTCAAAATCGAAGAATTCGTTCAAAACTTTTATGAAAATTACATTCCTGAAGAATCTGAATTGTCAAAACATGCATTGTTTTTACGTCTGCGTAGTAATTTAAAAAACATATGAATAATGAAATCACCATTTTTAAAATGGTTTTAGTCGTTTATTTTACAGATTTCTGTTGAAATTTATTTTTCTAAACGAATTCATAACATTTTTATACAATAAACAATAAGTATTATTTTCTATTTACTGTGTAATTCAATCATATATGTATAATAATAATAAAAAAAAAATAATAATAATAATAATGAAAAACTAAGATGGAGACCGTTTTATTAGTTAAACATTAAAATTTAATGTATTAAAAATATTGAAATCAAAGAGAATGTAAAGACTTTCACAGTACTGTAGAATATTATATTTCTAAGATTTAAATTTAAGACGGTTACGATTTGAAAAACTATAAATATTTAGTTATTCAAATTGCATTAAACATTTTTCCGAGATTAAAGTACAAATGAATTTTTTTTAAAAGTAAGTACGATACGTTTTTTCATCAATAATTTTTAAATAAAACAATTTGACAGTTTTCGATGAAATAAAAGTAGAGAAAAAGAACATTGTGTTTTTGTCAATACTTGTATAAGTAAAAAAAAAAAATTTTTTTTTGAAACAACTGTAATTTTCAATAGGTATGTTGATGAAAATCAAGCACTTGTAATTATAGATTTTTATACCTTAAATGTCATCACGTTTCACTGAAGGATTTTTCAAAAATAAATCCCCCGATGTTAAGTGGAAAACAAAATTTGAATTGTATAGTAGAAAATGGAATTTTTGAAAAAGACGTAACAAGTAAATTGCGATAAATAATAATGTTATTGTTGAACGACCGACCGCGGGGATGGCGGCCGGTATTTATTTTTTTTTTTTTAAATTGCGCGCCAACGGTATGAAATACGTAACGGTTGCGCGCTCGTCCGTCCGTCGCCAACATCAGTCAGTGCGGCCAACGACCAGTTGTCACTGAACGAGGTTGAGAGAACGTGTTTCAACCGCCAAAAACCGTCTGTTATTGTCCCGACAATATTGTGTCGCGTCGATTCGTTTTGCCGTCTTTCATGCGTATTTTGTAATTTGTGTCGTAATAGCCGCGCGTTTTCTACTCGCCTCGTGTCGTCGCCATCGTTTGGATTTTCGTTTTCTATGGTCGTCAATCGTTAACGTACCATCCCAGAGTGCCGCCGAACGACATCAAGTCCGCCGTTCACAATGAGCGACAAACAAATTTACTACTCGGACAAATACTACGACGATAAGTATGAATACAGGTGTGTGCGCGAGCGTGTAAAATACACGTTTCGGTGGGTGTTGACGATCAATGCGTCTTGTACAAATTTACTTGCGAAGAGGTTCGAAGACGTACAGAAAAATCGTCACGTTATTGCTGCGTAGGTATTGTGCGATCGGAGTGCACGAAGAGTGATATTCGACACATGATTTAAGGGTCGGTTTTACCGCAATCGATCCGTTTTAACTGTTCACCACGGCGAACGCCGTCGTTATTACAATATTACCGTAGGTTTATTATAAACGTGCATTTATTATTACTGGATGTCATGAAAAGTTTATGCGCTTATCTATCCACTTGTCTGAGTAGTCCTAATACGAAACTTCTACGAATTTGTGTTGCCGTTCGAAAAGTTATTACAGGTCGAAATACGACAAATAATACTACTACTACTGTGAATGAAAAGTAAATTTCTGGGTTTTTTTTGTTGTTAAATTTTTTTTAAAGTGTTTGTATACTTTTTGTAGGTTTTTTTTGTGCACTCTTAAGATTTTTTGTTCACATGTTTCTATTATTTTCAGAAATTTTTGTTGCACCGATCCGTAAGTGATTTTTACAAGTTGTGTGTTTTCAATGGTAACATACACGATAAAATCTGATTACATTTTGTTATAATTAAATATTATCGGAAATTCCGTTATTACGATTCGGTGAATCATTAAATTTGAGGAGGCTACTTAGTATTTCTTTTCTTTTTCTACCATATTTGTTTATTGGCCTTTATTGACATTATTTGAAATTTCAGACACGTGGTTTTGCCTAAAGAAATGGCAAAAAGTATACCGAAAACACATTTACTTACTGAAGACGAATGGAGATCAATTGGAGTACAGCAGAGCAAAGGATGGGTACACTATATGATCCATGAACCTGGTAAGTTATCTCCATCACGATTTACTATCATACAGAAAGCTAATTTTTTTTTTCTTGTTTTACAAAACATTTTGGATAAATACGACAATATTCAGAAATTATTTTAAAAACGGACTTTTTTTTACAGTTTTTATTGTTTAAGAGTCATCTCTTCAAGATAGGAATTTATTTCAAAATTTTATGTTACGCAATTATTAGTATTCTCCAAATACAATTGGTTTGGCTAAAAATTGTTTTCCTCGTAAAATTTGAAAGTGTAAAACTTAATTAACACGAATAAATAATATTTTAGTTTTTCTGCAAAATGTAGGAAGTTACAATTATTTGTATTTTATTAGTTAAAATCGTACTTATTGATTACACCATTTTATACAAATGAAATTGAAAAATAATGTATTTCCTTATTCAGTAAAACTATCGATTTCTGTTGGATTATAATTTCTATTGACCGATCATCAATAAATAATAAAATAATAATTTTGTTTTTTTTTTTTTTTTTTCTGTCTTACAGAGCCTCACATTTTATTGTTCAAAAGACCGAGAACTAATTGAAAACTGCATGTACCTGAATTATATTGAATGTATTACTGAACAGTTTTACTAGGAGGCAGAAAATGGAAAATTTAGTGTTTAATTATTATGTTATTTGTAAATAACTGTGCCTTATTGTCAAACAAAAACGTTTTAAGGAATCAAATATTATTTAAGGTTTATAAAAAAATTTAAAACCCTAGTAAAAATAATATTTTGAATATTTTTTTTTTTTATTTAACCTTATTCACTTGTATTATAAGTAATTTTTATAAAAACTTAAGTCTCCACAAAAAAGTGTATATTTAAAATATAAATTTAAAAATTGATTAAAAAATGTATATACTTATTTTATATTTATATTAGATTTAAAGGAAGTTTGTCTGTGATAATATCTATAATAATTATTAACACGGTTGGTGTTCGATTAGTTGGAAACTCGTCTCGTGTCCAGTTGTACTTCTTGTTGTAGTTTCGGTGGTAATTCGCGGTAAATAGCCTCGGGTATGTTATCTGTAAACAGTGTAAATTGTTATATAGCAAGTATAAAGTATACTGCTATCTGTTGAAAGACGGATGAAGGTGGTCTTACCGTTGCAACGATAAACCAAATCCGACCATATGATCATCTCTTGGGAGAAGCAGAACACCCCTAGTCGACCGCCCTTAAACGTGTAGTCGAACACGTTGCCAGAGTCCGTGACCATGTTCTGGCCCTCGAATATTCTCAGCCTGATGAGACCAATTTTGGGCCGGTGCAACAGTATCCATCTGTAAGCTGTCTTGCCTTTCCAGCCGACGTTGCGTGGGTCCTTCCATAACAGTTTCACCTGTTTGTCAGTACTATCCGTGTTCCACAGCGAGTTTCGCAACATCTGTCCAGGCCCTGTTTCCGAATGCACGGCCTTGATCTGTATGCCCGGCTCGGCCACTGCCCTGAATGGCGTTGCCTGCCAGTATGTCTGCGTGCCTTTTTTCCACATGACCGTGTAGAACTTGTGGTTATCCTGGTAGCTGAACACGAAGCCTACATAATCGTCATCGATGTCGGTGTCCACGAAAAACGTGCCTTCGAAGTCAACGCCGCCAAACGAGTCGTAACCTAATAACACAATGCATACACTCGTTAATATTGTAAAAAAATCGGTAGTAACAGAATATTATATACCGACCTACGGCTAAACCGGGGTCGCTGTTCATGGTCTGCACGAACTCCGCGCCCTTGTTGTACACCACCCAATTGGGATCGATCTGGGAGTCGCCCTCCGGGTCCAGCACCACCGTCTGGTACGTCCTGAAATCCGTGGTGAATATCTTCGAGTTGTTTGGACAGTTGTCCAAGTGGTTGGGCACCGTGTCGTAGTCGTTGTCATCCTGGCATATGTCACCGACGCCGTTACCTGCACAGACCACCGACAAGAGGTCAGGGGCGTATACAAGGGGGAACGATGGGGCAATCGCCCCCCCCCTAAATACTTGTGTATATACCTATATCTACTGACAACTAGAATTAATCGAACTAAAACTAAAATGTCATAAAATATTTTTTTTATTTAAAACTTATTATTTTTATATAATTTTTCGATAATTCTAAGTTGGCAACAGATTCGACGGGCCGTTTTTCTATTCGCCCCCCCCCTAAGGGATGAAGTAAATATGCCCCTACAAGAGGTTATGGATATACAGATCTCGTTCGTGTCACGGGGGGGGGTTACGTTATTACTCATGATATGTGCGAGTTCTCGACCAGTGGTATATGCGGAAAGCGTGCCACTGAGTAGAGTAAGGTCTGTACGGGGTCTGACGCGAAGAATATTTCCATAAGTATTTGATTCATTATTTTTAAAAGCTCCCCTCGCATTCGTTTTAAAGGGATTTTTCTTTTAAGTGATGCGCGAACATTTTTCAAAACTCGTAAGGCGTGGTATTGGGATGATAACGTGTTGATGACCCCAACTACAGGTACCGAAGCTTTATTTTTTGAAAGTCGAATTTTAAAGTATAAAAGTTTTGGAAAATATTCATTTTATAATAGTTGGGTACAACCATGTATAATCTTCACTGTATGTATGATGGACCTTCGGTATAAGATTTTCTTAGGAAATTATTATCTCCATCATCCTGCAGCCGAGGGCCTATTGGAGGTTACCTATATAGTAGTACCGCGGTAGTCCAGTGGCGGCGTATTTACGAGGAGAGCTATTACGGATAAATATCCTCTACCCTTGGCTTTTTTTTTAAACATATATCGTTATGATTGTGTTTATTTTTATTAATTATTTATTAATACGTACCTAATAAAACAATATTTTTATTGGAAAACATTAATATTGTGCTAGGACGTTTGTAATCTTAAAAAATCTCGAACGCACATTTTCGTACGCACTCTAAAATAAACATATTTAAAAATAACTCTTACGAAGGAAATATTATTCGCTATTTTTTTTTTTTTTTTTTTTTGTATTTAATAACCTATTTTAAATTTCAAATATGATTTTAATCGTAGAGTAGCTGGTCGAATGAACTTGCAATGCTATTTTTGTACATAATTTATTAATAGTGGGTAAACGTTCAGGAAATAATCGACGAAATCGTCACAAAAAAAAAAAAAAAAAACGCTTAGGAGACAGTTAGAGTTTGACAGTCGTACCTATTATAAATAGTTTATATATGTATATATATATTGGCAATTGTTATGCCTAAATAATTTTGTTTATTTTTTTATGTAGATCTTTTCTAAGTATATTGAAAAAAAAAAAGATTGCTTATTAAAAACGATTTAGATGTAAAACTCGTCGTTTTAAAACGCGGTCCTGCCCTTGCAAATACGCACACACACACACACACGGTCGTTTATCGAATGGTTCAGACACATATATTTATATAATATAACATATCGTTTACTGACCGTCGAAATCGGCCTGGTCCGGATTGTACACCAACATGCAATTGTCTTGGGCGTTCCCGATCCCGTCGCCGTCGATGTCCGGATCGCATTCGTCGCCTTTGCCGTCGCCGTCCGTGTCCAGCTGATTGGAATTGGCCGTTTTCGGACAATTGTCCACGCTGTCTTGGATGCCGTCTCTGTCGGTCGCCGCGTAAAAAAAGCAATTTTTTTTTTTTATTATTATTATTGAATACTTTACTAATTAAAATGTGTTTTTTTTTTTTTTGTAATTTTCAGACTGCATTTAATAATTATGTATTGCTCCTCTCACCTATCCTTGTCGATGTCACTGTCGCAAGCGTCGCCAATCAGATCTTTGTCCGTGTCCGTTTGGATCGGGTTGTGCATGGTCGGACAGTTGTCACAAACGTCACCCAGACCGTCGCCGTCCGTGTCTTTTTGGTCGGGATTCGCTTTTTTTATACAATTGTCCTCGGCGTTCAACACGCCTGTACGACATTGCGCAAATGAATGATTACAAATTATTAGTCGTCGAATTTGTTTGGGTGGACAGCGGAAACTTTTAAAATTTAAAATATATTTTCACGATCAAAATTACTTTTATTTTTAGTTTAAACATTTTGCAAGTATAATTGGACGTAGAATAATAAAAGCATTTTTAAAAGGAAAATGTTAAAAGGGGGGGGTGGAATTATGTGTAATGCTATATAGTTTTCACTGGGCCATTTGATATTGTTAACCGTAAACTGTAAAACAATTTATTGTAAAAAATATGAAAGTTATTAAAATAAGTAAAAATAACAAAAAAATAAAAATACTCTACTGAGTACTCTTTCTCTTAAAATACCGTGGAGAGGGACACGAAACGTCACGACAAAGTATACATTTATTTGTAAAAAGTTTCTTTTTTTTACTTATAAGAGCTCTTCTTTTGTAAATGTCGAGCAGTAATATATAATTATTTACAAAGTAAAAATCTACTTTATACACTAATTTTGTTTTGTCACAAATTGAAAAGTTATATTTGAAAAATGAAAAAAATATATTTATATATTATTGCAGTGGGTATATGTATAATATTTTACCGTCGTTATCTATGTCCGCATCGCAAGCGTCTCCTATTCCGTCGTTGTCCGTGTCGTACTGGTCCACATTCGGTACTGTCGGACAATTGTCACAGGCGTCACCCTTTTTGTCTCCATTCTCTTGATCGGTGTCTAGTTGGTCCGGATTGGACACCAATGGACAGTTGTCCTGTGCGCGATCGTTACGAAAAACAGGTCAATTTATTACACACACACACACGCACATAATTTATAATTATTACTATACAAAAAAAAAACAAGTTAAATAGTGGTGTTAGATAATTTCTCACTCTTAAATAGATATACGCCGTATGTACTCTCAAGATTTCGTTAAAAAATCAAGATCGTACTCACAAACAATTACATTTTCATAAGACATATCTAATACAGGAGACATTTGTTTTCGGGCCCAGGTGCAAGTAAAATATTTTCCGTCCTCACTCATTGGCGGAAATCGGGAGGAGGGCTTAGGGGGACTTAGTCCCCTCAAAAATTAATTATAGTAAACTTAGCCCCTCTAAAAATAGAAGACTGTACTTCATAAGTATAATTATTAAATTAAAATTTTTTTTTAAATAAATTATTGCTATTATATATTATTTTATAAGAAAAAACAATTAAACATTAATTGTATTCATACAGAAAATAATAATTTATATAAATGTGTTTCATAAAGTAAGTAAGTGTTAAACAATATTATTTATGTGTATTGCGTGAATTAATCAATTGATTTTAAATTATAGTCGATTCAATAATAGCTAAAAGAGTGTTTGATATCTTTAATATTAAAAAACAAAAATTAGTTGTTACTGATTCCTCATCAACAAAAAACACTAGAATCTGAATATGGACAATTAAATATTGGTATAGAAATCGATATAACCGCAGAAAAAAGTATTGAAAACAATGTTATTTCTGACTTCAGAACTTTAATAACAGGCACTGTGCGACTAATTTTAACAGCAAGTACAAATGTAGGTAAACAGTGTTTAAATTATTATGTTATATTTAAATTATATCAACTAACCTAACGCGCTTATACCGACAGAGCGCGCCCGTCGAACGCAATAAAAACGGGAATACAGAGTAGTCAACAGATAGACAACAATACGACATAACAAAGAGGGGGTTATCATGCAGAAAATCATGTATAAATAGCGGTTCGCAATCAATGGATCGCTCAGCTGTGGCACAGCGGGCAAACGCGCACAACGTTTGCTCTGTGTGCGCGTGTAGGTGTGTTATTACCTATATATATTTGGTGCCTCAGCCAGAGACGGATTTACACAATTGTCGCCCCTAGGCAAATTTTTTTTTTTGGCCGCCCCATTAGACTTATCAACGAGAAAACATATTTTTAAATACTTATTTAACATAACTACTAAAAAAATAAATCATAAAGACTGATACTAAACAATAATTAATGGCGGTTATGTTAATAAACTAGAGTTGAAACTAGGTTAAAAAACCTAGAGTATTCTCAATAAAATATTGGCCTAAAATTGCCGCCCCTAAAAATTTGCCGCCCTAGGCAAATGCCTACTTTGCCTGACGCTAAATCCGCCACTGGCCTCAGCTAAAATACCTGAGTAGCCACTCATTAGTAGGTTGAAGCGTCTAAAAAATATCTGTTTACGCTAACGGATAAAACAAAAATGTTAAGCCCCCTCCCCACGGATGTGACCAAATATCCGCCCGTGCCCATACTCTTGATAATTCCCTTCAAAACGCACGTTTATCGAAACACGAAGTACAATATTTCGATTACACCTATATGTGTGTGTGTGTGTGTGTAAACACCAAATACTAAATGTTTTCAATTCAACAACACTCGTGCACAACAAAGGCGCGTTAAAAAATAGAGTTTTCGGCAACGTCGGGGCAATTGGCTCACCTGCTCTCTGCAATAGCTGGTAAGCATTTAAAAAGCAAAATCGACGGAAACACCGCTGTTTACATTTTATATACAACTATAAAAGTCTAAGAATTCCCTCGGACTATGCGATTGAATCTTCTCGTACAGACTCGTGTACGAGCAACGGGTCCGCGCGCGACTTACCGGCGTGTTGGGTATGCCGTCGTTGTCGGCGTCGTCGTCGCACGCGTCGCCTATGTCGTCTTTGTCCGCGTCTTCTTGCCCCGAATTCGGCACTCCCACGCAATTGTCCTGCGCAATAACCGCATTTTATACCGTTTTCTTATTATGTTACGAATATATTTATTTTTTTTTAATAATAATAATAATACAGCAAACACGAACCTTTTTACAACGCGTGTCGTTGCACGCGAGATAGATGTCCGGCCATCGGTCCAAATCCGAGTCCGGTCCGCAAAGCCTGCCGTTTCCCGCCCAACCGACAATGCACTGGAAATCGCAAGAACACGAGCGTGAATTTCATTCGATTAAGTACATATCTCGAGTAGGACTCGAGTAATTTTCACCCCCCACTTGACTGTACTGCAGGTTAGTTGTTATTGTAATAGTTATAATTTTATAACAGTGTATTATCATTTCAGATGTTTGTTCGGGCGATTCGAAATAAACGTGTATAATAGAAATAAAAAATTTGAAAATCTGGATTTTCAATTTGTTTGGGAAACAGGTTGAGAAACCCGGTATAACGCAGCCACTAACTATATTTGAATTTGCATATAATGATAATTTTATGGGAATACATTTTATTTTCTACAAACGTGTTGTGATATTTTGTAAGCGAGGAATTTAGGCGTTATAACAAATAAAAGTTAATAATATAAACATTATATAATTACTCAACGCGACAACTGTTTTTAAACTCACTTTTTCTTTTTTTTTTTTAATATTATTTACAATATAATTATATATATATATATATATTGTTTATTATAATATTGAATATGTATTACGCGAAACCAGCCGCGTGGTATTAAACATTTAATGTACAGGAACTTGTATATCGGATTATAATTACAATGGATGAAGCAGTTTACATACGTACCAACGGAAATGTTCGTATTTCCACGGGGCCACGACCGACCGCGTTGCGGTTGCGGCAAATTCCACAAAAGATTTTTAAAAAAAAAAAAAACATTTTTATTATTATTATTGAAAGAGATCAATTACAAATGCGCGGAACGTCGTACTTATATACACCGAACAAAGACCGAACGTTTTTTTTTTCTTTCCGTCTAAAAACGCGTAAATAATATATCAAAAAAAAAAAAAAAAATATATATATATGTTTATTTTTGTTTTGTGGTCGACAGTACGGTGAAAAACGGGACGTACATAATGATAATAATAGTAATATACAGAGAGAATAGTGTCATAATAATGCGTATATTATTCTTTGAACGTGAGTATATTTATTATAATAATATATTCGTGTGGTGCTGTAGCCGCATGGACGCTTCGTTACATTCATTTACAAATGTCTTTTCATAGTTTGCGTTGAGGTTTTTGGGTTAGGGAAAACATTTTTATAATTATTATTTCATTCGCTTATAATTATTAATATATAGTGACTTTGTATAATTAATATTCTACACTCGTAAATCTAAATACACTTGTAGAGTTACGGTATAATAATATAAAATACAAATGACATGTGTCAGATAGCGGCCAATGATTTGACGACATAATTATATATATATGAGGAAATACATTTTTTTCCCCAAGCGGTTTTTTTTTTAACTTTTTCACACTGTAAAATTCTTTTTTTTTTCCCACCGCGGTCTCTTTTCGGCCAAATGACGTTGTACACATAATCCATTGCACTTACTTCGCAAGAGAATTTCCCAGTTGTCGATCTGACGCACTCTGCGTTCTGATGGCACATCGTACCGTCCGGGCACATCCACGGAGGTTTCACCACGTTTTCGACCGACAGACAACCCATCGATTGGTTGCCGATGTATCCCGACCGACATCCACCGCAACGGTACGATCCCTGTATTGAAACGAATAAATGAGGTCCACATATTTCTTAAAAAATGAATTGAATTTCATTCGAATTCGACGTATTATTACATTTTGCGGACAATTATTTCGGTAAATGTTCGTAGGAATGAAAAAAAAAAAAAACTAGAAAAATCGCGATGGCAAGGAGGAGTGCGACCAGCGGTTTATTGGATTGTCCAAAAGCAAAACGCTTTTTGTTATATTGTGAACGGACGACGACGACGACGAGGAAGAAATGGCGTTCACTTTTTTTTTTCATTCGAAACGTGTGTTTTTAGGCCGCCGATGAATTCGGTCGCTGTACCTCACAATGGGAGTTATACATATTATATATAAAAAATAGATTTTTTTTCTTTTCCAAAAATCGCGATTTTCGCGATAAAAAATGTAATTTTTTGCGAATAATCACTATTACTAGTAAATTGGCGTACAAGAAATTTCAATTGTGATGCCCGTACATCGACAGACAAATTAATCTTTCGAATAAGAATTTTTTTTTTTTTTTGAAAATAAAGACGATGTCGATTTTAAAATTAATTTTACGTATTTATACGTTTATGCGTAATACGTCACTTACTTCGGTGTTTATGCACTGGGAGTTTTGCGCGCAACCGCCGTTTCTGCCGTCCCCGCATTCGTCGATGTCCACGCACCGATGGCGGCCTTCGTCCGTCCGCCTCGTCCCGTCCGCTCCGATACCCTGCGTCGGGCCCACGCTCGTGTAACCCGGCGGACACTGACCGCACTTGTAACCCGGTCTCAGGTTGGTGCACTGCACCCGGGGGTCGCAAGGTT
This sequence comes from Chaetogeoica ovagalla, assembly GCA_032441825.1. Lineage (NCBI taxonomy): Eukaryota > Metazoa > Arthropoda > Insecta > Hemiptera > Aphididae > Chaetogeoica > Chaetogeoica ovagalla. The sequence continues at coordinate 606,651 of CM063725.1, forward strand.
CGTCGAGATCGCACTGAAATACGTCACGTCCACTGTGAAATGAATCGTCGATCAACGCGGCAGTGGGGCTCGACTACCGCGGGTACATTTCATAAAGGGATTATTGTAAATCACTGATAAACATTGTGTGAACACTAGATTCCCTAGAATACCGTGATCTCAAAATGATTATCGAAACTATTCCTAATGATTACCAAGGTGTCCGTGATTACCAGCTAATGTGCGATTTCCAAGGTTTCATGATTTTTATGATTATCCAATTAATTTAACGGATTTCCAACATAAAACTAATTTAGTTAAAAACTATCGTAGTTTTTTTTTATTTAAAATCGTTAAAGAGTAAAAAGTTTGAAAAAAAATTACGTAACACTTGAAAAATGATAATCCGCAAGGAGAACTTTTACAAATTTTCAAACGTTTCACTGTTACGTATTTACTGGTTGTATGCCATCAATTATTATCATAAGTACTAGGTTAGGTTTTAGAATTTCGACAGAGTTAATATCAAAGTCGATAGTTAGGCAATTGAATTCCTGGGATTACTATAAGATTTTAAACAATTAACACGAGATTTCCTAAGATTATGATAAAATTTCCGCGATTGCCATAATATTTTCGTGATTATCACAATATATTACTAACGACTATCTGTGCGTTGATTTCAATTATCCTCTTCATTTATACGTTATACTTACTTCGTCTAGGTCCACGCAATTCGTCCCGTTGCCGGTAAACCCGAACGGACAACTGCCGCACGTGAAGAACGGCGGATCTTCGCACGGCGTACACTGCACACCTGTGTTTAGAGAATATATTTTTGTAAAGCAAGGCTCGTGTATGATATATTATAAATTTATATACAAAGAAAAAAATCAAAATTCTGAAGGGCTTTTTTACACAAGTCGTATGACTGATATTTAACTCTCAATTCCGCTATTGGGAAAAGGGCTGATCATGCCACGAAGAGAGAAACTATTCGAAAAATATTATTCATATCGTTGAGCTAGTGAAAATATAGCCAAGGAAAAAACACTCCGAGGCACTCTATAATATTTTATAATATTATTATACTATGCATAATAACGTAGTGCGTACCCGGAGAACAAGGGCTCATGTCGCATCCACGTTTTCGACACCTTTGACCGTCACCCACGTAACCATCCGGACAGGGACCGCATCGGAAACCTTCCACCGTATCGTGACATTTCACACCTGTAAGGACGTAGGTAAAATTATACGTTTGAGGCCATGTTTAAGCCGGTGAATTTTCAGTACGAGACTCGACTCTGACAACCGAAAAATGAGAGTAGGATACCATTCGATAATTCACTTAATCATATTTATGTAGATTTAAGAGAATGCAGTCCGGGTCCACTGAAATTTGACGGATCAATGAAACTCGTCAATACTTACCGAAATAATCTACACATGTAGACTCCATTTTACCTCACACATTCCACACTCCAACATTCAGTCAGCCTGTCTAGTCTTACTGCTCTCTTAAACTTTATTGCGCCTTTGAACTTCCTCTTTATTTACGAATAAAAAAAAAAATACCTATGCTTATATTTTATTCTAGACACTTATACATTTTTCCGTCATGGAGCCCCGCCACGTACTTAAATTCGACTTCTGACTACAGGGACAGAAGTGCCTCTACGCCCCGACATAATATATTATGGATGCATTACCTGGAGCACACGGTTTCGTCGCACACGTCCTGCCCGGTTTACAAGTTTTGCCGTCGCCTACTAGTCCCTGAGGACATCGGCCACATCGCGGTCCTTCGGGCGTGTCACGGCATTCCGCTCCGGGATAGCACGACGGCGGAATTCCGTTGCAGGACGGCTTCGGTGGTGGCGGTGGCAGGGTTGGTCTATTTCCACCTGTCCAACCCATCCAGTTTGTACATATATATATATATATATATGCATTTTGTGTTTGTAGGTTTTCAAATTAAACTTTTTCTTCTTTTCATAACGATTTAACACATAATATTCGTAAGAGTATACTAATATTATTGTACTTATATTCGTATATAATTATATAGTAAAATTTTCAAATTATTTTACGAATTTAATTTCAATATATACTCGTAGACGGAGATCAGAGGGGGGAGAAGCATGAGCTTAGCTCTCTAAACTATTTCAACATCTCCTCTCCATTAAATTTATGTTTTTGAGAAAATCGTTAAAAATTATTGACAAATTTTGCTCAGTGTTTTTTCGCACAGATTTGATGTATATTATACGTGGCGACGTCGAGTCGACCATTAATTTTTAGAAAAAAAAACGCTTTAAATTAAAATATTTAAAGAAAAACTAGTAAAAGACGTGACGAAAATCGTCTTCGATAAATTCGATCATTATTATAAATGTAGTTTTTCTATGTTGAGGTAACTGAAACTGAAAATTACAAAAATTTACGTTTTTTTTTTAAATGTAATTAAGAATTGAAAAACAACTTACGAAAATTATTTGAAACGAAGAAACGATTAAATAATAATTATGATACATTTTAAACGATATTGAAATATTGAAATATATGTGCAACAAATTTGAATGCGAAAGATATTTAATGGTATTTTATAACATTTTATACGCACTATAATGAGATTTTGAAGTCTATAGGCGATTTATATTGTTTTCTTCAGTTTGTGCAATTTTATTTTTCTGCAAAAATCATTGTTGCGTGTTTTAAAGACTAGTTAAGATTATAAGAGCAGGCTCAAACTACATATGATTTTTAAAACGCCGGCAATTCAATCGGTTTTGTGTTTGGCACTCAGTTGTATAAGAGAGCGTACATCATAGTCTGTAGCACATATATTGCTTGAATTATATTCAATTTAATCGATTAAAAAACCACGGTTGAAAAATAACTCCAATTTAAGTAATGGCGAACATAATTCGATTAAAATAATGTTCACAAAATACTAAATACTAAATTATAGTCCACACAATAAATATTATATACCTACTTAGGAGTGTATAAGAATTCCCAAAGACCAGCCTTGGACAGAGAAAAAAAAAGTTATATAAAAATATAAACTAATACAAAATATTATATGCTATTTTACAACAACAATAATAATAATTATTGTACACGCTATTAATACGCTGACCAAGGCTGGACTTGGGTGGTGTTCGATAGAAAAAATAAATAAAATAAAAAAACGTTGTAAAAAAAATTTAAATAAATTGAATTTTATTTGCGACAAAAAAAAAACACAACGGTGTAATATATATGTAGCTGGTTACAAAAGATTAAATCACAAAATTGACTTTTATACCTATAAATATATTATTAGATATTAATGAGAAGTTAGTATAGTATAAAAAGATAAATGATCGCGGTTTTTTCAAGTATAGGCTACTGCAGATTATTAAAATTATATAAATCAAATAACTATATAGAGTTGAAGTCCAGCCCTGGATTATCGTGTGCCTAAGTTTTCCTCATACCTGGCCTGCAGAAGTCGTCACACTGTTCGAGTAACTGACGAAGTTTATAAATCTCCAGTCGCTATAAAAAATAAAATAAAATAATTATATATAATTTTTTTTTATTTTGGTTATTCGTTTTGATTTCACTCACTTGCGCTTCGACTTCTTCTCTGAGTTTTTTGACAATTTGCATTAACTCTTGAATAGTTTTCACAAAAAACAAATCTATACACGAAACAGGAAAGAAATAGCATTTTTAAAAAAAAAAAATATATATATATATATTTATCGATAAATATACACTTACCGTCACAATCGTGATTGATCGGAATATCGCCTAAAAATATAATATAATAAATTTAATCGAATTATTATTAAATAATACTCGTTTTAATATATTTAAAATTACCCCTTCCGATAGTCGGCATTTTAATTCCTATTTCGGTGACCGGCAGTGGTTGCATCGCGGGCATTTGCTCCACTTCCGACGCATTCCCGTCGTCGTTAATTGGACATTTATGTGCCGACAAAGTAGTTTTCCAATCGGTGTCCGGTAATATTTGAATTTCGAATCTTTTCTCGTGAGTCTATAAAACGCGAATCGTTTTACTTAAAAATCAATTTTAATCTTTAAAATTCATTTCAATAATCTCTAACGACAATTTTGTTATTTTCTACCATTGGCGTTTTATGCACTTATATTCTAAAAAAAAAGAAAAATACGTGTATAAATTATATAATAATTTAATTAAAAAAAAAAATTAAATACAATGTTTAAATAATATTACAATTTATAAATCCAATTCCCTATAAATAAATAATTGGCTTTTATTTTACACTACATTAGCAGTTACACACACGTAGTAAAGTGTATAAAAAAAGAAACCAAGTACTATAAAATCAAATCTACACTCGTCAAGTGTGTTCTTATATCTTATAAACGTTAAATGTGACGTTAAAATAAAAATAAGTAAATCCTGTACGAGTTTATAAAAATAAAAAAAAGAATTTTTTTTTTTCATAAGGATTTTATACGAGGAATTTCGAGCGATTTCACGATGCAATGCGACTATGCTCAAATAAGGATACTACGCGTCTCCAACTCATTGCGACTGTGGTTTCCCCGAACAAACCGTAGGACTGCCAAATACGAAAATTTAAAGGCACAACGAAAGAAATATTGCCAATGAAATTCCGGCTGTGCTAAAGTGGCTATACAGACTCCGGCCATACGATTTTAACACAGAAAAAAAATCTAGTTACCACATATACATTTTACTCGTTTATTATTTACCTATTTTAATATTTTTCTGATAAATATATTTTTTTATTTTATATCCGCGTAATTATTACACCAGCTGATGGAGTTGTGTAAAAGAGGAAAACGTGTAAAATAATATAACCAAAACACAAGTTATCATTGTCGTATAAGTAGTAAAATACTATGTAATTGAATGATTGAGTTAATAATGGGAGGGAAAAAAACCGAAGAAGTATTATTGTTATTATTATATACTTTAGGTAAAATATAATAATAATAATTTACATGGACTCGGCATATGGCCATTACCATATAATTATATATATATATATCTACACCTGCGTACGATGTTTGTTTTAGCTATTTATGGTAACGCTCCAGGTTAAAAATCTGTATCGTGCTCAATGTGGAAACATCCATAATATGTAGTAGTTTGAAATTATATATTTATATAATTATATTCGTATATATCTTAAATCAAATAGGTATACAAATAAACATACGAATACGTGTTATACGCGATACGGGTATTAATAACGTATATAAACATTTGAATGTTTCATCGAGAATCCCAACGGTTTACTGAGTACATCATATGTTTATATACATAAATGTAACGAAAGAGTTTTTATGTGAATAATAATAAAAGAATACGCGACCGAAATATTCGATAACGTATACAGAATATGCACGCGTCGTCGTTTCTATTTTTTTATCTCCATAATATTATGTTAATAATATTATAGTATGCGTATATTTTATACACATAATATGACATCGTACGCGGAGATTTTTTTTTTTTTTACGCGTAAAATGGAATTTCGATTACGATGCGTTGTGTACCTTATAGATTTTGTGTAAACAAAATTATATTTATCTCGTTAATGAATTGTAACGTGATGGTAATGTTTTTCTTCTTCCTAAACACGTATATATATATATATAAAGTTTTGACTTTACTCACCATCTGTAAATGTGGATCTTTCATGTCGAAATACACTTCTCGCAGGGTCTTGGTCGTGTGCAGCGTACCGAAGTGCTCGCAGTTGACGTACAACGTCATAGTAGCACCAGGTTTTCTCTGATCCACGGCCAAAACCAGAGTCTTTGACGATGACATATTGCCCAGGGACTTTACGTTATAGTACTCGGTTTGTGTGTCACCATTGCTCTTGGTCGATACGATAACTAAACAAATAGATGTATAAAAGTACGTAAATGGATGTTTACAAAAAAAAAGTGGTCTAATTTTATATATGTATATAAAAAAAAACCATTTTCATTACACGTTTGACGTTTAATGGCGTACGGCTCATTAAAAATGACGAATTTCTAGAACGTCTACAGACTTTATATAGTTTTCGATCGCTTAAATTATTTTTAATTTAATACATTAAAAAAAAAAAAGAAATTAGAATCGTAAAACTGCAAGAGTTTAATGAAACGTTATCGTTCTTGTATTAAATTTAAAAAAAAGTTCAAATATAAATTGTTCCTTTTAACAGTTATATCTATACGTATACTGGTGGTCCATGTCACGTATTTGGTCCGGACGCGTACGGAAAGCCGAAAATGACGTACTGACTGACATCATACACAAGAAATGATCATTAGATAGACTTCGGACGAGATGGAAAAATACAGCAGAGAAGGATACATGGACGGTGGACAGAAATGTTTGAACTGAACTGGTTTTAGACAGAGAATGATGGAAAGTATTGCTTGTGGTAGCTCAAGCCTTACAAGGACCGTTAAACTGAAAGAAAAATGTGTCAGGTAAACACTGTAAAGGCTCGTGTAAATGAATTGAAAAAAAATTTCGGAAATCGAATATTTCGTACAATATGAGAGCAACAATATACGTAAAAATACGTGTAAAATAATAAGACAATAATCCGTCTTCTACAAATTCACAGCCTCACATTATAGTTAGGGGATTCATTCTAACAATTACGCGTTCTCAAAAACAAACGTGCATTTATGTGTTAGCAGGTATATATATATATACATGACAATTCGACATATTAAATATTATACGGAATGATTTTTTTTTTTTTTGTCTTCTCATAATTTCGTCTCGTCTAACGCGGATTTCCACATATCGCTTTTAGCGGACTAAAATCAGAAAATAATCAAAACCCACGATAAAATCAATAATAATAATAGGTCATATTATGTATTATTCGTTCACAAATTATTAGTGTAACAAACGACCAAGGCGATTTTTTTTTTTGACATTCGAAATAGAAAACGATATTATTCTATCGTTCCCACTCGCGTTCAATTTGTGTGTATTATCGCGAAGTAGCACGCTACAAGTTTTACGCGTAATATATGCTCGGCGTGTTAGCTTAAAGGTATAATGTATAAAATTTAAATTTTATACATTAATCCGAGTTGGTCATTTACGGTGTAGACCGTAAATAACTATGTAGTTGTAGCTCTATTCGACATCTCCGGAAACCGCACGCGCATAATATGTATCGGTATATATTTTTTTTCTCCTCGGCATATAACTCGCACGGTGACGTTTATTTTTCCTCGTCACTCGTTCGCGCAAGAACTTTAATAGACGAGACTATATACACATATATACGAGTATACATATAATGCGCGAGACGTCGTGGGATTGTTTGGTGGTTTATCCTTTTACGGACGTACGTCTAACTGGATCTCCGTAAGAATTTGCCGATCACCGTTTTTTTTTCCTCTCCTCCTTCCCCTTTCCTTCATTTCATTTCTGTGCTACTGGTTTTTTTCCTCTATATCATTGACGGACATTTTTGTACGGAACAAGAAGAAGAGACGCACACAATACACATGGGTTTGACGTTATTCTCTCATTGGTATTTTGTGGACATTTTTTAAATTTTTAGTCATCTCGAGAGATTTTTATATACATTATACATACGCATATATATATATATATTGAGTTTTGTTAAAATCGTGTTTTTACGACATACAATACATAATTTGTATTTATATAAAAGATTGTGGCGAAAATCGTGTTTGATTGTTATAAAGTTGCGAATGAACGGACGAATTTATGTAATAAAATACTGTCGACTAATAAAAACGACGTGTAAACAAAATCGAAATACGAGTAACTCAATACAAGTCGATAATATATATACTTCCTATCTATGCAATAATGCAATACGAACACGTCGTATCGGATTTGCGCAATACACTATAAAATATAATACTCGTATAGTTTTTCGTTTTTTAAAGACTAAAAAAAAAAAAAGAAAAAAATGCGGCAAGTGCGCGGATACGCTCTATATCGATTTCCATCCGTGAAATAAAAAAAAACGAAAAATCAAAATTGTTTACATCACCGAATCTCTACGGAGTGTATTGAATATTTAAAAATAAATAAATAAATAAAACCTACATATTATACAAGTCGTTTTCCATAATATACACCTAACACACGTATATGTACACGTGTACCCACAAAACCCACGCGCCGATTGTATGCCTAACCTATATATAGGTAAAGATCGTTGGCGACAGTTCAGGTATTAAAAAAAATTTTTTTTTTTTTGAGGTACACTCGATATCACGTAAAGATTTATTACGTCCGTTTTATTTTTTACTTTTACCGTTCGTCTTTCTTTTTCTTTTTTGTTTAAAGAACGAAAAAAAATTGATATTACCCGTGAGTATCGAATATCGCGCCAGACCGCGCGATGACGATGTGTATAAATTCAATACGCATAATACCTTGTCCTTCGGTCCGGTCGATTTTCAACGCGAACTGATAGTAACCGGGAAACTCGATGGTGGCAACGATCTCGGGTTTGCGGCGTTTTCTTCCGTTCGGCGGACCGTCGTCTTGGATCACGATCGCGAACTTATCGCTGGACACGGCTTCTTCCACCGCTTTCGTTGCTTCTAAATACGAAAAGCCAAAAAGAGAAAGATTCTAATAGACAATATATTATATTGTGAGGGGGGAAAAGAAGAAGAAAATAATAAATAATAGTTTTCACGAGCAATATATAAACCGTATTTGATTATATCCGCTTTGATATTTCCCTATTTGTATTATTAAATAGAATGTATATAGAACATATCTATTTTTAACGAACTGTCGACGGTTCTTTTGCGAAAAAAACCTCGGTAAACAGAAATTTCGTTAAGAGAAAAAAAACGACATTATACAGAATTTTGTACGCTATGCAGAACAATATTGTGATATACACACGTGTAGTAAAAATATAAAAATATTTAATAAAAAAAAAAAATAAATTTTTTTTTTATAAAGATTCGTTAAATCGAGCTACGTAAGTGGTTATAGCTAGTTAGTTTTGTTTTTAACGCGTGTTGGACATTACGAACCGGGGTTTGTTGTTTGAATCGTAGTCATATGATACTATACAAAAAAAAAATTCGAGTCGCAATGGGTACACGATGGAAATATCGTCCGCAGCGTGTTATATATTTATAGCGTGTATTATACGTATGTGTATATAATGATCAATATTAATTCAATCAGCGTGTCTCGCACGTTTATTATTAATAATGTACACAGGTTATACAGGGAGACTACATTATAAACGATTCTATAAAGTATTAATAACGAAGGTGTTCGCGAACTCGCTCACGGTTTACGTTCGAAACTAAAAGTGCTAAAAGTAAATTATTATGCCTACTAAATCGTGTCAATAGTTATTAAACAAATCGATAATTTACGCGTCGTTTATTAATGATATTATTATTGTAGTACTCTATAAATGGGTAAGTACGATTTTTTTTCTTTGTCTTACAGTTAAAATATTAAAATATTTACGATAGAATTGAAATTCTATTGAATGTGATAGGCGCAATTTGGATTAAATTTATGGGGGTGCTAGATGCTAATGCCTATGACATAATATCAATATATCATGAGTTACAACAATTAAAAATTCAATGACGGAACTAAAAATTTGTGAGTGCTATGCACCTCCAAGCACCCCCCCCCAAATTGCGCCTATGCGAGAAATGCATAAAAATCCGACATAATAATATGCTGTATTAAAAATACTATACATTCGGTTTGGATAGTATTTTATTGCCACGTGATTATAATATATTTAAGTAAATTTCTCTGTAAAACATTGGAACGCGATTGAAATTATGTGTTTAAACCGTCGTAACGCCGTCCACTTGTAATTATATTTATATGAAATGTAACATTATCGGCGGCACGCGATTAATTATATCGATTGTATTATTTTATACGTTCGTGATTTGTTGAAATACAATCAAAACGTAATATGGTACGTCTGTTTTATTATTATAACGATTGCCAATGTTTATGCCAATATAGGTTATTGAATCCTAATCGTTACCGGCAATATAATATTATAAATTATAATATATTATGTAAATTACAATAATATTACGTTGAATTTTATCGATACATATATATTATATAGGACTTTAAAAATATTATATCGGTTATGTCACGATATATTATACGTCATGCGTAACATATAATAGTCACGGAGGGGGGGGATTAATTTATAGTTTTGACGAAATTAACGTGTGGTGGAATAATAACTGGTTTTCAAACTTTTATTATAGCACATAACAAAAATGTATAGACGTTGATATAATACCGAGTGCTATTGCCAAATTTACGAAAATATCATTTTTTTTTTTTACGTAATTTTACACAGGAATAATAATAATAAAAATAATAATACGATTAGAAAAACAACAACTATGCATAAATAATACACGAAGTTTGTATAAGAAATAACTTAGTAACAATAATATAGTATTAAAGTAGGACGCGCGATAAACCCGAAATATATTTGTTTTTGAAACGCATTTTCTTTTTATTTTTGATGAGTATTATGTAATGGCGACAAATGTATTTTTCAAAATAATTATGCGTACTTGATTTTTAAAACATATTACTTATGTATAGATAAAATCGTTGTCTTCTATTTTATTTGTAATATAATCGTAGTCGTTTTTCTTTCAATACACAAGCATCATTTACATAATAGATAATACTGTATCTGATGTCCTATCACTGTACTACTAAAATTCTCTCGTCACGCTCCTTAATAAATATTAATTAATAATATTATGTTCTGTTTCCGATGATAATTAATGTTATTGAATTTGGTTTGGCTTTATGTTTTGCTCGTTATACATATACGTGCAGTATATAGTTGATAGAATAAAAACTAATGGAAAACAGTGAATAGCGGCTATGTAATGAATATATTGTATGCACGATACATACTAAAGATTACGAGATGTCCGGGCTAACAATACCATATTATGGACTATTATATAGCACATTTACCGAATTAAAGGTTTATCGACTTACACGATTCAAATAGTATAATACTCGTATATGCTTAATAACGAACAAAACAATAATAACAATTCGTCATGAGAGTTCTTTCTAAAACAATTTCAAATTTGCTGCGATATAGACGTTCGTTATAATATCTTATGAAATAATGTTTGGAAAACGAGCTCAGTGAATAGAAAACATTATATTTGACTTTATATATATATATTATATTTGATCGCGTTTATTAATTTTCATTCTCTTTCCATTTATGGACCGAATCGTGATCATTTTCTATCATTTAATTATATACATATAATATACACGATGATAAAATTACGCTCCGTACAATATATATATATAAGTTAATCGTTTATAACAGATGGTGGATATTTTGTAATTTTATAATGTATAATTATAATTGTATATGTTATTATGGATACGAATATAAACGGTATTTAGACTTTGACGCACTGCTATATAGTCTATCGTAAATAAAATTCGTAAAAAAAATCGGTTTGTTTACAATTATTATTATTTATTTTTTAGTAGTTTAGAATGTCACTGACGAAAATCAAACATTATAAAACTAATAATATAATATCGTCAAATATTTTTCCAGGTCATATAATACTGAAGGTGGGGGAGACCAAACAACAACGTCTGGTCGAAGGCTAAACGATTTTTCGAAAGGATTATTTATTTCGTTTAAACTCACAGTAAATTTATAGAAATTCGTATAAAAAAATATATATATTAAAAAACTATTTATATAACTCAATTTCAATTGTATTTTTGTTCCCCCGTAAAAAAATACGGAGATAAAAAAATTGTACAGCGGACGTGTATACTTAAACAATAAGAAAATGGTGCGTGTGCGTTCAATGATTATCTGAATATATTTTTCGGATTCATCAAAATTTCGGATTCGCATTATTTATTTCTGATTGATGATATTGAATACTACTATAGGGAATGTAAAAAAAAAACACATTTTATTTATATAACGTTGCGATATAAATTTTTTTTTTTAGTGCGTACATTTGCATATATTGTCTTTTCTCAGTTATTAGAACGTCGTATTTTTTTGTTTTTTTTTTTCAAACGTTTTGATTTTTTTGTCAACATAAACGGATTATACATAACGTTATATATTTTAGATTTATTTTTAAATTAAAAAATAATTATTAATTATTATAAAAACGTTTTTGAATTTTCTCTTTAAATTTTAAAGCCTATGTGAAATAACGCGAATTTATAATGTTTATTTTCTCCAAAAGTCTTAGTTTTGTGGAATCAAAAAAAAAAAAAAAAATTCATTTTGAATTCAAATCAGATATATAAAGTGACATATATTTTTCTTTTTTTTTTTATCACGAACCAGATTATATCTCATAAAATGTAATATAATTATTCGTTATATTTTTTTGCAGATTTAATTTATTATTTGTTATTATGACTTAAAATTATTATACACGGACTTTTGATTTTTTAATAACGACCAATATTCGTACGCTTTTACGGGAATTTAAATACGTTGATTTATAAAATCCGACGAATATTTCACGTGTAATAAACATCGTATCAGATATAATTTGAACTTAAATTGAAGACGTATGAATCAGAAATTTCGTACGCCGGTTGTTTAAATAGCGCACACAATACGGAAGAATGTTATATTGTTTTGTAAACAATTTTTTTTTTAGAAATTTACTAGAAATCTATTTGTTTTTGAGAAAATATTTATAAACAAACAAATCTCGGCGAAGCGTATTGTCACAAGTGAATGCGAAAATCGAGAAAACGTACAAACCGGAAATTTATATAATATTACACGGACATAAATAACGTTGCAGGAAAATATAACTAATTTAACTAGAATTTAAAAATCGAGAAACGAATTGCACAGGAATTGTTATAAAATTCACGCATCGTCCCTGAGGACGTTATTGTTTTTGCAATGAAGAAAAAGTGCTTTCGTTCTACCGAGGGTTCATCCGAGCTATAATATATCCGTGCGCAATATTTTGTATTATAAGTATCTAATAATTTGTGAAAAATTTATATTTTCGAATTTCCTTTTTTTCTTTTCCCCCTCCCCGTGTAAAACATTTTTCAGTATAACCGTTCGCGAATTTTTAAGAAATATTTTTCGGCAAAAAAAAGAAGAGTTTTTTCCGAAATAATACCGACGTATCCCACGTAAATATTATAATAATATTCAAAAACCGATCGCTCTGATCTAGAATTTCATATCATCTTTTCTGTTATATATACACTCCTGCGCAGTTTAAACAGTGCTCCGTTTCTATTGCTTCAAATACGACGTATACCAGTGGCGCGTTTTAAGAGAGGAGAAAACAGGGGGAATTCGTTCCCCTCGTCTCGAGAAGCTTTTTATTCATTCGTTCAATGCGTTTTTGATTATACATAATAACATAATGGTGTGTGGACGACATTCAGTTATAGGTTTTTTTTTTTTGATATGACTTATCCAATATCTATAAATGTCATAAATTCGACCGAATTAACATTACAATAAATTATTTGTTATTCGCCCGTTTCTGTAGCTTCTGGCTGAGAGCGTACATATTCAAACTTTAAGAATAGGTTTGATGTCGCTTATTTTTTGTTTTTTTATTATTATTATTATTATTATTATTATTATTAAAAATCAATCGATTTGTATTATTTGTAGACTTCAATATACGATTTTGCACCGTGCGTATTGGTTAGTATTGCTTTGCGCGTTTAAAGATTCGCGAGAAAGACTTGGTTACGGTCGAATGCGGTCAACGATGTTTAATATTCATAGAGACACATAGTCGTATTTGATGAAATCATTTGCTGGCAGTAAAAAAACAAAACATTTTTGTTTATTATAATTATAATTATTTTAGTATGTTTAATATTGAAAATTGTAAGAATATAAAAAAAAAACACGCAATTAGGTATCGAAATAGTGTATAATAAATAATAATAATAAACAAAAGTATAACGTAAGGAATTGTTGTAATTTAATAATTATAATTACCGTTTGTTACGTTATAATGATTTTAAAGCGAGGTATTTCGATATGATAAACCCTAACTTTCCCTCTAAAAAAAAAAGTTTCTAAACAGAATCGTAAGAAGCTCTTCTGGAGCCTGAGACAAGTCTGAGAACATGCGGCCCCCCATCATCAAAAATTAAGACATTTTCAAATACTCTCTGTTAACGCGGTGTACAAATATTTTAATTCAAAACATTTTTCTAGGTTTAGCGCCCCTCTCCCCCCCCCCTTATTGCATAGGCGTCCGAGGCAAATGCCTCAATCGCCTCAGCATTTCTACGGATCTGTTTCTAAATATTCAATTATTACTAACTAAACGAACGACTATTCGGGGAGGAAAAAATGAAAATAAAAAAAAAATCAGAAAAAAAAAACGTACCGTTGTCGACGACGGACGCGGCGCCGAAGCGAGCGCTGAGCGCGACGAGCAAAGCGCCGGCCAAAACGACGAAAATCGCCGTCGGTCTCATTTTTCACACGGCGATGGTCTTCGTTGTCCCGGAGTGTGTGCTCGGATGATTCTGTTCCGCCGTCGTTGTCGCGCCACGATCGCCGCCGGTATACGAAATACGAAAAAAAAAAAAAAGTACCAGCGCGCGAGATGGACGGCGTGTGCGACGCGTGAAACCGCGGCGCAAGCAGCTCGTTCGTCGCCGACCGTTTCCACCTACTCAACAAAACCGGTCGAGACAAAAACGCCAGGCAGCCTCTTCCATCTGCACACACGCGGACCCAACTCGCATAATAATAATAATAATATATAGAAAAAAAGATTAAATAAATATATATATATTATACGATTTTATGCATTGAGGCGTCTCCTACGCGTGTGCCACGAAACGACATATTATTATTATTATTATAGGCGAGCGCGCGCAGATGGTCACTTATTATTATTATATTCGGACAAAAAATAATAAAAAAAAAAACGCTCTCGTTGATTTTTTTACGATTTTTTTTTTATCCTCCGATTGTCGACACTCCTACGATCGCGACTGCATCGCCGATAATAATTCATATGCTGCACGTGCGATAGAATGTTAATAAAATTCGTCGGGAGAGGGTGAAGGGAAAACGAAATGAAAAATCCTAAAAAAAAAAACCGCTGGAAAATTGCGGATTGGCAAAAAAAAAAAAAAAAAAGAAAGTATAAAGTCAATTTTACTTTAATATATTTACATTATAATGTAATGTGGTTTGCGACAAAATTTCTTCCGAGATAATTTAATACTGAAATATATATATATATATTTTTTTTTTTATGCCGATTTCAAATCTGTTTTCCGTTTTCATCTGACACGTGCAATTTTTTTTAAATGAAATCGATTCGAATTCGTTCATCGGATGCGTGTATTGTATACGAATTTATATAGATACATTTATTATTGTATCGCTTAACTTGGACGTATGTTAAAATCTAATCTCGTATATACATTTCATTATCTTGATGGATGTTCGTTTATGATATCACGTTGAAAAATTAATAATTTTTAATATTGTTTTAACCGAAAATATTGAATAATTATAAGTAAAATAGAAAAAAATCTAATTTGAAATCCACGCGAAAAATTGGTTTAAAATAGTTCACATAAAACTCTGATGATTAAAAAAAAATAAATTCTTAATTTATTTAACAATTTATTAAACGATATTATTATACGCGTTGCAGTCTGGGTATTATTTGTCAATTTTCGCACACAGATTGAGGACACTAAACAATAGTTCCGATCGGTATTCAGAGAAATTTTCGTGTGGGAAATCTTAACGCGGGGAATATCGGAATGGTTTTATTGAAATTTTTTTCCACTTGTTTTTCAATCGCAGTAAACATACAGTTGGAAATTTCCATTTCGAATTCGGTCCGTGCGTTTCGTATAGTTAAGAAGAGTCTGTAACTCTCAATATGCGATTTACACGTGTATTATAACGAATGTTTTTTTTAATTTATCTCTTTGTTGGAAAAATATTCGCTCATTTGTAATATATTTCTTTTTTATTAATCGACGTACAAAATCCGAGAAGAGGGCGTTTGGGTTCTCAACGCTCGTTGTAAAACATATAAATTAAACATTTTTTTTTTATTATATAATATTTACGAAATAAATTTAAAAGCGTACACGACAGCCTTGTGTGTATTTGGTTTTACGTCCGATCCGTTGTCGAAAGATCACCTGTGAGAGAGGAGCTGGCAATCTGCGCGACAAATCGGTGGTTCAACGAGAGATACTACTTAATCTGTATTTAATGTCATTTAAGTATATTCGTACATCGATGCGTGGATGATAACGTAAATTCAATATTCGGAATGCGAATTTAAAAAACGTTTTCGTCCTGAATTGATCGGTTTAATAAAATTCGTAAAATAATTCCATAAAACTATATAGACACATTATTGTCTGTCCAAAATAGGTTCTTTTACAAAAATCTACAAATTGTTACACTTTTTGATTGTAAATAATAATAATCAATTGCACGTAAGTCTGAATTCCTATCGCATAGGCAACTTATTAGACACAACAGTACGTTAAATGTCTGGAATTTTTTTTTTTATCTAAATAATCTCAAACGGAGCGAACAAAATAAATAAATATTCAAAAACACGCATAAACGACGCAATATTATATTAAAAAAAAAAAGTACTTTGTAAATAAATATTATATAATATTCGCGCGTGAATTCAAAACTTTCAAATTCATAAATATATCATTAGAAGTAAAAAAATTAAAATCAATAATGGAAATATTATTAACACAGACAATTTCCCCAATATTCCGTTGCTGCTCAGGTTTTCGTTGTCCTCCGTTGTCACGTAACGTATTACTTTGTCGTTCATTTTCACGTTAATTCTTCTTTTTAACGATTTCAGTTTCGGATTTTCCTAAAACAAAAACGATTCTTATTTTAATTTTTACGAAATCATAATCTCAAGTTAATTACTAGGTTTTTTTTTCTATTTTACTCTACACACAGTATTTATGTACGAATATTAGTTTTTGTGTGAGTTTTATAATTGAGAACTAATAAGACATTTTTTTTTAAATTACGGATAACACAATAAAATAATATGAATCGTAATAGGTAAATTCTAAAGATGAATGACCTAAAAAAAAATTGTATTGAAATTCTACTGGGGGGAAAAAATAAATACATTTATCTGTCCGCATAATATTATACAATACGGTTTTATTATAATCGCCGTAATTAATTAAAATTAATAAAGCGTTCGACTACGGAATTTCAATTGATCGTATATCAAAAAAATATAAATAAATACGTATAATTTTCCAGACAGTATATGTGTGCAATTAACACCACACAAAAGTGTCGACGAAGAACTTAACCATACATAATAAAATCTACGTTCATAAATCTTTGCGATTCTTATAAGATCGGACATTGAAAATATTACGGCTTTCGCTATATCGTTTTGCTCAGAATTCGTAATAATTGTACGTACCTTTTCTATCGATCGCGTACGTTCGTCTTCAATGTGCGCGGAATTGCCGTATTTAGCGTCTGTCTGTAAACGAAACGTACGTCGATAAAAAAATATCGAAAACATTAAATAAATACTGAAAATCGTCGGAAATCAATACAAATTTTAAGTAGCAAAAAAAAAACGATTATATATATATATTAAAAAACGTATTTAAAGTTAACGTCTCTGATTAATACACGCATACTATAATATAATATTACGATTTACTCACCATAATATTGGTATGTATTTTTTTTTATGAAATTGTTTTCGAAATATCGAACGATTTTTTTTTGAAATTATATTAAATCGCGTGTATTGTTTTATCGTGAAATATCAGAGTTTTGATAAAAAACGTGAAAATATGTTAATCATCGTGTTACCAACACGTACGATTTAGTAGAATAAAATTGTACACCAATTATCAATAGTTATTACGTGCGTTTTAACATTTATTTAGGTATAATATGACTGCATGGTAGCAGACCTTTGAACACAATATTTCATTGTACATAATAAACACGCTTACAAAAACTACATAACTTTGATCGTGTCTTATCTAAATAATATTGATAATTATGAGAAGAAGGAAAAATTTGTGATTTAATTATATGTTTAATGTGTCTTTAATATAGTCTTATTTGTTATATAGTAATAACGTCGTTATACAATTATTTTAGCGTTTTTGAAATTCATATTTTGTATTTTTTTTTTTTTTTTTGTGCGTTACGCGAAAAGAAAACTCAGTGATTCGTATAAAAATGTTTTATCTTTTTATCGTAATATATACACGTGCGCGTGTCATTTGAATTTTTTTTTTTAGTTCATTTTTTAAACACTAGAAATTAACGAATAAGAAAAATATATTATTTATATTAGTTATACACACATATATATTATTATTATTATTATTATTATTATTATATACAACATACCCAACTGCTCGTCATTTTATTTTTTTCAATGGTTTTCCGTTTAATTGGATTCAATCTGTTTGCGGGGCATAAAAAAACACAATTAACACAAATATATATATATATATATATATAAACAAAATATTTAGTTAAAAAATATCTCTCCACTAAATAATAAAATCATTTATATCTTATTTTATACATGAATAAACGAAAACGTATAAGAATTACTCGATCGAAATATATACAGCTATAGTAGTGAAAAAAAGGAATTCTAATATAAATATACAACTAATAATATTTAAATAATTTATGTATTTCAGTGTTTTTTTTTATAATCATTTCATTTCAAAAATGATCAAGTCATAAACCTTTTTACATAATTTAAAGATTCAAATTGTTATTAAATAATATTATTCGGTTTTTATGAAGTCGCATTGCACACAGCATTTTCCATTTGAGTTATAACGTGTTAAAATATATAAAAATGTTCGTTATTTTTTTTTTTTTTTTTTTACTTACATTGGGGCTTCGTTGGAATGCGCTAAATGGAATTATTAAGTATTGTCATCGTATACGTCGGATCAATTAGAGTGTGTATGGCTCCTAAAACGGTTTTGTTTGTAAAGCACACTCGCGAAACTAACGAAATTCTACGGACTTAATATATATACACTGTAATTTGACGATTAATCATTTTTCGAATGTGGTATCAAAATAAAATAGTTTCTCCGGTTTTTTCGTTTCAATTTTAATACTAATATATATATATATATATATATATATATATATATATTTAAATTAAATATGCGGAATTTGTTTTGTTTGTAAAACACTAACATTACAATAGTTGATGTATTTATAAAGAGTCGTGTAAAAGATAATATTTTAATCAACACGTAAATGCGATATGCGCACTTTTTTTTTCTCACGTAGAAACCTCGAAGTTATTTTTAAGTTATTGACAGGTATAGCAGCGCGGGCCAAGGTGAATTTGAATAAATAAATCCATCATAATAATATATAACGTGCGAAAACCTTGTCATTCCGTCGCGTTTCTTTCTTTTTTTTTTTTGAAATTGTTAATTTTTTTTTATTCTACTCAAACTCTTTTGATTCAAAAAAAAAAATCATCTATCAAATATATAATATTCGTATCGTTATAATTTTTGTTTGTTTTTTTTTAATATGTATAATAGACATACGGAGAATAAAAAGATAAACAAAACGCATCTTTGAATATAAATAACGGTTAATTTAAAAGTAAATATGTATATATTTTTTTGCAAGTTGAACATTTATCGTTGGAGAAACAAAAAGAAAAAGATGAAATCACGATTATGAAACGATTAAAGACGTTATTTTCAAATACCGAGGACAATATTCCGATGTTCTGCCGGGATGACATTAAATATAACGCACGAGACACCGTAACTTAATAAATGAAAACAATAATTTCCGTCAGTATACGTTTTACCGTTATTTTTATAATATGTATAATAATAAATATCGTTAATTTCGAATAGAAATACCGAAAGTTCACGAGAAATCGACGTTTATTATTATTATTATTATTATCATCATAAAAACATGTATTTATATATTTAGTTTGTGTAAATATTACATTTATATATTATGCGCGTGTAATGAAAAGAAAACTATTCCGAAAAATATATTATAAATATAAGGACAGATTTTAACGCGGTGGTATTGGTTTAATAGTATTAACTTAAACCACAAAATATATATTCAAATAAATTATTTTATACGTGACAAATACGAGTACAAAAACGACGTGACACAAATAATTATATTATATTATTGTTTTAAAATGTTCAAATTGTGGTCACTTTGTTTAAAACCGTATTATATTTATATTGTGGTATACGATTGTTTCAACTCAAAACTACTACGTAAATAAATATACGAGTATAGTTGTTGTAATTTGTATTAACAGTTATTATTTTATTTTATTTTTTTTGTTCCGCGTTTCACGACTCGTGTGACACAATAATTAAAACATAATACGAATATATAAAACGAGATTTTGTTTTTCCGCTACATTATTTTATGACGTTTTTGTCAATTTTACCATATCGAAATATTACCTAACCTACACACACACACACACACTTTTCGAGTCGATTCAAAATTTTATTCACGGGCCTGTACGAATTTTTTTGTCAAAAAAAAAATCGTTTAAATCGAATAAAAACAAAACAAATTTTCAAAATACCAAAACATTGTCACTATAGGTACAAAATATAAATTTGACAATCGAGAATGACCTAGAAAAAAGAAATCAAATATAATTAAATATATTATGAAAATTATTTGATCGAACTATGTCATTTATATTTGATACATTTTTTTTTTTTTTTTTTTTGAAAATACGAAATAAAATAATATATTACTGAAACGTTTTATTTTTATTACATAAAAATAAACATACGTAATTGACTTTTAAATTTAAAACTTTTAAAACCTTGTCAATAGTTTTGATATGTTGTAAATTTTATGTAAAAAATAACTTTTGATGGGGAAAAAAACGATAGAGGCACATATATGAGGTGTTATGAAACGATTTGAAATAAAAATTAAATTAGAAATTGTTTCTGTAAAATACATACACCAGCTACGTTCACAACGCGAATGGCGCAGTTATCATTGGGCTACCGGATACCGGTCGTGTGTGCGTTTTCAGTTACGTTTCGTGTGCAGTCACAGACCGACGTTTGACGGTATCATTTATGTATATATTTGTTTAAATTTATTATAAAAAATGATTTTATTCTATTAATTAATTAAATAAAATTTTATTTGAAAATTAAATGTTGAAATGTCTTAATATTCGAATGTTTATAACCGTTTAAAAATCATATGGAAAAATCTATGGATACTTCTACCACGACTGCTGCTGCTGCTGCTGCTACTACTACGACTACGCTGAAATCAAAGAAATTTCCCACCATGTTCAAAAAAATGATGCTATCAAGTTAGTTTTAAATTTATTCTATGATATTTTAATTAAGTACAAATAGTGTTTTAAAAAGATATATATTTTTTTTTAAAGATGCACATTAGAAAAATATACGTCGATGAAGAGATTAAAGAAAATCATATATATATATTAACGAATAGGTTTTCTGATTGTCCATCATAATACAAAGAGATTAATGTACGAATAACAATCATTTGTTATTATTATAATTTTTTTTTCATAAAATTCTATATCTTGAAAAATATCCCAAGAAAGAATGTCTAAAATATTCTTTATAAAATTTAATAATATGATTTTTATATAAAGACGTATGTTTTTTTTTTTTAAAAATTGAATTATGTTTTACTTTTTATATATATATATATTAGGAAATCAATTGATATAGTTTTAACGAAATATTTAGATGTTTATTATAAATAAAAGCGTAAAAATTCGAAAATTAGTTCTATTTTATGCATATAAACCATGCTAGAAAAAAAACACTCATAATACTGTAATAGACATTAGACACGCGTATATAAAAATGTACAATAGTCTATGTCGTCCATGACCTTCAAAAATTATTTAAAACTTTTCAAAAACGTATTTACTATACACACATACGAAATAATTGTCGTATAATTTACAAAATTTGCTAAAAAAAAAATTTTTTTTATATTAATATTATTTGTACACAAAATCAATTATAAATACAATAAGTATGAGATTTTTGTGTACTCAACTTAAATATTAATTATACATAAAGGATATTGATTTTTTATTTTTTTGTTCGTACACTACCAACAAACTAAAACGTTATCCATAGTAACAATGAGTTGTTGTTGTTATTATTATTGTGTCTGCAAAATCGGTTAAAAAATTTGCGCACGAGTAAAACGTTTAATATATAATAAAGTGATAATACATTCTTATTCTATATACATATATAATGTCCATAAAATACTATTATAAATATATTTACAGCCTGTAACTAAATTTAAATTATTGGTATAATATACGTGTGGTAAAATACTATAAGAAAATACAAGAAGAAGAAAAAACAACGTTAATCGATTATACCTACACCTAATTTACACGGTAGTAGAGAATTTCGACAATTTAAAAAAAAAAAAAAATCGTGGCGGGAAAATAATTTTCGATCCGCGGTTTATAAAAACAAATATAAAATAATATAATTCGATGGAAGTGTGCTGAAACGAAATTTTAAATCCATTTTGTTTTTTCTTTCGAATCACTCATATTATACTTGTATTATATACGTAGAAGTAACGATATAATTCGAGTTGTCGGAAGTTTTTTGAGATTTCACCTTTTATCGTGAAAACGCGTAAGTGGCGCTTGCTTATATAGACAAAGTAGTTATGAAGAAATTATGAAAATCGAGTAATTTCAAAATGCGACATATATTGTATATAAATTTAATATTTTATTTTCGTTGTACTTGAAATTTTTTTTTACAAATTCAACGATGTAAGGCCTTCTATAAGATATCCGCGGGTTTTGAACATCCCAAGTTCAATAATCGAAAGCTTTAATGTTGTAGTTCGAACTCGACGTTTTCTATATACGGTTTTGAGAATTGTGTTTTTTAAACAGTAAACTGCTGTCAGCGGTGAATATGATTTTTCGCATAAATCACAATTATTGCGGGCAGTTGAAAACGTTCAGAACTTCATTTGATATCTCTGGATAATTTTTTCGTTCGTGCGACCAGAAGTTTTTTTTAACGAATTCCGGATTGAATCGTGGTTTTTTTATCTATTGTTTTGTAGAAATTAAGTAAGATATATTATATTGTTTTTCTTTATTATAATTAATAATATAATTACAAGAATTATTGCAATCAGCGAGTATAAAAATTGTCTTTGGTCGATGGATGTATCAGTGTCTCGTTTGTCCCGCATCCGGGCTACCCGGCATTTGCCAGGGACCTAGCGATTTAGAGATCCGTCGCCGAATAGCAAATTAAAATATTTTTTACATAAAAATATTGAAGTAGAATCATTTTTTTTTTTAAATTTTTTTTAGACGCGGAAGAAGAGAAAGACGAACGTAATTTTAAAAATGTGCAATGATAGGTTACTTAAAGTATTTCTAGTATCGTACGAATTATACAACTTTAAAATCTGGTCAATTTAATTAGCTTTACGAAAATACGTTTTAAAATACTTCCTCGAGCAAAGATTTCACGCGAACGTGTGTATTTTCCAAGCCGAATATTTTAAAAACCAAATTTAGGTTTTCGGTTCATCGTTATAGCAGCTGTGTATACGCGAAAGATAACTCATATATTTAGAGGCAAAACGTTTTCAAAACATTTTCTAATTTACAGAAAAAGTTGAAATTATATGTAATTAAATAAAAAAATGTATTTCATTTAATCACTAAACATATGAAAAATAATTTTTTTTCATTTAATTTCGATTAAATTATTGTTGACTTAAACGAACAGTTGATTTAATTCTCAACACTTAAGTACATTTCGATCGTCACTAATAAGGGGACAAATGTAGTTCAGTTAATAAGATTAAATATAATCGACGAATTTGGATCTTTGTTTCGAGAATTAATATACAAAATACATATTTTTTTTTTTAACTTTTCACAAGTTATAAATATTGTGTACAAATTAGAAAGGTTATTATTTTTTTGAAAGCGATTTGACTTATTTAGAATTTACATGAATAAATCACCTAAAAATATGTGTCAAGTTTTCCTATCTAATCCGACATGTTTGCGATAAATTGTTGAAAATTATACACACACTCCGGTACAACCGGTCTAAACAATTGTTTCTTTAAACAGCGTTTATTACAACATAAAATGATGAGAACGGGGGGGGGGGTGGGAGACCTATTTCAATACTCAGAGACTGACGAATTTCAGGCCAGACCGACACTGTGAGATATTGAATAGACCGTTGACTGTGTAAATATTTGCGAAACAAAAAAAAAACGTTTGTTGTCGCTATTTTTTTTTTCTTTTTTTTTTTTAGGATTAAAGAACATTTCGAAGGACGCGACTTCGGCGGTGAAAAAGAAGACTTCGTCGTGCAAAACTACTGCAAAGGCTAAGGCCGCGGAACCGGAACCGCGTGAAGTAGTCGGGGCCGGGGACGTTCCGAGTCGACCAGCGGCCGTGTCGGACGACAAACCGCTGTTGTCGGCGGACGACGAGAAGCGGCCGACAACGGCGGACGTCGGCGGCGGAACGGAAGCCGCGCGGCCACCGACCGCCGGCAAACGTCCGGTAGTTTGCCGACAGCAGTTCAACAGCCGAACGTATCGGGTGAAAACCAAGGACCGGAAGAGCGTGCTGAGCTTGCCGGAAGTGTCCAGACTGCAACACCAGCAGCACGTGTCGTCGAAGAACAAAAAGAGTCATCTGCCGGTCAAAGTGAAATCGGCCGCTCCGGCTCCGCCGGTACGGTCGCGTCAACGACACGCCGTCGTCGCGTCTCCGCCGTCAAACGATGGCGGCCGCGACCCGGGAGCGAACGTCTCCGCCGTCGCAACACCGACGTTGCAAGCGGGCACGGCCACGAAACAACGGGATAAAAACGACGACGACGACGACGGGACGACGGCCGAAGGATACCGGCCGGACAAATGGGTTCCGACCGCGGTGGGTTCGGCGAGAAGGAAGAGACTAGTATTGTGTTATTTGTGCGGCAAAGAATTCGGCACGGCGTCGTTACCGTTCCACGAACCTCAGTGCCTTAAGGTAAGACGGCCGGTGTATACGAACAGTATAATTATGTGAATATAAAATACGAATATATATTTATTTTTTTTTAATAATAATAATAATAAAATGTTACAAATACATATGTATAAACTAATTCATTGAGAAATATGCGAAACGTTGTAAAAGTTAAACCGCATTTGGATAAAAATGAATATTGTTCTCATCGGGCGAGATTTAAGTAAAAAAATTTGAAAAAACTCAAACCGAATGAAATTAAAAATTAAAAATATATACACACGTAAATTTCATTTGTCAATTGTGTGTGATTAAAACTCTTAACTCGTGTGTACACTGTACAACAATTTTTCTATATGTAAAAGAATAACATTCGATAAGATGTATAAATTACAAACGAATTATCGGTATAAAATGTATTAGGGTTTTAAATAATGAAGAAGAAATAGTCGATTTCTCGTAGATTTTTAATGGAAAATGCTACGACGGTGTATGCGTATTATAGTATTATGTGCCCTTGAACTCGGAGTGTATATCGTGCCTTGCACCGTTATAACATATCTCGTTTATAGTGTTTTTCGCGTATCGAAAAATACAAATACACGAATTACTTGTAATCGTAATAAACGACGGCGAAATTATATTGAAAAAAAACTACTGAGAAATTCTGTTGGAATCGTTACGTCGAACGTTTTCTATACATAAAATTACATTAATTATTATTTTTTTTTTTTTTTAAAAAAAACATCACCGGATACCGTTCGCGCGTCTCGCGGGACTTACAAATGAAAAATTAGGTTATTATAACGCGTGGGAAGCGTATTGTTAATGACGAACGGAGTTCATATAAGTCCGTCGTTTTTATAGTTTTTCCACTTTATTGTGCCGGAAAATCGCGACGCTTTTCTCGATCAAAATCACATATTTTAATATAAAACTCATACGTTATGATCGGATATTTTGTGCGGTACACTTCGGTAACACGTCTCGGCGCGCGTGCTTGTTAGCAAACGGCACACAGTGTTTTTTTTATAATGCGTCGAGAACACGTACACAATGCGTTAGGAACGTGAGAGCAAAATAAATGTAATAATATGGAAAATGGGTGCGCTGGTTTTGATACACTCTGGCCAGGAAGTCGCCGGTAAATACACGCGACGGGCGTCGTATATAATACGGTTTTATTTTTTTTTATTGGACCGCTACTGCTCCCATTGTTCAAAAGAGGATGTGTTGTCGTATACAGACACGCGCGCGTTTTTTTTTCGCATTTAATAATATGACTACAACGGGTTATCAATAATAATAAAAAAAAAAAACACTACATCGAACTCGATTAAATTCTGAAAAAAAATACAATCAATGTGTATAATAACACGAGCCCGCGTGCTCAAGAGAATTTTTGAATTTCGATCGGAGCTGAAACGAACGAGAGAGAACTTACTATATATAATATCAATTACAGCTGTATAATATGTGTGTGTGTGTGTGTGTACAAGTAAAATTAAAACTATTCCGAGACCGTATTATTAAGGAATGTCGGGGCACATTTTGTTTTCTCGGCACCTCCTATACAGTTATTATGGATTACATTTTATGTGATGACAGCGTAGTTTTGTTTAGAGAACTCCGGGGAAGAAACGTATTAACGCGAAAAAGAAGTAAAACGACCTCGTGCTGCGCGACGTGTAGTATCGAAAGAGTATTTTAAAATACTTTTATTTTAAAATTCTTCCTAGACTTTTCCACGCGGCGCAAAATCGTTTATGACTTGTACACAATAATTTATACTTCTTATTGTCCGTTATATAGCGGCATTTCGAAAACAAAACGGCCAAAGAATATTATTCAGAGACTTTTACTTTATCGTCGATTCAAAAATTATTTTTAACCCATGACAGTTTTAAAAATGATATTTTTCAAATGACGTTTTAGCAACTGTAGTTGCCGAATTAATTCGCAATATCGAAATCCGGATACGTTTCGTTTAATACGAATTTCTCTAAAATACTTCAAAGTAAACATGCCAATCAAATGTCTTTTTTTAAATAAAAACGAACGCGTTCTTAAATGAACCGAAACCTTATAATTCTTTATTACAGTAATTATTTAGTTATTTGCTGCCCTAGGCAACTGCCTTTCTTGCCATTAGGCTATTAAGCCGTGTTGGCTCTGTACTAGTCAGTAGTCGCTCGTATCACCAAAATCATATTGAAAATCGAATTTTTTTTTTTAGATATAATCGCACCTATAAATGCGCGATGTACCCACGCGAGTGTATTTGCAAACCAAATAATAATTAATACGTGTTGTACACAATATACGCTGCATTTTGTTGGAATAACGATTCGGAAACAAAATGAATAGTATAAAATGTGTAATTTAACGCGCGCAGTTGGATACAGTGGCCATTATACATGATGTTCAAGGGGGACGAAAATTGAGTCAACACCCTCTGCTAATGAAATATCCACATCAAAGATTAATAACAAAAAAATAAAAAACTGTTTGAGAATCTATTAAGACGAAATGCAGATTTAGAAAAAGAAAAAGAAAGTAGTTGCTTATAAATAGCGATTCGATAGCATTGGTCTGCAAGGTTTTGCAAGCGTTTGCCCGCTGTGGCAAGACTGAGCGGTCCGCTGGTTGGGGACCGCTATTTATACGTCTGCGTGGTTACCCCCTCTTGTTTTGTATCGTACCGCTATCTGGTGACTATTTTCTTTTCCGGTTTTATCACGGTCGACTGATGCGCCGCCATGTTGTTGGTTGCGGGTGTTTAGTTTGACGCCGACCGAGCGATCAATCCAATGGCGTATTTAGGATTTTGTCAAGGGGGGGATATATATTGGAAAATATTTTATTGACTTGAAAAGAGCTTCGCTCCTTCTCCCCCTCTCATCATATTTCTTAAAAATGTGACGGTTAATATTATTATTATTATTACTTACACAAATTGATTTTACCCAGGTAAAATACCTGTTGGCTATTGTAAATAAGAAAAATATCAAAAACTAAAAAAAAAGGAGCTCAAGGGGGGAATCTATCCCCTATATCCCCCCCGTAAATACGCCACTGGATCAATCAATCGTGCGTTTACTATATTTATTATAAATAATATTATTTCGAGTATTTCAATGAGATAAAATTAACGTAATGATTCATCTTTCCTCGTTGTACATTCGTTTATTCGACACTTTTTACTATTTTATTAACTTTTACTGTTTACTCACATTCACACGTTTTCTCAACCGACCGAGAAAAAGTGCATTTAAGTGGACCAACAAAATTTGAAAATTTTTAAAAACCGATAGCGCTTATGAAACATTTGGAATCTGGAAATGCCTATTAACGCCTATTGTATAATGTAACGACAATAATATACAAAATACGGATGATCAGATGATTAGATTGATGATCAAGTGCATTTACGCCTATACGTATTCTCTTTAATTAATTCAATTTTTAAAATGTTTGTTTACACGCAGAAATGGACTCAAACGAATTCTCGATTGCCAGAACATCTACAAAGAACTACGCCGCAAAAACCTGCGGATACTCAAAATCTGTCTATTGATGACTGGAATCAGTTGGCATGGGAAGCCACTCAGGTAATACACATAATATTATAAATAACTGTAAAAAAAAATGTATATTATTATTAGCTGTATGTATAGGCGCAATATATAATATAATATTAGGTAGAGGTATAGTATGTAGACAACATAATGCAGTCGTAGTTCGATGAACCGACTGAAATCGACTGTGCGACAAATAACGAGTGGGATGCAGAAATTTTGTACGATATATGACTCATTGATGCTACAGCAGTTAATTCGTTTATGGGTATAATCAACTATTACAACAACGAGTTATATTATGAGTACTTTTTATACTCGCGCGTACCTACGCCCAAACATTTTGCTGCGCATACACGTACACGAGGGCGGAGGTGTATTATAGCCATCAGTTACGTGGGTACGATGATGAATATAATAAATATAGCCATGAATATTTTTAATTTAAATAATATATATATGATAAGGCTAAAAAAATGCGGATTCATGATTAGGGCCATGATTTAAAAATGAGCTAAAAATTATTTAAAAAAAAAAAAATAGCTCTACAAATGCCTTTTTACCACAATAATGCTTTTAAAAAGACAAGAAAAAATGTTTGAATATTTTATTTCAATTACAATAATATAATATTATTGTTATATTGTTCGAGTCCCTCCCCCCCCCCCAAGACCGCGGTAATCATTGTATATAATATGTAGAGATAAAGATGTCGAAATCATAAATATAGAATGATTGACTATATATTATTACGAATGATGAAAGGAATACATGAAGCCTATTCGAAGAAAATTCTCGAAATAATATTTCGAATTACGTCCTTATTTCACGTCAAAAGTCTCATAAAAATGATGAAAATGCACTTAAAATGAGAAAAAAGCGAAAATTGAAAAAAAATAAATAAGAATGGAAAATAGGATGTTCACTTTTAAATAGTCTATTTGTATCGTGAATCGAATTATGTGCTTGGAAAGCTTTTTACTAGAACTCCCGTAAAAAAATTTACGCTTTCCGTTGAAATCCGAGTCTTAATTTTGATATTATGTAATATAATAATTCGCGTCGTCGAATCTTCAAATTTATTGTATATAAAAATATTATAATAATTCGGAATTTCATAAATGATTAACAGTCGAATTTGGTGCCATGCGATTATTGTCAACGGAAGTTCCTAGCAAACAGACTCGAAGCCCACGCCCGCGTTTGCGTAGAATCCAAGAAGAAAACAGTATCGGTAAGTACAGGACGATAATAGTAATTTATTGTTTTACACTCATCATTGCAGAGATCTATTCGACAACTAACACGCTCCACAACAACGATCACATATTATATACGTTTTGTTAGGATGACTCGCTTTTTATTATTATTCGAGTGGATAAATACATATTATTAAATATTCAGCTAACGTAGGTAACTCGATTACCGTAAATGGGTGTACCGTCCGACGGAGTTTACCTATACATAAGTATATTATATAGTAAATCGTATTTATTTGTACCGTCAGTCGTCCGCAGACGTCTGAAATCATGAAATTTACATGAACAATCTTCGATGAGACCAGCTGGCAAGGCCTCGTCTATATATTATAATTATTATTATTTTTCTCCCTAGTCCCCAGCACGAATTCCGCCTACGCGTGATTTTACCGAAAAATATTACAAAGAACATAATATACTCGTATATACGTCATACGTAACTTTTAAACGAATACAAATACGAAACTCACTTCAAGAAACTATATAATAGCGCGCATATCAATACCAACGCGAATATTGCGCAATTGATTTTATTTTATTTTTTACATTTGTCTGTATGTGACAAAATATACGCGTGTTTTATAATATTTACGCGAAATAATATTTCTCAATATCTACTTTAATATTACAGTGTCATAATACATTCCAATTTGTTCCAACTTAAATAGATTTAACGAAATATTTCGAATTAGGAGGGCACCAACACGAATTTACAGACATTTAAATGATTTTGGACGTGAATCCAATCACGTAGTTTAAAGTGTAGTCGGGGAAACAATATGTGCACTTGACCAATCCGTTTTTTTGCATAGTTGAACACGGCTGAGATTAATTAATTTATATTTTGAAAAAAAAATATGACGGTTTCATAGTATATTTGCGGAAACGTCAAAAATAAATTTTGAACGCGAAAAAAACCGAGATTTCGGTTAAAAGATCATTTTTGATCATATTTTGTTCTGCGCAAAAAAAATCTTATTATAACTCTGAACAAGATAAAAGTAAAATATACATATTAATAATAAAATTAATTAATTAAAATCCATAAAAAATCGTATTTTATTTAATTATCGGACAGTGATATTCGCGAACTTTTTTTTTAGACCGTTTTAGCGGTAACTCGGAAACTCTTTCCCTCTGCCGCCCAAGTTCTTGTATAAATGCGCAATTGAGAAAAATCTCTAGAATGGACGCAATATTAACACGATTGTAATCTATTAATATGAGCGTACATCACGGGAGCAAAAACTATTTATATTATATTTGTATACGTAACCTAAGCTGAGCATTTGGATTTGAAAAAAAATCATACCTATACCGACCGATATACACGTGCGCGTGATTTATGTCAACATGATCTTTTTTCGTGTTTAAGTCATGATGGCGCTGCAACGGAGCACTTTCGTCCTTCTTCTCGCATCGTTTATTTCCATATAAAATATAATTATTTACACTAACATATTAGGTACGCGATTTGAAACCTAACCTAAACCGCGTCTCTATGCCTGGATTACACGCAGTAGCCGGTACATCGGCAATACGATTTCACGGTCTACATCAAACCTATCATTTCGACGTATACTGTAATATAATGCGGATAGTATAAGTACGAATATCATTAATCATTAACCTATACGCCGCGAGTACTTACCCACCATTAATATTACGTATATATTATTTATTTTTATACGCGTTTAAAGTAATATATATAATATATATAGTCGTTTTTAACACGCACGAAAATAATATCGATTGAATACGCTCTACAACGAGTCAGACGAAGTATATAGGTAAATAAATATAAAAAAGACGAATATTGCGTACTATTGATGCGTGTCGAGTCCCGCAACCGTTCATATATTTAATAAAACCTGAAATCGAGCGTTATATTGCGTACCTATATATTTATATACAATGCTCATAGGTTAAGTGTACAATACACATACCTAGGCAGGGGCGTATACAAGGGGGGGGGGCGATGGGGCGATCGCCCCCCCCTAGATACTTGTGTATGTACCTATATCTACTGACAACTAAAATTAATCGAACTAAAACTAAAATGTCATAAAACATTTTTTTATTTAAAACTTATTATTTTTATATAATTTTTCGATAATTCTAAGTTGGCAACAGATTCGACGGGCCCTTTTTTCTATTCGCCCCCCCCCCCAAGGGATGAAGTAAATACGCCCCTGTACCTAGGTTAGGTACATGCGGTTAATTATGCCAGTCCTGTTCCGTTTTCAGGCACTAAAATCACCCGGTGGTGGTAAGTCGACGGCGGACAAACCGAAAAAGAAACCGGCGCCGTGTTACGTGTGCGGTCGTCTGTTCGGGACAGCATCCATAGGAATACACGAACCACAGTGTCTAATCAAGTGGACCCGGGAAAACGATAGCTTGGCACCACATCTCCGGAGACCAGTGCCCACTAAACCGGAAGTGATCGTAGACCAAGGTAGCGCTTCACGAGACCGTTTTTTTTTTTTATATAATACACAGTTAATTATTGATAATAATCAGAACCGGATTTAAGAGTTCCAAACTTTGTGGAGTCCTAAGGTTGCAGTTATCAAAATAGCGTTGTTTTAATTTAAACCCCCCCCCCCCACTTGTTTTAATTATTCTATATTATTATTATTTGACCGTTATTAAACAAACATTTCTCTATATATAATACGTGTACGGTAAAAATAAAAATAGAAACGATAGCTTATATGAACAAACCAGTTGATATTATATTACGCGTTATGGGTACCTAATTTTAAAATGAAATTTTTTTTTAAATTCCACAATATACTTGTAATATTGCTACGCGACAAACTTTCTTTCTCGCAAAAAAAAAAAAATAATAATAAAAAAAACGCGGACAATGAAGTCGAATAAAGCTAGAAATATAATATTCTCTTAGACGAAATGTGCAGACCATTCATAAGACACGTGGTCGGCATTTTCTTACATAACAATAATCGGTCGGAAAATTATATAATATTTTTATACGTATATAAATATAAATATAAAAAAAAAGAATTCATCGATCTTTATCCGGATGTTGCGTATTTTTTTGTCGCTATGTTTCGCATTTTTTTTTTTTTTAATGGCAAAAGTACGGCGTGAAACGTCTTATTTAATATTTTTTTTTAAGTTCCATATTATTGCGTATAATTGAGCTGTAAAAAAACGAAACGTTTTTCTCCATTTTCACAGATTGCTCACCTTTTCTTTTGATCCAAAAAAAAAAAAGTTTCGACTCTTGCATCTCTTTTAATTTGTACTATAATATATAGTTTCGAGGGCGTCCTGCAGTTTTCCTCCCTTCTGTCATACCCTCTATAATTATTATATTATGCGCAACTCCAATCATTTTCCAACGTCTTGAAGCTCTAATCGCATCCACGAGTGTACGTTTTTCTTATTTTATAACGCTATATAAGTACTTTGTAATTTGTTTTTCTCTCTCTCTCTGTCCAGCTTGTCCTTTCCCATACGATTCTAATTTTTTCTCAATAAAAATAATATACATATTTATATGTATTACAGTGACGGGCAAGGTGGACCATCAGAGTACCAGAGACGAGTATTGGAAGACCTATTTGTCACAGCTCGTGCCGTGCGACCGATGCAAACGGACGTTCGACCCGGACCGGTTGGATGTGCACCAGAAAAGTTGCAAAGGATCGACGACGATGAACAAACGAAAAGACTATTATTGACGGAACGGGAAAAAAACAAACAAACGATTCGGAATGAAAAAAAACCGCGGGATAAATTGTAACGCGCAGTAATCACAATGCGTGGACGATTATGGTCGACAACCTCCTAATAATAATAATAATACAGTAAAGTCTCTGTTTTTCGAATGTTAAAACGATATCCGACGGACGTCCCGCCGAATTAAATATTTTGTTTTTTTTTTTTTACCGTGGCACCGAACTTAAAAGATGTATAAACAGCAGGTACGGCGGAAAAATATTTTAATCGGAGTCTCCGGTGGTTAGAGCTTGGCTGAGTGAAACGAGTGTTCTTTTGCCTTAAATTTACGTAGGTACCGTAATCATCGATTTCAGCAAGTCTGTTCGATGGCATTCTTTCTTTTGTTCGATACCTATTTGTAAATATTGTTTTATCGCACTTTTATTTTTGAATTGAACGGAAAACAAAACTGACGTGTATTGGCACGTCTAGACCGGTCAAATTTTGTCGATGATAATACATTCAATAAAAATACGCAATATTTTATTTATTTGGTTATTCGTTCGGTTTAGCCGCGTCCGCCTACACACGTAATGTATATTTTCATTCGTACAGTTTTAAGTTTTTTTTCAGGATTCTTAAGTTACTTTTTTCAATTAAATAACGGAGCGAGGTCTAAAGAAAGTGTTTTGCCAACTTATTGATTTACAACTCGTGAAAAACAAATACTGGTGGCCTTTTTTCGTTTCTAAACTCAAAATTACGCATGCAGATGTAGCAGCAATGGCACACGTCATTCTCGTTCCACATTTTGTCAAGACTAAAATGTTTCTTAAATACGTTGCTTTGGTGTGGACGCGCCTGTTTTTAAATTTTATCGGTGACAAAGGTTTCTTGGTCTGGACGCGACCTGAACTTATAAAATCGATAGTTTTAAGAAATCCAGATTCAGAGTAGTTTCAGTGTAATTCACTACCGACGTCAGTGATGGTACACTCTTCATTAACTGTGTGCAACAAATATCATTAAACGTCTTAAAAAAAAATACGTTTTTATTAGGCAATATTGAGTAATTCAATTTATATGAAAATCCGTCTCGAATTATCAAAACTCTACCAAGTAATGTTGTAAGTACCATTGTAGTTTTGTAAGTCTCGCGTATAAGAATACGGAATGTTTTATAAATTTCAAAATTTTTTTTGTTATACTTATTATTTTTATACTCGTGCACAATTGTATAATGAAAAAACTTTTACGCAACACTTTTTCTATTTGAAAATCATATTAATTTTGTGGCTATAAAGTAATCACTAGAACACCAAAATGTATTTATTATTGAGCACTGACAATATTGTGATGAGCGAATAACTCTCTTATAATAGAAAATAATACTCTTATATTGCTGACAAACTTCTTTTATGAAATTTCTTATATATATATATATATGGAGAAACACCAACTGACATATATTGTACGATTTCAATTTTTCAGGTTTTTTTTTCGTGATATTAAAATTTACAGATTTATGATTTATTACTATGACATTTTTAGTTATTCCAAATTACAAAATATCTAAAAAAACTTTGGTTCATAACATCTTTTTCAAAATGGCCTCATTTATATATTCAGGAGGCCATCATAAAATAAACTTTTTCGTCATCATTATATGTATTGATTAAAAAAAATAAAACATAGAACAATAAAATTATTACATATGTATATACTATATTAAAAAAAACAGCTTCCCTACATGGACAACTGCGTGTAGAAAATGTAATTAGAGTATAATATATATATCACGTTAGGTGTCAAAAGTTATTTGTAGTAATGTATAAAAGTTGTTAGAAATAAAAAAAACAAAGAAATGTTTTTTTCCGTCAATTTATTTTTATTAGGTATTTTAGTGACATGCACAGCATTACCAACGCTTTTCAATGCAACACATAATATTATCAATAAATGATTCAGTGTGGGTGATTTTTTTTAATGGTTTGATTTTTAGAAAATTGAAACAATATTATGTTGGTTGTACAAAAAAAAAAAAATGCACAACCCATAGTTCATCAAGAATAGTATCACTGAAAATGAACATGTTGTTATAAAAAAAACAAGAGTAAATTGTTCAAAAACGTAGACTAAAATATCATTTTATCTGGATAAAATAAAGATGATACATTAGTCTTCCATATACTGTTGTTTAACAATAAAATAATAATAAAAAAAATTGTAGCGAATTCAGAGTTAATATTATGTTTACAATTTATCAAGGTATGAATTGATGTCTGGTAATCCATCCTTAAGACCCTTACGTTTACGCGTATCCTGAAAACGAACAAATGACAACAATATTAATAAAAGAAAAGTGAGATTTTTAAGAGCAAAAAATATTACCATAACGACAATGTATGGTTTCGATCCAGCTTCGCATGGGTCACCAGGAAACACTTGCCAATGATCAAATACGCACTGTGGGAAAGCTTGGCCTCCAGTATTACTACGCAAATCAGCAGTGAATCCTGTTCAAAAAATGTTTTTGGAAATTAGCATGGAAATACATTTAAAAAAATCAATCAAGTTTTGTTTCAGTTTATCATAGCTTAATATCATCATCAGACATAAGGATAGAGGTCCTGTGACAGCGTTCTAATAAACTGGGATAAAATTTATTTTCTTCCATTAGCACATTCAACACTGTCCTCGTTTCTGAACGAATTGAAACTCGCTCGCCAACTACAGAGTGATTCATTGATGCTGGAAGGTATTATTTCAATAAATTAAATGCTTATATGACATTGTGATACCATGAATTGTATTGCATCAGATATAAATATCTAACAAACATAGCGACATATTTCTTATTTTAATTTACCATTAAAGGAAAGTCTATTACTTTATCTATAAAAAGTAAAAGAGGCAAATTGTGGAATTCAAAATTATCCATTTTTCTAATGTAGTAATATGATAGTATTCCATCAGATAAAAATCTGAAGAACATAGCGACATACACTTAATTTGCTTTGTCACAAAAGGAAAGTCTTTCACTTTATTAAAAAATGAAAAAGGCAAATTGTGACCGAAACTTATTAGTTTAAAAAACATCAGGAACACAAACTCACCAAAAGATTCATTGACTGGCAAGTATGCCTTAACAACAAACATAGGTGTTCCGACAACTTGACTTTCTTCGAAAACGTGTCCTCTACGTTTATTCAAAACGCTGTAAATACCACCCACTGCAACTTCGGGACACTAAAATGTTAAACCACATTAGATCATATTTCATACATAATGTGTACAATGAAAAACAAAACAATATACCTGAATTT
Source organism: Chaetogeoica ovagalla (assembly GCA_032441825.1). Lineage (NCBI taxonomy): Eukaryota > Metazoa > Arthropoda > Insecta > Hemiptera > Aphididae > Chaetogeoica > Chaetogeoica ovagalla. Next base: position 643,662 of record CM063725.1, read on the forward strand.
CGCACAAGTACACAGGTTCCATAATTCTAGGATGAGCAGACAGAATGCATGCGTACATACAACGACGAGCAGTTGGAATGATTTGACCACCACCTCTATGGATAGCGTCAGCGTGTAATGTAACATCATGAATGTTGAATCGGACTGCACGCATGTTTTCTTCGGCTAACACTCCCTATAAAATTAATAAACAAATAACTAAATGTCATGCATAGAAAATATATTTTTGTTACATGTTAACTATCATCTTTTATAAAGTAATTACTCAGACACTTTCAACCATCATTTAGTTAAAATCCGGTGGAAACCGCGAAAGATATAACATAAGTATCATCATAGCAGTTAGATACATTTTATAGTAATTAATCATTAATATATTGCTCATAATTACTCAGACACTTTCAGCCATCATTAAGACAGATATCTCTCTGGTGGAAACCGCGAAAGATATTATAAAAATATCATCATAGAAATATAATTATATTTTGTAATCGTAGTAATTTTTTTTTTAAATAAAAATGTTAATACACCATTGGCATTTTATGAAATCCATAATTTTTAAAATAGTCATTACTTTAGTTTCTCAAAAAACTTTTATTTATCATTAAAGATAGAATGTCTTTCTAATGGAAACCCTGAAAGGCAATTAATAGTAGTATCATTGAAAAAAACAAAAAAATGTTTCTTGAGAAATATCATTATGTACTTAAATCAGACACTTTCAAACCATCTTTAGGAAAAATCAATCCTTCTGGTGGAAACCGCGAAAGATAATTTAATAATATCATCATATAAACAAATTATTTTCATGAATATCTGAATGATATACTTATACCAAGACACTTCCACAAATATCATATTAAATTGTTACTTCTTAAAAATTGCATAAGACAAAATATTTTTGTCACCATAATACAATAAAGGTGTAATATTAATAATAATATAAAATAAATATAATATATAAACAGTTGTGCTCAGACACTTTCAGCCATCATAAAATATATTCTCTGGTGGAAACCGCGAAAGAATAATAATTGTATCATCACGGCAAACAAACACTTATAATTTCAATATTAATAAATGTTACCTCTTTGGTTGCCCACTGGAATCCAGCAACAACAGAATCCTTAATTTCATTTAGATATTGTACACCCTTAGTACAATCAATCAACAAATTGGGACCAGTTCCATCAGGACCAAAAGCCCAGATTTTACGAGCCTCAGTGACGTCATATTCATATTTTTCACCCAAATAACGGGCACGAGCTTTGAATTCATCTCTTGGGTTCACTTGGCCCTAAAAACAAAAAATGTCATGAATAAAACTTCAATACAAAATTAACTTCAAATCAACTCACGTTTTCAATATCTTCAGCCAAACCATCTGGGAATGGTTGACATTTCATGAACAACCTGTTATGTTTGTTAGGCGATTTCGATAAGCACATGATTTCAGATTCTTCATTAACAGTTTCTCTGTAAGATACCACCGGATCAGATTTCTTGATCGGAATGCAAGCATGGTCTTCTTCCAAATCTTTCAGACAAATTTCCAAATGCAATTCACCGGCACCAGCAACAATGTGTTCACCAGATTCTTCTATAATACATTGTACCATAGGATCGGATTTAGCTAAACGTTTAAGACCTTCTACCAATTTTGGCAAATCAGCAGGGTTCTTGGGTTCAACAGCTACACGCACAACAGGAGACACACTGAACTTCATGACTTTCATATTGTGAGCATCTTTGAATGTTGTAATCGTTCCGGTTTTTACCAAGAATTGATCAACACCAACCAGCCCACAAATATTGCCTAAAAAAAAAAACCACATGAAAATCAAATAATGACAAAAAATATATCAATTTAAAAAAGTACATACCACTGGGAACATCTTCAATAGCTTCAGTATAACGTCCCATCATCAAGATTGTTCGTTGGATAGCCTTTTCATATAAATCTTCCTTCTTGCCAGGGGTGTAGTTAGGTCCCATTATACGAGCTTTCATACCGGTGGCAACCTAAGTTTATATTTACATTACATTTATTTTAATATACAAAATGCATTTATGAATCATTAACTTACCCTTCCAGAGAACACACGTCCAAAAGCATAGAAACGTCCTTTATCAGATGTTGGTACCATTTTAGAGATGTACATCATAAGTGGTGCATCAGGGTCACAGTTCTAGATTAACGATAAAAACAAATGGGTCACAAACTATTTTATTAGTTTTCTTTTCTTTTACCTTAACACCGAGAGCTGCTTCATCATCATGAGGTCCTTCATACAACATTTCCATACGGTACTTTTGAGCAACAACAGGAGATGGTAAGTGGATGGCTATCATCTGAAGTAAAGCTTCTCCAGCAGGTAACCAAGTACGCATAACAACCTAAATTCAAAGAAAAGTTATTTAATAAATAATTAATATACCTCATCATATACTTTTTTTAAAGTATATTTAATCCTATTAACTCAGATGGAGAAGGGTTAATATAAATATCAACATATGAATTCTTGTCAGAATAAATTTCTATCATCATTGTAAATGTTTATACATAAAAGATATATATATATCAACATAAATGTTAACCTTTAATAAAGCTTTCCCATCTTTGTCTTGATCTTCATGCTTCAATTCAATTCCTAGTTTCTTCAAAAGTTCAGTAGCTTCCTCCTTCTTATAATTCATGATAGAGTTGAATACCTTTAAAAATAAATAATTTTATAAATAACCGAAGTCATTTGAGATATATACACACACACACTGTGCACAAACCATTTAGACAGTTGTTTTCTTAAAAAATTATTTAAAACAAAATTGTGGATAATCATATTAATTATAATAAAATATGGAAATCATAAATAATAAAACTAAAAATTTAGGGCAAATGAAATTTATTTCACATTATTCTCAATCTGCCATTCTTCAAATAACATCAGTGAACAGCGGGTACGTTTGGTGTGCTTATTAATCATCACAGGTGATTAATAAAATAATAAAAACAAACCATCAGCTGAAAAGAGATTTTCTTCAATAATTATTCAGAACAGGTCTGTGATAATTAATCATCATCAGTTTGCAATAAAACTATTAAAATGAATTTGCAATAAAACAAATCATGATTAAAATGAAATAAATCCATTATCCTCAGTCGGCCGTTCTTATGGCATCGTCATAAGAACATTCAGTAGACGTTTGGTGTGCTTATTATTCATCACAGGGTAATGGTAATTTACTTTTTAAAATATTAATTATTACTACCTCAGACGGCCGTTCTTAAAATATCGTCAGTGCAATATCAGGAGCATTAGTGTGCAAAGAACATCATCACAGGTAAAAACAGATGATTCAACATAAAATATTATTATATTTATCAAATTTGTACCCGTCATAATTAACTTCAGTCGGCCGTTCTTAAGATATCGTCATAAATCAATATCAGGAGCATTGGTGTGCAAAGAATATCATCATAAGTTAACTATTTATAACTATAGAAAAATATATTGATCAAACTTGATTTTTCGATAATATTAGATATATAAGCAGTAAAACAACTTAATTTAGTAATATTAATAAAGTTTTTACATACTTTATAAATAGGGTCCAAAATGTACATGCAGAACGAACGTTGGTTGTTGTCATCCTTTTGCTTGGCCCATTTCTTTGTCTTAGCATTGAAGAAATTCTCTCCCCACAATCTGACATACAAAACAATGATAATTTAACGATTTCAAAATAGGAATGTTTGTTGTTAATATAATTTTACCTGTTCATGAGTTTGACTACATCAATTTTGAATTTTTCGGCATACATTTCAGCAAACTGTTTCAATGTGAAAGCCCAACCGTGGAGACCAGATCCAAAACCAACACTTCCCTTACTCGGGTCAACCTGTACAAAAATTTATGAGATTAACACATTTTGGAACGTATGATGAAAACAACACATTTTTTTATAGTCAATCTCTCAGACGTGGAGAAGGGTAAAAGAATTTCATATAACTTCAACAGCTTTAAATAGCCATCATCACAAAGATTGAATTTACAAAGTGTAATACTTTCTTATATTTATTACCAATTATTTTACCTGTACTTCACCCATGGGACCACTGTCATCAGAATAAGTAGCAATAATGATGTTAACATTTTCAACAATACGTTGGAAAGTTTGGTACAAGTCTTCAGATTCCAATTGCAATTCTAATAAGGCACGGTCCATTTTGTTCATGAACAAAATTGGCTTGATTCTTTCGGCAATAGCTTGTCGCAATACGGTTTCAGTTTGTACACACACACCTAATTATATAAAATATTATAAATTATAATAAAATAACAATTTATAAAGGATAAATGGAAAATTGTATATATTATCCTTACCGGAAACACAATCCACAACAACCAATGCTCCGTCGGTAACACGAAGAGCAGCAGTTACTTCACTAGAGAAATCTACGTGTCCGGGGGAGTCGATTAAGTTTATCAAAAACCCTTTCTCTTCGGGATCACGTTGGTCTGCATTCTTAATGAATACTAAATCTTTTTCTTGCAATTCAAAGTACATGGATATGGCAGTCGACTTAATAGTAATACAACGATCTTGTTCATCTTTACGCGTGTCAGTGAAACGCATATCCCCGGCTTTGGCACTGGCAATAATACCAGCTTTGGACACTAAGGAATCGGTCAAAGTCGATTTTCCGTGATCTACGTGGGCGATGACAGACATGTTACGAATGTTCTTCTTCTTGTCCATCATCTTACGGATCTCATCTACCGTGAAGTTCACCTATATAATACAAATAGTAATTTAACCGATGTGTGGTACACAGACATATGGAACAAGTTTTCTAATCAAAACTAATAAACGAATTTGTCAGACTCATTAAATCAGTGTGTTTCCCTCCATAGAGTTGTCAGGAAAATAGTGATTTGTCATCATTCATAGAGTACGTTTTGTGTACACATAAAAAAGCACTTTTGCATAAGCATAAATCATCGCAAGTACCTACTACATTATTGTAAATTGTGTTTTATTAAATATTTACGAGACACTTGTTATCTTCAAATTCATTAAACGTTCGAAAAAAGGCAAGTGCACGAAGGACATAACGTGGGTAGGTAAACAATAGAAATAGTCTCATTAAGAATGGAAAGGCTAAACGTATCGGACATTATCAAATTCCACGTTACAACAGGTCCAATCGGGCAGACACGCCATTAGGTACGATGGCCGCAAAATCGAAACGGACATCTTGACGGAGGGTTAGACGACGTCCAAAGGATCGAAGAGAGCAAGTCTCGTGTGCGTTTATTTATATACATAAAACGGCGAGTTACGAGGAAGGGTCGGAAGGGTGGTGGGAAAGAAAACGTGTATTTCATCAGTGTCCAAGGGTGCGTTCTCGAACCTCCCCGGCCCTTCCTTCACCGAAATCGAGCCATGTACGACGGGTTAGAGAACAGAAAAATCGGTTTGAACATTACGAGAGACCCGGGGGCGACGATAAACGTTATAACAAAGCAAATACGCAGCATCGTATACGAGGAGCCACAGCCACCGTCTTGCCGACCGAACCGGGATACGGAACGGGACGGTCGACGGAGATTCGGACGGCAGACGAACGGGCCGTAACGTTGACCACGAAATAAACGCGTTGAATACTCACCATTTTGAGATGTTTTCGGATAAAATCTGTTCACGAGAAACGGCTGGTGTGTGTCGTTGCACAAGTGTTGTAAGGCCGACGTTGCGACAGAAAGGACGGTACGGCGGAACAACACGGTCGGACTGTCGACTCGGCCACGGGGGTATACCCCCCTCCTCTCAACACCGCGATCCAGGCTTGCCCGGATACGGGTCGCGGTCGCCATGACACGTTGCACCGTATAGAAAATACCGTGCCCCCCACCGACGCCCGATTGCAATACACGTAACCGGAGCGGCGTGATGCCGAGTCCAGGTCTGCCAACCTAACCGGCCATTGTTTTACATTCCATGACGCGATGATACCACCACTCACTTTTAGTACCGAACAACGCTGATAACTGATATGTTTTTGTTGTGAAAGCAATTTGTGCTACGAAATTCTCTTGTGATTTTTACGACACGACAAGAATGGAATGAGTTCGACTTCCAGCAGCAGTTCTTGCCGTCACACTCGAAATCGAACGGCTTCAACGGAACCGAGAAATGTACGTATTTTGTGCGGACAACAATGTTTCAAAAAAACGGTACCGTTCTGTTTTTTATACCCCGTAAACGTAATGTACGTTTCTTGGTTTTTGAACTATTCGAACGCCACAGTTGTCATGTCCGTCGGCCGTTCCAATGTTCCCACAACTAATTGCCCGAGTCTCTTGTTTTCTATTAATTTGTCGTTTGTTTTTCGTAGGTCGTTGTCGTCGTCATCGTCAAAACGTCATTCGACATTTGGGGACCTTAATAGTAGTAAAAAAAGTATCGACGGCGAGCCAGACTCTAAAAATGAGAAGAAACACAAACATCACAAACATTCGGCAAAAAAGAAGACTAAATCGAAACATAAAAGTAAAAAAAGGTAATGCGTTGTGTTCAACAAAGTTACGGTTAATTATTGTCTTCTAATTGATTTTTTCGTATCTTTAAAGTGTTGACTAATAACGCCTGTATAGTGTATTTTTTGATTAATATTTAGTTTTCTGATGTGTTCCGTATAGGTCATCGAGCAGTTCGTCGTCTTCGGGCTCCACTATTGAAGATGCAAAATTATTACTGCGTCTACAACAAGAGAGGATTAAAGTGTCCGAACAAAGGAAACAACAAAAAGAACTGATGAAAGCTATGGAGACACCAGAAGAAAAACGCTTTAGGCGTTTAATGAAGAAAGAATCTAAAGAAAGGAAACGAAAAGAATTAATGGGTTGGGACAATGATTACCTTCATTATACAAACGCCGACAATCCATTTGGGGATGCGAATTTGCTTTCAACGTTTGTGTGGGATAAAAAAATGGCCAAAGACGGTTTGGTAGGTGTTAGTCACGAAGAACTGGAATTGAGAAACCGACAAAAAATGGAAGAAAACAAACGTGAATTGGAAAAGGTGAAAAAACGACGGATGGAAAGAGAGATTGAAAGGCAGCAAAGAGAAGATGAGATGGCATTATTGCAAAGAAGCAAAGAAGCGGCACAGTTTAAAGAGTGGGAGAAAAGCGAAGATCAGTTTCATTTACAGCAAGCTCGTTTGCGGTCTACTATTCGTATTGAAGATGGCAGAGGTAATAATAAAACAACGAAAAATGTACATGTGTAATAAAGTTTTAGTGTTTGTTTTTTGTTTATTATTGTTATTACTATTTTTTTAGCTAAACCAATTGATCTTCTTGCCAAATATATAAGCACCGAAGAAGAAGTAGATGCTGTTGAAATGCACGAACCTTATATTTACCTGAACGGCTTGAAACTTAAAGATTTAGAAGATCTCATGGAAGATATAAAAGTTTATATGGAACTAGAGAAAGGAAAGAACTTTGATTACTGGAATGACATCACTGTTATTGTAGAAGACGAATTACACAAAATGAGAAGAATACAAAATCAGTCTACTTGTGTTGGTAAGCTTTGAGTAAAATTTTATTTCAATTCAAAACGTTCTATCGAATTTGTAATAATTATTTTTAATTACATACATATGCATTATAAAAGTGTTGTACCCAAGTTTAAAAAATTGTATGTAAAGAAAACTCGTTTCATATAAACTACATTTGTGCATTTGATTACAATTATGTTTTTTAGCTATTGGCCGAAGAGAAGGAATTCATCAATCAGTTGTTCATGAGGTGGCTCATATTTTCCGAGGTAAAACTGCAGAACAATTGGACCAATTGAAAATCCAAATTGAAAAGAAAATCAATAGTAAAGCCGAAGGTGTAGATATTGGATACTGGGAAACTCTATTATCACAACTTAAAGGTGTTTGTTTAATTATTATTATATTTTTCAAACGTATAATCGTGTTTATTCTAAAGTTAAGTTTATATTTTTTTGAGTAGCACACGTCGCGAGAGCTAGACTTAGAGGTCGCCATCAAGATAATCTGAAGAAAAAACTACAAGTATTGAAAGCGCAACAAATGTTAGAAGAATCGCAATTTGATCCCGGAGAAGGAAGTAGCGGTTATAAGAGTAATTTAAAAACGGTATTTAATACTCCGATAAGCTATGAAAAACCATCAGTATTTTCAAAAAAACCTCCTGAAAAAGAAGAATCCTATAGTTCGGCAGAAGACACAAGGTGATTGATTTGTAAATGTTTACGATTTGAATTTTTTTTTCTAATAAAATTATTTATTATTAGTGATGCTGAACAAGAGGCTCGAAATATTATTGAACAGTGCGCTGCAGATTACGAAGCTTGTGGATATAGCCCAACATATATTTCTCCTAACAGTTTAGAACCCGGCACATTGGTTGTATCAGAACTCGATGACGACAAACGGTTGACATTCGCCAGAGTGCAAGTGCAGGGAACAGGAACGCGAATCGAGGTGAGAGCTTATCGTTTACAATAAATAATGTCAATTTGCCGAGTTGTTTTGTATGGTATAAAAATCGACTTTGACAAATTTACAGCATAAGTCGTCCATTGTAAATAACAGCGTATATTTACTTGTGACATTGACAGTTATACGGTTCTACTAGAATTTGATACCCGTTGATGTGTGTAATGAGGGTATTTGTCAACAGTATATTAATATGACCGTAGACAAGCACAATATTGGTGCACAATATATACATTGTAATTTATGGAAAAAGTGTCAATTCTTTGGACTGATAAAAATAAATGTGTATAATATGAAATATGTGTGTATTTATCTAGTAGAATTACGAATGGTAAACGTATTGATTTACAGAATGTCATAACCGCAGAAGAAATGGCTTTGCAAAAAGAAGCTAGAAAGGGAATGACAAACGATGAAGCACAATTCTCGGTTGAGTCCGAGTTGGATCATCAAGTGTACTTGTGGTCTGACAAATACAGACCACGTAAACCAAGATATTTCAATAGGTGAGCGTCGTTGGAACAGATAATATTTATGAAAATACATAAAATTTAGAACGAATATAACGGGGGTATGGGGAAGGCGTCATTTTAGTAGAATAAGATCTTTTTTTTTTTTTTTTCTTAAGAAACTTGGCGTTAGCCATTAGTTTTGACAATCACATGTATATATATTTACATAACAATTACTATATACATATCAATATTATATAATAATTACAAAATTAAATAACCTAACCTATTATATAATGAAACCAGCCTGATTGAATAGATTCAGTGTAGATAAAATGACAGATTGGGAATTGCAGGATAGGATGGACTGAGGATTATTAAGAATAAGATCTTAATAATAATAATAATAATAAATTATTACATTTGTCATTTGCGTGTAGGGTACATACTGGATTCGAGTGGAACAAATACAACCAGACTCATTATGACATGGATAATCCGCCACCGAAAATCGTTCAAGGCTACAAGTTCAATATATTTTATCCGGATTTAATAAATAAGGGTTCGACTCCGCAATATTTCATGGTAATTTCTAAAAACAACACATAATATTCCTCGCGGGAATATTATTCTTGTCATCATGTACTATTCATGCATTGTGTTTTTCCAGACTGCTTGTGGAGATAATCCAGAATTTACAATTTTAAGATTTCACGCGGGTCCTCCATACGAAGACATAGCATTCAAAATCGTTAACAGGGAATGGGAATATTCGTACAAGAGAGGATTCCGTTGTCAGTTTCATAATAATATTTTTCAACTGTGGTTTCATTTCAAACGTTACAGATATCGAAGATGATCGGAACAATTGTTTTTTTTTTTTTTTTTTTTTGTAATATAAGGTTATGTAAATAAATTATAAAGTTATTTTTTCTATTCGTGCCTTGATTAATTTAATCGAACATTTGACAACAATAGAAGGAAAACGTGTAGAATTCGTAATCGTAATAATATAATCGATACGATAATACTACTAATAATAATATGTGGTGTATTGTTGTTTTTCTCGATGTTTGCATTGGGAAATGTTTTTTCCGACGTTTGCGCGTGGTTCGCATGAATACAGTAATATAATAATTATTGTAACAAAAAAAAAAAATGTGTATACATAATAATGAAAAGCCTCGGATAATGAAATACTATTTAATTAGATTTAAACATCGCAGCAATCGATCGAGGTGTAAGAAGAGAAAGGTATAAAAAAAAAACCGGGAACGAGATACGATTTGTAGTGGTAGGTATTTAAATTAATGTAAAAATATGTAAGAAAAAAAAATAATATTGTTAATGAGGTGTAACAAAATAAATAAAGCAATAATATTTTACGATGGTAGACGAAGTTATTTTTTCTGTTTTCTATGACATTCGACCTGGATTTATCTCTGGTGTTATAATATTTTATTCTTTGTAATCGTTCGGGCGGCAGCGTACGGTTAATATATTACAAGAGGCGAAGTCTAACAAAACGAAATAAATAGGTTTTTTTTAATTTTTTTATTCCGTTCCACAGAGACCCGCCGCCGTAAAGCCGTATTAACACGTACGATATTTTTGTTTATTACATTTTTACGTTTTGTAATCTGTCGGTCGCGGCGCGCGTGAAAGGTCAAAAAGTTCTCGGCGATGGTCGTCGCACGTAAAACTCTATATAATATGCGCGTGTGCCTGCCTATATATTGTAATACGCACGTTTAATAACATAATATTTCAAGTGTATAATATACGTTCAATATTGTGGTCTGGACGGAGAGAAACCGTTTATTTTTTCAACTGAAAACATTTAAGATAAAATAATAATAATAATAATAATTCGTCTAATTAAATCCGTATAAAGAAATACACGTTCGCGTTTAATTAACGGCGATTGAACGCGTTATATCCGCGCGTACAGCGTGTATGTATTTTGTATAAATACGGTAAAAATTATATGGTTTGATTAGTTACGATAATAATAATTGAACGAGAGTTTAAAAAAAACACTTATAAAATACGTTTTTTTTTTTGAAAAAGAAAAAACGATATTTCGCGTTGATAAAAATCTTTATTAGGCTAATATGTATATTGGCTTTATATAAATTTTTTTTAACAGTCGCGCGGTTTGGAAAAAGAAATATACAGAGTATAATATGCGACCGTATTTAAGTAATCGTGTGTGGATCATTTTCTCTCGTGTATTTGAACGTGAATAAAATTAAAGAATCGTCTTAGGGTGTCGACGATGACAAAAATAACAACACTATTGGAAAATATCATCGCAAACATCGTGTGCGGGTGTTAAAACGATATAAAAATGAATTAATAACGACGCGGATTAACGCAATTTTAATAAAACGAGTCATTTTATATTTTTATAATCCATTAATAAATTAAAAAACCTTTATACGCGTTTTGTTAATATTTGAGTATTTTGTAAATCGAATATAACGAGTATATTATAAGATAAAAATCGTACTCGCGTATCAGTCAATACGGTAACAGAATTTTCAGGTCGATGTATTCATAGGAATTCGGGAGACAAAAAATTATAATGAAAATTCCAAACGTTTTATAGTTTTCGTTGTTGTGAGAATATTAAGTATAATACTTGTTCGTGTTTTATTGCGTTCAATTGTTGCAGTGAACGTATATATGTGTATAGCTAAACCGTATACGAAGTGTTTCCCGTTAAAAATCATAACCCCTGGTTTTAAATTAACGTTTTGTTTAGTAAAAATTAAATTAAATATAACCCTATCGATACTTCTTACTCCCAAGAAAGTATTTTCGATTTTCTACACACCTTAATTCACGCTTATACTCTTTTTGTGTGACATCGATAAACTCTTCGCATTATAAATTCAAGAGAACTGGAGAGTAAATCGCGTTTTGTTGTCGACTATTTATACACTATTTATAGTACGCGTGTCGAGTGTTAAATATTGACCAATGATGCGCAATAATATTTATTTAAATTGACCATTTGGTCCTGAGAAAGAGGAGTTAAGTTCACTCGATCTCTCCTCCCGTAATATTACTCCATTGGAGGGTATCGTCGCATGATATATAAAGAAATATTATTTGAAATTTTTATTATATATATATAAGTGCGTACTTATACACACTATAATTTAGCATACAGCTTCTGCAGATATACTGCAAAGTAATCGTGGTACGGAACGATTACGATCGTAATATACATTTGGACGGTTTAATTTAATTTATTTTTATATGTATACAGTATTCCGATTGATACAATTTCGTCTACAATGTATCGCACACTCACTGAGAGTTTTTGGGATGAAAAAAAAAAAAGAAAAAAAGTAACCTGTAGTGGCTGCGATGAAACAATATTTTTTATAAGATATCTTTTCAGATTCCAAATATATAATATTTACGTATTTACATAACAAATATAGAGATTGGTATAACTACAGTGTAACGTCTCTACGATACAATATATTGTAATGACTAATGAGTATATATATATATATATAATTTAATTAAAATTAAATGAATTGAACATAAATCAAATATATATATATATATATATATATATATGTTGTGAATTATCTATTTAGAATAAAAATTATTAGCGTATAACATACAAAGTTGATTCATATAACTATATATTTCTTTTTCCGTATCAAAACTCGTTTAAGCATACGTGCGTTTGGAATTTGTAATAAATAAATAAATAATAATAATAATAATAATAATAAAAACAAATAAATAATAATGATAATAATTAAAGTAATATATAAATATTTGAATTAAAAGCCATGTGTGTGTCTGGAATATTATTTATATTTTGTAAATGCCACTGAACTAATATACTATTACGAGTATTATTATTATTATTATTATACCCAGATATATATATATATAAATTTATTAAAAGTATAAATTGTTAACTACTTGGAAACTATTTCAAAAACTAATATATTGCAGAAATAATAATATTCTCATTGTGTCCTTGAAATAAAAAAAAATTAATGTATATGTTATAAACAATATGCGTATATGTATATTGTAGTTTATATGTATAACTAGTTAATATTATAATTATTAAAATATGTAACAGGTTTTGTTTTCTTAAACGATCATAAAACGAATAATAATGCGTATATAATAGAAATGAATTCCGGTATTTTATATAAAATATATATTTCCATAATGTCGAAAACGAATTCCAGGACAACGCGATTGTCGGTTATGTTTAAACAAATATTTGTTGTTTTTTTTGCTAATAGAAAATACGTAAATCGGCAATATAGTCAATTGATGACGTTGAATGAAATACGTGCATGATGTAGTACAAACTTAAGATTTAATTTTGAGCTATTATTTCTATTAAAAACAAGAGCAGATCTGTGATGCGTGAAAACTTATCGAATTACGTATTGAGGACCTCTGTAGTCCTTTATTTAACCTCGTACCAAATTTGTTTTCACAAATTTTATGCTTTCGGTAGGATATCAGCTACTCAACGTTTTCTTTTTGTCCCGCGTGTTTACGCAGCAGCACCATCGTTTTCTTTCCCGTGTCATATCATTTTTCGCGATGTTTCAAAATGTTAAAAGCTCATTCCGCACTGTCTGGAATTTTTTTTCCACGCGTTTTCTATTCATCGATAGTAGTTTGCCAACAGTGTAGTCAAGGTGCGGATACTGTTATGGGACGACCATCCCTTGGTGTCGAACCGCTACGTGAACGATAATGTACTCCGTGATTTATTTGTAAACGGCCGTAGTTTATTATCATCACATAGACGATTGCAAAATACAGATGAGAGAGAGAGAGAGAGAGAGAGAGAGAGAGAGAGCATGACCGGATCCTGGTCGTCCTGCATAGGCGATCGGCGTGACCGTTTTCTAATATGATAGATGGATAAATGTAAAGTTAACCAGTATGACGGTTGGTAACAACGACGTTGTTGATCGGATCCTCGGCGTCGCCGTCGAACGATGCTCTCCGTACTGTATTGTATTTCCCGGTTTGGATAAGCCACTGTAGTTGTGGGAATTATCGTTCCTTTTGTGGAATCGTTCCAATCGGTACAGTTACAATAAAGTACCGATTCCAAAATACTCGTTACATCGGTACAATCGGTACATTTTTTTTTAGTTACTATTGTACTCAGATTCGTATTGTTCCACGCTGAACGATCAAGTATTCAAGTGTGTACTCGTTCTTGAAATATAATGGATAATGGATATTTATGAACGAATATGCTTCGTACACCCATTATACAATACCTACTATTTTACTGTATTCGGAAATTATCACCGTTTTAATAATTATATAATGCAGTTACAATTAAATAAATATATAATTCATAAAAAACAATGTTTAATATATTATTATAAAATATAAAGTACCGACTCGTGTCGAAGTCGTGCGTGTGCGTAGAGTTTACGCGCAGAATTAGAAACGCAGTGGAACGAACAAAATATTTGTATTTCATGTCCTACTGTTAGTATAGTCGCCAGTCGGTACTCGGTACTCGGTATCGCCTGATGGGGACCATTTTGTAGTTAGAAACTTTATTGTACCGATGGAACGAACGTGGAACGATCAATGTACTCGTTCCACCTATGTAATCGTTCCATTGTACCGAATACAGCAGTAACGATCCACCTCTAAGCCACTGCGATACGGCAATCGCAAAAGGGCGATCGGGTGTGTGTGTCGGGCTCGTGCTGGCTGGTCGTCCGTGTCGTATTCGCTTATGTAGTTCCCGTCAGGGATCGGTTTCTGTCCTTATTTTCAGATGTTCGTTGTAACAAAATGAATAATATACGAAGGCGCGGGAAGTAAGGCGAAGAAATACTTGTGTACTTGTTCATGGGTAAAACCGTGCCGATTGTAGTAAACCGCTGTTACGTCGTAATTTTGGTCTTCCGATGCGCCTGCGCCGCTCATCCCGCGGTGAACATATGAATCGCTATAGGAACGCTGTCTGTCTATATGGATTGCGGAAAATGTCCTCTACACGATGACACCTTACATCCCTTTACGTCTGCGATGACGGAAAATGTCATTACGTCGGATATTCCGGTCTTCTCTCATTATCCATTGGTCGATGACATCGTCCGGTGTGTAGCGCCCGCCGGCGCCGTCGATACCCGCATTAGCGCAGCCGTAGGTCGTGGTGGTTGAGTACACGCCAGCGTACTTATTTGTCGGTTACGAGGCCTCTCGTGTGTTTGTCGGCCCTGAAAAGGGTCGTGTAAATACTATATATACGTGTACCGTTTACGATTTTTTGCAGACGATTATGCGGAAATGTGAATCGAACACGAATTATTCGGTAGTATATGTAATATAAAAAATACTGTGACCGCTAGTACGTTTCGACACGTTGGATACTAAGACAAAACAATTTCCCTACAACGCCTCGAGAATACTCGAGTTCTCTGTCATCACCGATTCATTCATTCTGTACCACGTATATATACATACTCGGGTAGGTACTGTCAGTAAAATTTGACGAGGCGAACTCTGGGAACCACAAAAATTCAAACACAAAATTATGTCACTTGTGTACCTAAATTGTCACATTAAATTATTCTATATATTCGTAGAACTCTTGTTGGGTTCCATATTTTTCTTTGTATCATTTACCGTCAATGGAAAATTGGCGTGATACACGTGGAGGAGGGGGGGGGGAAATGAAAAATACGCTCGGTACAAATGAGAGTAAAATATAGTGAGAGTACTCTAATATACTCTCGTGTGGTGGTCGACGTATAAAACGCGTTAGAAAAAAAAAATTGTAAAATATCACGAAATCCTTGGGAGTATCGATGACTTATCCGCGAATACTACAATAATAGGTACGCAGTGTATATTTCCATAATATATGCGCGTGTCTCGCGTTTCCGTGCAGTACATAATATAAGCGTATATGTCGTTAATTAAAACCGGAAATAATTATTATTATTATGGCAATAATACAATAGTGTTACATAATAATAACGTTTCACATTTGACTTTTACTCTCGTTTGCCAGTGTTTTCCGGCAGCGTTCATATTTCATTACAAATTAATAAGACGACGCGAATGTTTCGCGTTTTATTAATGGATCGCGTACACATATTTCTTTCGTTTTTAAAAAGTAATAAACTGTTTGTTTTTTTTCTTCCCTTGAATACTACTCGTAACAATAACAATAATAATAATAATAATAATAATAATAATAATAATAATAATAATAATAATAATAATAATAATAATAATAATAATAATAAAGAAATTTCGTTAAATATTTATAAAAAAAACTCCCGCACAATTGTTTTACATATAGACAGTACTCGTATGTGGAAACAAAAAAAAAATTACGTTATAAAATTTTACCTGAAAACAGAGTATTTAAATAAATCGATATAATAATTAAAACGATACCTGTTCGTATGCATATAATGTGTGTATAATAATAATATGAGTCGTAATGTTATATATCATATAAGCGATTACTGCATTAGCATAATATAATATTCAAATTTTCGAACAATTAAAAATACGTCTGACTATTAATATTAATATTATAATTATAATTATTATTATTATCATCATCATTATTATTATTATTATTATTATTATTATTATTATTAAACGCGCGCGCGTTCTTCGCAGTCTTCGTATAATGCGATGTAATAGTATTATATAATAATAATAATTATTATTATTTGTTATTTTCGATGAACATTGATTACAATATTGAATTTATAATATTATCCGAATACATTATGACATAATCTTATGTGCAAATCCAATGACCACTCCGGTTATTATTATTATTATTATTATTATTATTATTGCGGGCTCGAGGATTTTAATGCCATTACATTTTTAAAAAAAGTACTTGAAAATTGCATTTGTGACATAAAAAAAAAGAAAAAAATATATTATAAAATAATTTAATTATAATAATAAAAACAAAAATAATTTTTTCCGAAACATTTGGAAGCGCATTTTATAATCTAATCCATACGCATTACAAGAATTCGTTTATTTTTTTTTAGTAATTTGTATTAATTACATGTTTTGAATTTTGTACAAACACATAATAATTAGCGTTGTCAAAGAACGATAATATAAATATATTTATTTTAAAATAGAGGAATTTAGAAGCAAAATATTTATTTTAAAATTCATTTTCACTATACATCTCCCTTGAATACACCGAAAAACTCGACATTTTTACTATACAATTAATTTCGAGATTTTATAAAGCATTTTAAAAATTTAGATAATTTTCCTTTTTTTTCGCTTAATAATAATTAAAAAAAAAATCGTTAGTTAGTTTTTCTAACTGTTAAGAATTTGAATTTCGTACATTATTCAAAGTCGTTTACATGGAAAATTTTCGTATTTCACAGCTATAAATACTATACGTAAATAATGTGAAAATTCATAAAAATCCGTAAATTATAATAATGTACCCGCCGCAGGGTCGTTATTCGAATAGAACGATTTATCGTTGGTGTTCAAATGCGAAATAATAATGTGGCTCAAAAAAATCTCTTTTTTTTGTTGTCCAATTGGTTTCATTTTAAAGTCTTGTACCGAAATCCAGACACATTAGCCGCGGCTCGCTATATGTACATTTTTTTTTTAAATATTTTAGTTTAATAATATATACTGTTTGTACCAGAGGCGGTGAAAATTTCTTTAGCGCATCAGAGATCTACTGAGAATATATTTTTTCTCTGAGAATCGACTTCCATAAAAAAAAAATATTATTATTATGATTATTATTGAATATACCAGTTATTTATCTATATAATTATTAACAAACACAGGCACTTGTATAGATAATAATTACTGAATTCAAATAAAAAACGAGTGACATATTATTTTGTCTAGTGAATAATTATTGCCGACTGTTAATCTCGGAAGCCGTGCTCTAAATGATATAGTCATCTGCAGAAAGTGTAGCTCGGTGTTCGGTTTTTATAATTTTTACGTAGACATATCAAAATATTAATGAAAATGCAAACTTATCCCTCAAACACGGATATATTTTCCTTCATCAAATATGTGTATGTTCCAAAAATTGTTTTCAGAACCTAGAGTTTTATTAATATCTGATTTAATTTCTACAATAATCTCAGATTTTTATCGAATCCGTGTTAAAAACCAAATTTCCGTTGGAATATTTTCAATATTATTGGCTTCGGAGACAGGAATAGACAAAAATAATCGGTTGTAATTTTCGAACGTCTTGTGATTCAATCGTCTAAAAATTATCGACAATTGTTTTATCTGCCGCCGCGACGATTGACTTTCGTGGCACGTGGCCATAAAAAAGAAAAATTCCAATTTCGAATAAATCGTCGGCGATCGACGAAGTAATTCGATTAATTTTTTTGAGTTTTAAAAATGTGTTTTGTATATACATCGAAATTAGAATAAAAAAAAATGTTTTTTTTTTTCCAATAATTATCGAGTACTAATATAGTATAATTCTAATACCGAATTATACTTAAGCGCCAATTAAATTATCGATTTGTTAATATTTTTTATATTAAATGCAGCGTAAAAAAAGTCGTTGTTAATTAATTAAAATCACCTTTCCCCGACGTGATATGTAAATAATAAAACAACGTCGTTATAATATTAAAAATACACGTGTAACACAACGTATTGAATTACATTATAATTATAATAGCGCCGCGGAACGATTGTAATTTTTTGTATAGAAGTCCTTTGGAAAACAAAAATTTATATTTACGTTTTTTATGTATTAAAAAAAAAAAACATTAAAAATTTACGTTATTTTTATTCGTTTAAAACAAAAAAGTATAGTTTTATGTTAATTTTTTTTAATTAAAATATATGTATTTAATTACGACGATATATTTACTCGATTTTGTTCGGTGGGCGGCAGAGAGAGAGGAAACAAAGTATTTTTACCAAAATAATAAATTTTTTCCTAAAAACCCGAAAACGTTTCTCTATACGATCATTGTTACAGTATATATAATATGTTTTTGTTTTAATCCAAACGATTCACTATGTTATTCGAGTGTATTTATTATATTATACTCGTATCATTTGGACGCATCGAGTTTTGGAACAGTTAAAAGACTAGAAAACGTTTTCGTTATATTTTTTTTATCGACCAGTCATCATTGGTTTTGTTTTAACCGCGGTCTACGCGATATAACTGGCGTTTATTCGCAGTAGCTATCCGCGTATTCGTTTACGTCAAACTTGTCAAAACTGTAAAC
Organism: Chaetogeoica ovagalla; assembly: GCA_032441825.1. Lineage (NCBI taxonomy): Eukaryota > Metazoa > Arthropoda > Insecta > Hemiptera > Aphididae > Chaetogeoica > Chaetogeoica ovagalla. Next base: position 662,935 of record CM063725.1, read on the forward strand.
TATAAAATATATGTACAAGACTGAGAAAGTCAAATATTTTTTTTTTTTTTTTTTTTAACTCATCGATAATAAGTTTTAAAAAAATATTATTATTTATAAAATTTTTTATAAATTATAATATTTAACATATTTAATGTGTTAACATTTTCTTATACGTATATAAAGTTAAAAAAAAATTGTTTTGTATAACAATTAACGCAAAAACATTAAAACGTTTGTCGTTCAAAAATCTATAGGAATTTCAAATAAAATATAAATCGTTTTATTCTATGTGTATATATATATATATATATATATATATATATATATATATATATATAGCAGAAACGGGAATGCTACTGATGAATATTTTTTTTTGTTTTTACCCTTTTAACATTTGTTTATGTTTAGTGAAAATCGCATTCAGATAATTTACATTACTCTTCAAAATTCAACTCAATTACAATACTCGAAGTTGAAGTTTTAAAAAATTAACTTATTTTTATATAAGCATACGTATATATAAGTAAAAAGTATATAAGTTTTTTAAATATATTTAATTTTCACAAACCACCTTGTCAAATAAATAAAATTGGAATTTGCAGCAGTACTTATTTTTTCGAAATCATTTTATTTATATATATTATTGTAGCTAAACGTTTTTTTTTCTATCGAATTCTCAAACGAAAACCGATCAAATATATTACTCATACGTCATCGACACGTAAATAAGTTTTGTATATATATTTTTTTCTCTTTAATTTTATTGGTAATGTTTTTTTTTTTATTATATACGGTTTATGTCATTATAATTTGTTAGAACACTTTTTTTTTTTATCGTTCGTTGCATAAAACGCGTCCGAACGTATAACGTAATATTATAAACGCGTAACTATACGCTTTTATATATTATTCTATCGCGCGGTATGGTAAGACGATTTTTTTTAAAAATTCTCAAAATTATTTACTGGATCATTTATTATTTTAGAGAATTCTTCGTTGGATTAAAAAATGGACAAAAAAAAAACAAACATTGAAAAAAAACTCAAAATTCGGATTTTCGATTTGTCTACACGTATTTATTTTATAACACAACAGTTGGGCGGGGTGAAATAAAAATTTCGAATAAGTCTGCATTAGTCTCACGAGTCCAGCTCGTATAATTCTGTTCGAAACGTTTTTAGGAAATTAACGAATTTTATTGCGGTTTATCACGTCTCGCGTATAGCGTACGTCGTGACTTATTATAATAATTATTTTGTGTACGACGCGTTCGTTTCGAACTCGGTACTGTATATTCATCGAATTACTAATATCACTTATACTGTTATCTCGGTATTTCTTAGTTTTTTAATTTATCTTTTAATAATAATTTTTTTTTAATCTTCCTCTTATAATACGCGAACGAGTACGCGTAGAGGCATATACAATTTCGGACTATATTATTTTATTATTTATTTTTTTTTAAAAAGTCGAAGCAGAGTTATAAATGAAATCAATAATTAAATGTCGAACAATTGGTGGGCGGAGGTGTTTTAGGAAAATATTTGAAAAAAGCGATGGGAGAAAAAAAAGGGAATAGGTGTCTGCTATGGAGAGGAGATAAGTTCTGGTTGAAAACGAGAGTTTATATATGAAAAAAAAAAAAAACACCTTCGTACACACGCGATTATTCCAATTTTGAATTCGTCTATAAATCGACTTATCGCGTACGTCACGTGAAATAAAATCGGTCAACACGCCCAAACATTACGCGATTGTACATTGTTGTGAGCAAACGTCGAATAAGAGAGAGAGACATAATAATTTAACGGCTTGATAAATTGATTAGTCCCCGTACCGTTGTTAATGGATTTTGACGTTCTCGTGTCCCCCGGCAGTCCACACTATAAATATTATGTGGGGTGTGTACAATGTAATTTTCTCGATTACTCTCATTTATATAACTACTTAACACTGTGCACTAACAACACACATCGGTCTACAATTAGTATATTATCGGGCCGGATAAAAAATATATTACCTCCCCGCAATCGGGTCCGGGAATTAATCACGTTGATGACGATGAAAATATGTCTCATCGTTTTACCGGGGCATTTTTATTATCATATTACAATATTGAAAATTTGCGTATTATATTATATGCATAGAAGATGCGCAAAAAAAAAAAAAAAAAATGTAACGAGTTGTAAAAAAAAAAAAAAAAAGATTTATTAAATAATATATATAATATAAAACAATCGAGATAAAAACGTATTAAACAATTGAAATGTGTATTTTTAGTATTCGTTCATCTAAATAATAATAATAATAATAATAATATTATTATTAAATAATCGATCGCATAGCGTTAATGATCGGCGAAAGAGTCGACGAGCTGATAAATGGGCAAAAATAATCGAAATGTGAATGTAATGTTCCGTTATTAGGTAACAATAGTATATTATTAACGGTTTTCTTCGATATTATCCGTTAGAAAAAAAAATGTTATGTATGGTGTATTCGACGAAATGTTACAAATACGCAAAACGATGCGAATATTCTACACCACAACTCATTAATCGGATTTGTAGCTAATACTTTTTCCTACACGTTGAAACGCTGGTGTGTCGACAACTCGTTTGTATTTTCAAACCTCACTCAAAAACACTCGGCCAAGGAAATATGAAATTCCGGGGATTTTTCTTATCCTATGTTTAAAGCGTACTTAATTTTCGTAATAAAGGCGGTAAGATTACTACCAAATGGGCTCCACACCGATGATTTATTATTATTATTATTGTTTATTTCATTTTGCATCATCGTCGTCGTCGTCGTCGTGTGTTTCGTCGAAATCACACTTATTTTGTTCTACGAGTAACAGTGTCGGTGGCAGCAGTTCAGTAATATTTTCGTCAAATGTACGAGCACGTGTTTTTCATATTTTTTTTTTACCGACTTGCCGTGTTATATATATATAAACAATAATAGAAGAAAATATTAAACGTTTTTGTCTATCGTATTTTTACGATTCATATCCCGAATGAAACGAACGTTTTTGATAAGTTCGGGGGTGGGGGGAGAGACAGTTGTTTAACTCAATCGGCTAACATAAACTAACTAACACGCAAATGATGCGTATAATAATATCGTTACACGTACCCCCGCGGCGGGCGACGTGACGTGGATACGATTTTTTTCCGAAAATTGACCGGCGGACGGACGAGGGCGGTGGTAAATTCTTTCGAATCCCCCCTCGTCCCGTTCGAAAGTATTTTCGAAATAAAAAAAATATATCTTTTTAATTCGTTATTGTACAGTTGTCGGGCAGGAGGGAACTCCTACGTTTCTGTACGTTCAAATATCTTCGCCGACCCCCTGCACACACACACACACACACACACACACACACCGCCGATCTTTTCACCGTCGGAGGAAACAAATCGAAAGCAAACCGTGTTATGTATAGGCAGTGGTGTTCCCATAAGGTATACTCCATATACGCCGTATACTCTCATGATTTTTTTGAAAAATCATGGGTATACTGCGTATACTCTCATGATTTTTTGAAAATTACGGGTATACTGCGTATATTTTCAAATCTCAAGTTATATGCAACGGAAAAAGAAACATAATTACTGAAGAAAGGCTTCAAAAATTTTAGTTTATTTTTTATGATTAATTTTATTATTGGAATTTATATTTATTAATTTTCCCACTGTAGACATCAATACTGCCGGCACACACATCACAACTTATTACGCCTTAAGTCCACGACATTATGTTAAAATTTGGCTGCAAGACCATCGATCGGCAATCTCAGTTCCACGTGGCAAAAAACAAAACGAAACAAACGAAGAAAATAATTTCCAGACAATTTTTTTCACTAATTTATTTAATTAATTTTTTTGATAATTGTATTTAAGAAGAAATATAATTACTTTTTATTATTTTATTATTTTTCATACTATCGAAATCACCTCTATCCTTGTATCAACTCCTGTGAATCGTAAGAAAAATATATGTATAATATTGAATGTTCATGTTTTGGATTTGGGTACTTAAGGCAGGGACGAGATTAGGAGGGTTGGGGTGTAACCCCCCCCCCCCCCAACACTCAGGTCATTCGGAAAAAATAGTAAGTTGATGTATTTTTTTGGTGGGGGGGGTTAATCCTCCTGGATGCAGAGTATACCCTTAACAAATTTTATGGGAACATCACTGTGTATAGGCGCTATAACAATAATATAATACGTACGCAAACAATATTATTATTATTATTATATTTTTTTGTTTTTTTTTTTTACGTATAAATTAATATTAATACGCGGCGGCGGCGGCGGCGATTATTATCGGCGGCGGCGAGGAGTTGACCCGAACCCGGTTCGTCCGCGCGCCCGCGTTCGACCTCCAAACGAGTGACCGGCGGTGGCGGCGGTAGCAGCAGTGGCAGATTGATACGTGTATTTTTATATAAGTATATATCATTTTTCGTGCGATCAGTTTTCCGTGTAACAAGCGTCCCCCGTGGTCGTCGCGCGCGCGCGTGCGAGTTGTGTACGCTTTGCAAAAACGTTATTTTTTCCACGCGCCGTGAAAGTGTCTTTTTTTTTCGCGTCCGGTTCGCGCGAGGCGTACGCGAAATACGCACGCGCCACCCTATTCCGGCGGCGCCGGCATATTTTAATCATCCAGTTCGCGACGGACGACGAAAAAAGAAATTTTTTTTTTTTTTTATTCTTTATTATTAGACAATTTTGCGTAGAGTTTTTTGTATTTTTTTGGTAAACGTCGTCGCTAGTAAACGCGTGATACCGCGAGTTCGTAATCGTACTGTCGGTTTTGATTTCTTCTGATTTCTCTCTCTCTCTCGTCCGATGAAAATTCCGTTGCACATAGCAGAGAGCGGGTGAGAGAACAGTCATTGTTCATATACCGCAATAACACACAACAGGTGCGTACACGTGACGCGTTCGTCGGCTGATCGTATTTTTATTATCCGGTGTTCTTTTTCTTTAAGTTTTACATACGCATAATAATAACGATAATACGCTCTGGTAGAAGACGAGCGTTAGTGGTGTATATCAGCGAACTCGTTGCAGTTATATATTAATAGTGTTTGGGAATGCTCGTGAATTTCCGCGGTATAAAATCGTTGAGTATCTTATGCTGTGTGTACGATAGAACACTTCATTTCTCTACGGTATGAATACATTCGCGATAAAAAGTATAGAAAAACGACGAGTCGTCTGTGTATTATAATGACGGGGGGGGGGGGGAGGGACGAGAAAAAAAGAAGTCGTTTTTTGCCCGCTTGTAACGCGGCGCGCATAAATAATATTTGGCGTGTGTGTGGTAAAACTACGGTGCAGCAGTACACATTTTTTCTTTTTCTCTTTTGTCTTTCTCTGGCCTCGTATATTTCGTTTCCAACGAATACAACGTTTTTATCAAGCACACGACGAAATAATAATAATAATAATAATTTAAAAACAAAATGTACAAATATCGTTAATAATTAACTTTTGAGTTTATAATTTTATATAACACTGTACGCTGCGGTCTCCGCACTATTGTTTCCGATTCGCCGTATTATTTATACACTGTTTCGACGTTAATTGCATTATTTTTGTTCAACAAACGAACACATTATAATAGTACGGAGCGATCACGGAAAGATTTCTCGCGGCATTCTCTAACATTAATTACGCGGTTTACTTTGAAAATGCTCAACGCGCAACTGCTGCTGGTGTGAAAAAAATCCACAAATACTCACTTAAAGTGTTGGAAAAGTGCTCAGTTTAAAATTTCTTACAAAAAAAAAAAAAATCTTTATGGTAATGGGGAGGGGGTTAAAAAAGTTACTAAAAATTATCATTTTTTATCCTCAACGCGCGTGAGATATTTTATACGTAGCGTGTAAAAAAAGTATTATTGTCTGCGGGCCATACGAGGACATGGAGTAAATTTTTTATTTTTTTAAAGAACTTTGTGCGGTGTGTACACATAGTGTGTAATAAATTGAATTGATCTTGTTGAAATCGCGAGTTTTTTATATAATATTTTTTTAACAATTCTCCGGCGATTAACGACGCGTTTTTCAGTTTAGTTTTTGGAAAAAAAATAAAACAAAAATCGATTATTGGATTAAAAACGCGCGCGATAATAGAAACGCATCGTCGGTTACAATAAAGCGGGGGTGAGGGTGAAATGGAGAAAGTCGAAATTTAATGCGTTTTTATATACTCGTATGGGGTACAAATATGAGATGAGGGGCAGGGTCGGCCCGGGCAAATTTTTAAAAAATATTCAATATACTAAATACTGTTTTACATATAGGTATTGTTTAAAACGACTTATATTTATGAAATCATGGATAAAATAATTATTCGGACACAATTATCGATAAATGTATTATCGATTCTTTATAAGTACATTCTTAATTATTCTAAATATTTTTTCCTTGATTTTAAATCAGCAGAAATTTGCATCGCTTCATTCACATCTAATTTAGAAACAATATCATTTTCAATGCTGATTAATGCCAAGTTTTTGAGACGTTCTTCTGTCATAGTTGATCGTAAGTACGTTTTTATTAACTTTAACTTGCTAAAACTTCTCTCACAGCTTGCAGTTAATACTGGAATTGTCATCATAATTCTTTTATGAACAAAAAAAAAATGCCCGGCTTTCGCTGGTCGTCTGTCTGGGGCCCTATGAAGGCGCCCCAATAAAAATCGCGCCCCGGGCAACCGCCCGGTTCGCCCGTATCTCGGGCCGGCCCTGATAAGGGGATTCATAAACGATAAAAAAATAAAAAAATTGTTTTACCACCCTTGTGTCTGCGGTGGTCACCACTATAAAACCTACCGAACGTTTATCAGAATTATGATAAATTTGATACACAAAGTGTAGCAAAAAAAAAAAAAACTATTTCCAGGTTTGAAATGGGGTTAAAAAAAAGTATATACTATATACGTTCGGTTCCCAACACGATTTTTTGCATTTTTGTTATCACAATAACAGTTCATCAACAATTTATCGATTTTTTTTTTCGAATTTTAATGTTTCCCATATTTGACGATATTATTCGACTATTAAAATACAATGTTATATCGTTGTATTTAATTTTCGTTAAAAGTCCGCGAACGTGGAAATAGCCGTGCTTATTTAAATACGACGAATTCGAAAAAAAAAATTTCCGTAATCGAATAAATCCCTTCCTAAATTCGTAGACACGTATTATATTTTGTATATATCGATCGTTCGAACGCGTCCAAAAAAAAAAAAAAAAAAAAAAATAAATAAATACTTAATAAATAAGCCGAAGGAGAATAAAAATGAATATTTATACGAAAATCGACGACCGATACTCGTATTATGTGTTAAAAAAAAAATTGAAATCTCTTCGAATAAATTCAAAACACTTGGGAAATCAATGGTGATTGAGAGGGGTAAAGGGTACTATATCGAAATTTGAACCGAATTCACGCGTGAAACACGAGAGAAAAACGAATAGTTTAGTCTTATTTTTCGTCCGTGAAATGACATATAAATAATAATAATAATAACAACAACAAAAAAAAAAAAAAAATGTTTTCTATAAATTATGTAACGATGATAGTTATATATTATATCGCAGCGTATAACGATTTTTCTTCAAAACATACGAATTTTGATTTATATGACGTTAGGGGTTATGTGAAAATTCAAATATAATTCTCGTATTTATAATAGCGTTCACCATAAAAAAATCATGTTTTTTTAAAAAAAAAATACTATTTTTAAAACTATTTTAATTTCAAAAAAATATACGTAATTCATTACTCGGAGTAATGAGTATTTTCGTAATATTCGAATATTTATATATATATATATATAATGTATTTCAAAATGTGTTTAAATACTCAAGTTATCGTTATTTATATATATATAAAAAAAAAATTGAATTTCGTCCGACTAATAATATAATTCATCATTTTACTCATAAGATATGCAATAATTCCAGGTTTTTGGTAAATGAGTTGAACAACTCTATTAGTTCTTCTACTATACACTTCGTTTTCTTAAAAATAGGCCCGTAAATTCTTCTAAATTAAAATTATTATTCAATAAAAAAAAGTATCGAATACTAACAAAATTACGTACAAATTGCATTCTACTGAATACTTGAAAATTATTAACATGTTATTCAATATATTTACAAAATCATTTAAATATATTGTTTACAAACAGTGAATCGATACGATTTCGGATATAAAAATTTGAAACCAAGTAGATATTCTATCCAGTAAATAGAAGGAGGAAAAGGCATTTACGAGGCATATATGGCTAGTGTATCAATAAAATTTTATCATGTTTGTGTAGGTTTAATTATTGAAAGTGCAAAATAAATCAATAGAGTTAACTACCCTATACGAAGTCAATCGAAATTTATAATAGATTATTTGTTATAACTAAGAGTATAAAAATACAGTAATAACGTGATAAATTATCTACAAAAGAAAATTTTCAAAACTTGATTTTTAGTGTAAAGGAAATGTTTTATTTCACTGATCTCTCGTGTAAAGATTCTTTTAGACATCGTCATAAATCTTCACATAATACATACATTATATAATATCTATGAAAAAACGAAAAAAATTCAATATATCTTCCTTAAATTCCCGCAAACTTTTATTACATTTTTTTTTTTTTTTTTAGAAAATTTATTCAATTTCGGTTTCAATTGTACCTACCATTTTGGTTCAAATTTATATTTTTATTTCTGGAGAAATTTGAATTTCTATCGTGACAATTCAATTCTCTCGACATATATACTATTCTCGATTTTTTTTTTTTAAGAAAAATTACGAAACGTATTTTTATAGAATGATATTAAAAAAAAAACATCATCACGAAAATTTTATCTTTCCCCTTGAGAACGCCTCTGAGACAATACCTATAGATATTTGATGTGAAGTTATTTAAATAGTATTTTTAAATATATATTTATAGTGTTCGGAAATATTTATAGCACAAAAAAAGAACTTCTTTTTAAAAAAAAAAATCAATTTATTTACACGATATCCGATGAACAAACATCTGACGACAATATAAATTTCACGACATATTTAAATAAATCAATCTCCGCGCGAGTGTGAATAACTTATAATATTATATAAGTTCGGTTTTTAATTGCAATCTTAACAAATCTCTTTTACTAACGTTAGATGTATTTCGTTATTATAAACAAAAACAAATATTTTTATAGAGATCGGTAAATATTATTGTAAATTTAAATGACTATATTATATTTTATGGCAGTTTGGACGGCGAAATGCCAAAAAAAAAAAAAAAAAAATAATAAAAAACGTTTAATATGATAAAAACCTACCGGAAAAAAATAATAAGATTATAATATTATCTGTTTAAAAATGTGTATAATATTTATCACTTTCTGCCGTGTTTTACACGGAATAAATAATTTTATTTAAGATAGTTTTTGGTCTTTGAAACAAACATACTTTTGTCCTTTGATCACGAATAATTGAACGTGTTTGTGTTAAAATTAGAAAAATCTCTGGGTAAAGACGAAATTATTAATATGTTTTGTATATACATATTTCTAACGTAACAGACGCTGTTCATGCAGGCAAACAAAGTAATAAATTCGCAATGATTTATTCACGGATATTAGTCTTATTAAAAAATTGAGTTGTATTTTCTCGATTATTCGCAAAAATTTTTAATGAATTCTTAACATTAATTATAGAATATATTGAAAGGTTTTAAGCGTTAAAACAAAAGAAAAATATTCTTAAAACGCGTGTTGCGATCGTGTTTGAAAGTATAAATTAATATCCACGAGACGGAGAAGACTTATACGAAAGGAGACAATTACTTATATATTTATATAATAATTAATTTATATATATAAATAAATATACGTCGACGTCAATTAATATAATTACACATTATATAATATTACATCGGACGGTTTCGTTGATATTTCCCCAAGTCGTTATTGGAAATATTTTACACGTGACTAATATGTGGCACACGTCGTGTGTAACGTTTACGAAGTCGAACAATAATAATTGTACATAAATATATTATTATTATTATTATTATTATTAACAACGTGTATATTAGAATATTAAACTGGGCTACTACGCATATTTTCAAATCATTCTATACGTTGGATTATTATTGGTGTGGTTTGAGATTTCGAATTGTGTGTTTGTGTGTACAAATATGTACGGTCCAGAGAATACATATTTTGTTTGATGTTAAAAGAAATGTATTTTCCCATTTTGTTGTGTTGAAAATTAAAACTAATGTGTACAATCATTGAAAAGCGAAAAATATCGTTTAAAAAAAAAAAAAAAAATACAACTGTATATACGAAATTTGAATTCGCGTAGTTATATTATAGTAGTTGTTATTCGACAAGAGGAGAGTTCATTGTGAACGGAAGCCTGAAACGTTTCAAATGTATCATTTGACTTGTTCTTGCGCGATTATTTATTTATTTATTTTCATCTTTAAGAAACAAATTCCACAGCGTTTGACCGTGAACACCAGAATCGAAGAGAAAATTCGTCCAATTTCCGTTGTAGAGGTGCCGTACAAAAAGAATTTATGCTTTCGAATAGTTTTTATTATTTTTCAAACCGACAATAAGTTTATAATTGATAGTTTAGTTTTCAAACAACAAAATGTGGAAATACATTATTTGTTTAACTACTTCGATGAGCGGTAAATTTTAAAATGTATTCCTGGTCCGGCTTGTATATGCGAGTAAATGTGCGCGAATACTTCAGTCTCAGGAGTTGCGCGCATAGTTTTAAATATCGGCCGATTTTCAAACTGGTCTACGTGCAAGTCATTATACAAGTAATTGGAAACGTTAGACTTCGTTACAAAGCCAATTTACAGCGAATTATTTAAACGTACAAAAGTTAATTATTAGTTTTTATTTAATTTAGTTTTCCAAAGTATATATAGGACATAACACGGTGTCCAACAATTAATATTTGTTACGTAAAAATCGTTTTTTTACTGATCCGCGCGATGATCACAAACGCGATCATAACAAAAACATATAATAGAAAATCTATAATGTCCATGTTGTTATACAATTGTACCTGTTATAACATATCGTAATATGTATTTATTTTTTATTCCGAGAGTATACTAATATACATACCTGTATATGAAAAAAACACGCCGATAACGGATAACGCGTTAAAAAATTAACTTTTGTAAAAAAACAATATATCATCGGATCAATAACGAGAAATAATAATAATAATAATAATAATAATAATAATAATAATAATAATAATAAATAATACATGTTGTTGTATTGTATTATAGGTGGCGTGTGCCTAGAAAATGTGCAACAATAAGATAATATTATATTATGTGAAACGCCATCACGAGCTAGGCGGGAGTATCTATTATAAAATTTTTATAAATAATTGCGATGTCGAGATGATTAATAATAATTCATATATATATATATAAATTATAATACACTTTGTTATATATATATGTATATATATGGCAAACAACAACAATAACAACAACAACAGCAATAAATTAGTGTTTAATTATTATTTATCTTATTAAAATAAATAATTGTGAGCGTGTATTATTGAGGAGGGCGTTATTATATTTTATAAAAGTATTGTGTGCGTGTGTGTATGTGATAGAATATAAATCGATAAAAATATACTGCACACGCTCGGAAAATTATTGTGTACAGTTCTAGCTTAAAAGTTGTGGTAATGTACGGAGGTGAAGTATGGACACTACGGAAATCAGAGCAAAACAGACTGCTGATTTTCGAAAGGAAAATATTAAGAAGAATTTTCGGATTTTGTACGAATGAAATCACGGGGGAACGGAGAATTCGAAAAAAAAAAAACGAAGTGCTTAAACAGTTGATTTAAATATCTCATATAGTTAAGGAAACTCCGGTGAGCAGGACATGCACGGAGAAAAAAAAGAACTCTAGTTCGGATGGTACTGTGTGGGAAGCTTCAAGGAAAGAGAACATGTTTAAGGTGGGAGAGGTTCAAGTCAAGAAGTATATGGATCCAAATGCCGAGTGACATGAATTGTGTTTGAACGTATGATCTTAATGGTCGATTACAAAGAAGAAGAACAATATTTTAGTTGATATTATTATAACTGATAAATTAAAATAATAATTTAGTGCCGTTATCATTAATAACGCGGTTCAGGGTTAAAAAAAAATCACAAAACGATTCTACGGCTGTTTACACATAGACGAGTTTTCAGATCAGTTTTTTTTTTTTTTTTGTTTTCTACCTCGCCAAATTTAAATATTATTACTTATTTATTTTATTTCTTCGGGAACGACATTACACGCGCTTCACACGTTTTATCGGAAATATCAAAAACCAATTTCCGCGTTAGAAAATAGACGCCGAAGGAGTTTTATTTTCAGAATTTAAATAGTTTCAACGTAGTGTTTCGGAATTTTCGTCTAGCTTTTAATATTGTAAAACGTCGTCGTACACAATAGGACTTTTAACAAATGTTTTAAAACGTCGAGATTTTTGTTTAACGCGTTTACCACTACCCGTTATTCCGGGGAAAGCGTAGGAAATTCAAAATCAACATTTTTATGTTCTTTACGTACGATTGTTGTTCTCGGTGATTTTTTTCAAAACTTACAGTAATGCCGCCGAAAATATTGTCTACGGTGAAACGTAAACGACTCATGTTCGGAAAAAGTTTCCATTGCCATTTGAACAAGACCTAACTTAATTTTGATGAATACGTAACTCGAAGTTAACGAATTGAGTTTTTTTTTTTAAAGTGTCATTTATTATGTTCAAAGTTGATTTGAAAACTCGACGGGTAATTCAACTAAAACATATTTGTCTTTTTAACTTAATTTTAAGTCGCACGTACCTAACCGAATTCAACAGACGATCGTTTTCCAGTCAGATATTATAATATTTCACAAAAGCGATCGTCGATATTATTGTGTGCTTAATACGCGTGCAGGTACTGCATAATACATGGCCATTCAAAATAAATACGTTAATACCAGATTTTACGATCAATTCGTTTTAAAATTAAAATTTTGTTGAAAAAGCAACACCGAACGATTACGACGGTAAACAACATAGGCTATAATATTATAATATTTAGATTTCGGTGATAAACGAAAACGTGGTGTTATTGTTATGTAACATTACGCGCATAATATTATAATCGTTCAACCTCAATGTATACGCGTTACGAGTTGTTCGGCTGAACTCGATTTTAATAGGATTCGGAAAAAAAAAAAAAAGAAATACTATTTTTATAATTACATTTTTTTTTTTTTTTTGTGTTTTAATTTCAAAGGTGAGTTTATTAGACTTATCGACGTTGATACAATATTATAGAGTTTACTCAGTTTTGTGTACTTCCTGTATTGTAGCGAAACACGTATATATTATAATAATATGTTTGTTTATAATATAACGGCGTTTTAATAAATTTCCGATGGCCAGTTTCGATATCGAATTCATGCGCTTAAACAACATCCGACAATTGGTGCGCGATTAAAAAAAAAAACCGTTGATCAAATATGCGAATCCTATTTTAATGAACACGAAGAGTTCGGAAATAATTTTCGATTTTCATTCTGACTTTTATAAATCACTTTCAAAAGTCAATAATTCAAAAAAAAAAAAAAATAATAAAAATATTCAAAACGATCGGTTTTGTCGCGAAATCATGTATATTCGTATGTTTCACCGAATACTAGATTTTATACGTTACCACTGTGCAGTTAAATGGTCAAACGGTTTATCACTCGAAATCGCGGAAATGAGATTGATAACTTAACATACACACACACGAAGTTTCTATTGATTTAATGGTTTCTATGGTTGTATCTGTACCAGTAAAACGTCATGCACGATAATTGGTAAAACACATTTGGTTTCGCGCCAAAACAGATCGGTTTGTAATGGTCAATTAAAAAAAGGAATCATAATTTTAATCGAATTGATTTGCATCTCTGATATAAGTGTTTGGGACTAAAAGCATTCGATCTGCAGACATCGAATAAAACCACCACTACTGTTGAAAACAATTTATTCGTTGAACTTTACAGATGTGTAATGTCATATTATTCGTATGTTACAAATCGTAAAGAATTCTAGTCTAATGTAGTAGTTGTCCGTTTATTTAAAACGTTTTTAGAAATATATTATAATTTGGTCTAATTCGACGTACACAATTGACAGTGCGTTTTCAACTATTATTGCGGTTTTGTTTACGATTTTCATATATACATTTTTTTTTGTTATAAATAAAATATTTTATATTTTTTGTCACCGAGGCTGTCACGCTGAACTTGTGGAATATAATAATTTTTAAAGCCATATTCAATATAATATGGTATTGAGAATTTTCGTGTTTAAAAAATTTCTACTTATAAACAACAGTGAGGTTTTGTTATCGGCTATTATTCACTGAACGGGATTCGTAACTATTGGAATTGTAAAAAACGGTCCAACTGCAATGCATCGTTGTACAGAAAAAAATGTTTTCGTCGATTTTGGAAAATCAGTTATTTTTAAGTGTTTTCCGTCGAAGCGAAAGACACTTTTTGAACTCCCTTAACTAAAGCAATAACGAACTTGGCGGTATCCAAATGGAAACGTGTATTACACAATATAAGGTTTTGTGCGGATGACGATCCGGTTAGAGCCCTAAGAAGTTCTAATCAAATTAACTGAATTCAATTAGTTATAATGTAAACTAACAAGATGTTACTCGGACGAGAATGTCTCCGTATACGAAATAAATTGAGAAATTAAAACGTTTTGAAATTCGATATTTTCCACAATTGATCTCGAAAACAATAATGGATTAAAAATGAATTGTTTATTAAATGCATAATAAAATCTTGTAGAGTTTTCTCAACTTTTTCTTTTTATGCATAGAAATGCACACGATTCACTAGATCCACATACACGTCAGTTTAATCTCGTATTCAATGTATCGCCGTTTCAAAAATAAACGCGAATAGTGCGTGTTTAAAGAGAACATTTCCTTTCTCTTTTTTTCCTAACACAGCTAATATAACGCGATTTGTTTTTCAAATTTAAATCAGATTGAACTGACGGTGACGAGAACGAATGTAGTACATTTCTGTAAACGAAATAACTGCAGTGTTTGATAAATGCGCGGTCCAGGTCATATATTAAAATCGTTTTTTATTTTCTACGACGTATTTCGTTCATTTTTTTTTTACCCACGTATAATATTTTAATGACATAATATTTCGACAAATTTCGTAGGAAGGGGAAAATTTAGATTACTGTAAGAGGCAAACGGGCGTTTATATGAACGTAAATGTTTTGATTAACCGAAATATATAATATAATGATGTACATATTCTCGAATCGACATTATTGATGAGGTAAATGTTTTTGTGCATATTTTTTTCCCCTTATTTAATTTGTAACCGATCAATTATAATATATAATTGATCGGTATAGTATAGTATTAATTAGAAACGTAGAAATAGTATAGAATTAAATAGAAACGTTTAATAAAATATTTATTATGTAAAATAAACAGTATATATAAATATTTTTTTTTTTAAACGTAATATTATACGAGAATTTTTAATTGCGTATTTTATGTAATTTATTTTTTCAAAACACATAAATCGGCTAACTTATTAGAGAACGATCGATTTTTTTTTTTTTTTTTACACACGTTTATATATTATACAACATTACTTTACGTTTATATAATATGTGTATTGAAAAGCTGTGCATTATATAACGCGCGTTTATATATATATATATATATATATATATATATATATACCGAAAATGTTTGTACACGCCTCGAAGAAAAGTTATAATATATTATTAGTTCTACCGGATTGTTTTAAGGGAAAACATTTTGTTATGAAGTGTAACAGCAGTGTTGATAACCGAAAACTTTTGAGTAAATCACGGAGTCAGAACTCTACTCGTTTCAAAAATTATTAAGAAAATTCAAAACGCTTTTAAAACAAAAAGGAAGAAAAAAATGTTAAATTTTTTTTTTGGTTTTTTTTTTTTAATAATTTTGCTACATTTATTGTTCTTATACAATTATCGCCCGAGCGAATTCGCTCTCGTAAAGTAATATTGTAATTATGTTAATTTTGACTTTTAAGAATCTGTTTAGGTATATCCGTATAATAGACAGCAAGGCAGGACAGAAACCGAGAAGCGCGAATTTTCTTTGGAAACTGATTTAAAATTTTCATCATATCATATTTTCTAAGCGGGAGTTATTAAAAAGCATCGGCGTTATTCGTCGAATTTTCTTCGATAGGTATATCCTACTCCCTTTGTCCGTTAAAATAGAAATAATAAAAAAAAATTCTCCGAAGAAAATTTCACAAAAAATATTTTACAGTATATAATTAACACCATATAAACGGCTAGTGTATATTAAAACCGGCGTTTTGCAACATCCGAAAAAAAATATCAATTTTTAAAAATCGAAACCGATAAATATTATAAACATTTTTTTTTTTTTTTTATAACTGTAAATCATTGGGACGCGATACGATTGCGCGCGGTATCAGAATAACAAAAAACATGATTTTGACGGTTCGTCAAAGGCGTACGATTGCGCACGAAATGGGAAGCGGACTTTGCCAAGTTTATTATTATAAATATTATAACAATGTTTTAATTTTTAAATGGTAAATTTATAATTGGAAAAAAATCGTTATATTTATATATATATTAAATAAAAAATTGGATAAAAAAAATTTTCTTTACAAGAAAGTGAATTAAATATGAAATGTCAAAATATAATTAAATGTTAAATCCCCCCGATACTTATTTCCAATTACGGCTAAATACTTAAGTAAGTTTTCTGGCGTTTTATTTTTAATTTTACTCGTCATGTTGTTCATAAATAAATGTGATTTTCTTTTCTTCTTCATTCGGTCTCGGTTTAGTTATTCCTTTCGAAATGGTTGATAATTTCGTTACTGTTTCTGCCTGAGTTTCCACGAGAAGAGTTATAACAACAAAGTAATATCATTTCCTCTTTCCGAACTAATTTCATTTTATAAAATCAAAATAATTACAGACATTATTATTATTATTATTATTATTATTATCGGCCACTAACTGAGAACAAACACGACCGACAGAAAATATATAATATGCACATTGTACATCATGCACGACTATATAGTGTATTCGTATTTTCGTTTCGGAATTTTCAAAAAAGCTAATTCTGATTCAATATAGAAGTTAACTATTGGCAAAGCCGCGGACATGGCAACGTTGCATAGAAATATAAATTATGAAACGCTCGCGATCGTACATCTAAAATGGTACTACGGATATAGAACGCGCGCAATCGTACTCCGCCGAATCATTGCAGCACGTCTGCTTGTCCGTTTTGTTCGACCATTTTCAAAATAAGCCCTTTTTCGCGAAATTCGAAAAAAAATTCATATTTGAGAGGATTAAATTCCTCGTCGTGGTTAATGCCGAACGAGCTACCGCTGGACTTAACTCGGATTAAGTAATCAAATAATTATTTTCCGGGGATCGGGTTTTGACGAATACACTTGGGACGTTATAAAAACGTCATTTTGAGACGTTCTCGTAAGAATCTCGCGCGCGGACAATTCTTCGTGATTTATTTCAGATTATAAATCCTGAGCCGAGCGAGGAACGCATTGGTTTTACAATGACGTGGTTTTTTTTCCCCATATGCCCTTGTGCCCAAAAGTTCTACCGGAAGGAACGCTCCGATCTTTACAGTCGCAGTTCGTTTCAGTTAGCAAACATCTATTGTCGGTACTTTACAGAGATGATTTTTTCAAAAACGTTTAAAAATATAACTAAAAAAATTATATAAAACAGTGAAAATCGTTATTTATTTCGGTAACATCGAAACTAATGAATTATAGAAAAATTAGAAATGTTCGTCAAATATGTATTTTTATTAAGAAGGAAAAAAAGAGTATTGTTAAAAGCTTTCTTTTTTAATTTTAGATTATTTATAGCAATTATAAGGTTTCGAGGCGTATTTAATTAAAAAAAAAAAAGTGTGGTTTTCGCTACGTAGAATCTCCGCTCAGAATGGTTTTGTCGAATGTGTGCAATGCTTTCAAATTTTCAATGATGATAATACGCTGTAAAATTTTCTTTTTTTTTTCCCCGTCCATGTCGTCGTCTACGTATTTCGTTCATATTCGTATTATAAGTGTGTATAATTTCTCGTATATTATATCAATAATAAGTATTTGATTTACACTGGGTTGTAAAAGCATAAATTAAACGATCGAGCGTTGGCCGATAGGATACATCATAATTCATTTTTATGCCAAAAACGGTGTGGGTTACACATACTTTTTTTTTTTTTTTTATGGAAAACGCTAATTTAAATTATACGTAACACCGTTGTAACGATAATAATAATAAAAAGGAATCGATAACGTAGTAAATACAAAACAAATTAAATAAATATAAAAGGATATTACGTGAGATAAATGTAGAAATAAAAACTGCGAATTAAATATTCGTATATGGAATGTTACACGAAAAATAAAGAAATACACAATATTATAGTTGTTGTTTTCGAACAGTTTATTGTCGGTTTCGAACGAAA
Source organism: Chaetogeoica ovagalla (assembly GCA_032441825.1). NCBI lineage: Eukaryota > Metazoa > Arthropoda > Insecta > Hemiptera > Aphididae > Chaetogeoica > Chaetogeoica ovagalla. The sequence continues at coordinate 681,556 of CM063725.1, forward strand.
ATTCATCATTAGCACCATTAAGCGAAAAGATTTTCTTCTTCTTCTTCTTTTCTAACACGTTCAAAACGCGGTTACTGTGGATTAATTTTTTAATTTGTAAATTTTTTTCCTCTCGCGCCACAATTATTAAGCAACGTTTTCTCGATTAATTACACGGGTCGATTTCTATTCGATGGTTTTTTTTCTTGTTTCTGTTTTCACATTAATTTCGGAACTGATGCGATATTTATTCAAATGTAATATCAATAAATACCGATGTTTGTTTTTTTATTCGTTTTTGTTTTATTAAATATTTGTGCGTATATTACTCGTGGCATATTACTTAATGTATTTTTTTAAACGAGTCGAACTGGTTTTAGTATAAATGGCCTCTAATTTACACGTAAATTTATCGATGTATTATTTTTTTTTTTTCAAATTGAATAATATTAAATATGTTAATAATGTATCCTTATTTATACCGAGAAATATATATCTGTCCACAGCAAGTCGTTCGATTATAATATATTAAACTTACGAATCGTTCGCCGCGCTTTTCAATATAATTAATGTATTACCGTTTGTTTTTATACAATGATTTGTTTTCCATTTTTTTCTGCGAATGCTTGTACGTGTCGTAGAAACAGATCATCACTAAACACGGATCATCACTTTTCGGCTGAACATTTTTGTACAGTCGGTAACTACATTTGAAATTTTTGAAATTTACGATTTGAAAAAATAAAATAAATCAATTGTGTTATAATATTTAAAAACGTATTATTGTGGGTTGTGTTAAATCATTTCTACATAATCATTTTCGTTACGAATGATCGTTTTTCTATATTACATATTTAAAACAGACAAATTGTGACGGGAATTAAAATATAATAATTAAATCGTCATTGAAATATCGAATTTCGTAAATATGAAAAAGAAAAAAAAAATCTAAATAATATAGTGTTATATAATAAAAATTAATAATCGTTTTATTTTGACGAGAATTTTTTTCGATATATATTTTCGGAGAGACAGAAAAACGAGATTAGATTTACACCTTCTAATAAACACATTTACATAACATGTCGTTATTTTGTGTGTGTGCACATTTTTTTTCCTACGTTTCTATATAACACGAAATAGCTATAAGAAAATAAATAATAAATACAATTTTTTTCAGTTCGTTATAAATAATACGGAGTGGCTATTTTATTATATCGTTGAACTTTATCCCGCCGTATTATATTATTGTATTATATTAAATCGTGCGTTATCAAACGTATGGTTGTACACATGTACACCCACAGTTTCGTTCCTGTAATTTTACATATGTAAAGTAATAATTGTTATAATTTATACGTTATCGGACGTTTTAATTAAAAATCTTTTTTCTTTTTTTTTTCACGGCGATTTGTTATTTTTCCTCTTATTATACACACGCGTATAAAAAAAAGTACGTTTTCTTTTTGTTTTTTTTTTTTTTTGGTGTTACGTATACACACGTTACGATAAAACCTGTACACCACGTTTACATCGCGTTTTATTCAATACTACTATACGATTTTCCTAATTAATCCGGCACAGTTATAATTATAGGACTTTTACAGGCTCCGTCAGATCGTGTGAACCATTTATATATGTATATTATTTCGTCGAACAGTATTGTTCAGTTAAATATATGATAATTACTGAAATCGTAAAGAAAAAAATCAAGAGCTAAACGGGATGATAATATCGTTTTTCAATTATGAAAAAATAAGAAAACCGCGATGCCAATATTTGACGTTTTTTTTTTCTGTACGTCTATACAATATATATATATAATAATTAATAATAAACATTCGATAATTCGTCTTAACTGCAGAATTCTTATTTCTCGAAAATCACTCTTGCGTATAAATATTACACGCGCGTTTATATACGTATTATTTTATATTATTGTCGCGTCGATATATACGTCGGCGAGATAACCTTACCAGCTTCATCTATAACCTAACCGCGCGTTTCGAAACGGAAAAGAATTCCGATCATCCAGCGTGTAATAATATATACGCTGTAATTATTGAAATTGTTCGAATCGCTTTCGTGTGCTGCGGCGAACTATTCGTTACATTTAAATAAACGCGCATATATTATACGTTCCACATAGTAACGCTATTTATCGATTATATAATATAATGTGTTAAAATATTTGTCAAAAAAAAAACCATTAATAAATAATAGACCTGTCTTAGTTTTATAAGTGTTGAGCTGAATAGTTTTTACTCTAAAAACTAAATAGGACAAAAAGCAGTACTGTTTCAGTAATATTATTTTATTGTTGTATATCGTAATTACGATATTTAAATTAGACTCTTTCTTTTTTGCGGCACACATATTTTCTCGAATTATATTTTATATGGCTTATAAAACGGAGAAAAGGACGGATATGTCTTCGGCAATCCATCCAATACATACGATACAGCATCAATCGATTCCAATCTCGATATTCTCGATATAATTAATTACACATACTATAGCCAAAGTCAAACGTCTCGAGGTAAAAATTTAAATCAAAATAATAATAATAATAATAATAATAATAATAATGAACTGTACGAGAGACTGTATATATCGACTTTATTGATCGGATAATAATTATAATTATTATTGTAAATACGTTAAAAAATTATTATCTCGTGGTGTTAACTGCAACTATAGAATTTATCTAGGAAAAAAGAAAAAAAAAGTAGCTCGCGTTATGTAACTGTAATGTATTAATTATAAAATTCATCGCTACGTAATATAATAATATTATCGACAATAGTCCAGCCTTGAGGGGGTGGAGCATTGCGGTATTCGTACGATAATATGATAAATCATAAGCGTTTCGTGTTATTATACGAATACAATATGTGTCTGCTTAGATCAATGTGCAGCAGCTATATAGGGAATGAAAAATGTCGATTGCGCAGGGCTATGTACCGCTATGTTGAACTATAGCGGTAATGATATAGCGTTTGATAGTAAATACATTTGTGTAAAAAATGAAAATATTTTTAAACCGAAATTAGAGAGGGACAGTTCGGGAAACGGGTTCCCGTGTGTGTTTTGTTAAAACGTTTAAAAATTTCAAAATAAAAAAAGAAAAGAAACGTGCACGAAAAAATAAAATAAAGTTCAACGATAGTTTTAGTTTTCATGATTAATTACGAAAAAAGTATTTTCGTGTTTAATAATTGCGTTTAAAAAGTAAAAAGAGAAAAAAATATCTATGCACTATTTCGTCGACTTGATTACTTAAATAAATAGCGTATATGAACAGAGTGCGTAAAACATCCGAAAAGACGTGTAAATCCATAAAAACGTCAAATTTTTTTCATATACGACTGGAACTCAATAAAGCCATGTCCAATAATAATAATAATAATTGTTATAAAATATAAAGAGCGTAAGAGATACACACATTCGTTACATCGATTCACAGACCCATAGATGAAAATAATACAAGACTGGGTGTTATAAAAATAGTTTTAATCAAGTTTGAAAAATCGAGTAAATTTTAATTATAAATAACATAAATATAAAATGCGATTAAAAATATTATTGCCTTTCAGCTTATTATAATAAATTAATTAATTTTTCAAACTTCGTCGATTTCATTATTTATGCAAAAGTATCAAAATCAAGTTAATATATAAATAATACGCGATGATATACGACTGCTTTTTAAGTTTTATGTAAGTTTTGTCTGTTTTTTTCTTTTTTGTTGTCATTGCTTATCAGAAAACTGATCAGTTTAACTTTAAGTTAATTGAAACAAAAAAAAAAAAAAACTGAAGAGTGTATTGATGAATTTATATTGATGTTTCCCAAAAAGTAGTGATAATAGCTGGGTATCATTCGATCATTTTTATCACAGAAAGTCACGTACTAGTATTATTATATGTATATGATGTTGGTTATAGCCTTTATGATGATCGCGACAATGTCTTAAAACCTAATATTAATGATATTATCACAGACAATTCTATATGATTTCTGTTTTTGAAAATATAGATCGATACTATACTTAAATTTTTATTACATTTATATTTTGTATTTATAACATTGACGCGTACTATAATATTAAATTTAAAATGAAAATTATAATAAAAAAAATCACGTTGTATTTTTCATTTCGGTGTGTGGGAGACTTCTCGCTTTACATCTAGAATACAATTTTTAATTTGTCTCTTCCGCCTAGACTGGACTTCAGACGCGCCACTGATCAGTTTCCGTGTCGTTTTCCCCACACATTGTACCTATGAAATATACATTAGTCGTTTTGACAATGTTTTTTTAATACGCCAATAAGAATGGGCAATTCGAATATTCATAAATAAAAACCGCAGTTTCGGTTACTCATCCCTAATCCGAGGACGCAGCGTCTCGCGCATCGATCCTGACTTAAACCAGCTATAAACGAGTGTGAATAATATGACCGCTTGAAGTACGAGTATATAATATAACGACGTTATTTGAACGATTTTGTTAAAAGAATGGACGGAATTTCCGTTAGGAATCGTGTTTGTTATGCCGAAAAATTATGGCTAAAAACATTTTCTCGGGACGATTGGTCGGACGAAAGACGGAAAACTCGAAACACAGTATACGTTTACATAGGTATTTTGTAGATATTTTTTTTTTATAAGATTTTACGGGATTATTCGTTTTAATACGAGAAAAACGAATAATTGTATTTTATAGTATACGCGGTGACCATGCACAGTGTTAGGTTATTATAAAAATAAGTTACTTATATATATATATTTTTTTTTTGTTGTTGTTCCGATTCAAACAATAAATTATCATTTATGAAATCACAGAAAACTATACCGTCGAAAAAATTAAAAGCATTTATTTATTTTTAGTTTTGAAAATTTAGTTATTGTGTGTCGTAATAGTTTTCTGCGCGTCCGGAATTATTATAACACATATAATTATTGGATATCGCGTAGAACGATTCTTTTTCTTCGATTTCCTATATTTTTTTAACGTTTTACTTGTTTTTTTTATTATTATTATCAAATTTACTTTAAATTTCGTATATTACCGCCGCCGCCGCAAATTATAATATTCTCTCCGCGAATATCTTCTCGGTATCGCTCGGCGACGTACGTTACATATCGATCTGCGTATTTACGATCGTTGTGTTAAAATTATTCGGCGGGATATTATTTTACGTACCGCCGTCTTCCCTGTCTTTCAATACGAGGAACTTAAAATGACAAGTGAATCAAAATTTAATAATACCCGTCGACGATGTCGTCGTCGAAGAATTTCGCGAAACCACTGCAGAGTGTGGTGTATACGTCTTCCGACAAAATGCGCAGCGTGTCCCCTCTCCCACAGCAATATATCATCTGACGAATTACGTTCGCACTTCAAAGCGTTTATATTGTATCGTTGGCCACGAGTGAATATATCACGTGAATTAATTAAAAATCCGTCGCGGCGTTTTTATATCATAACGTCTTCTTCCCGTATATTACTTTTATAACAACACTTTAACACCATTGGAAATAATATAACGTTACGTTCGCAATCGGCAAAATTCAAAGGCTTTTCGTATGAGATTTTCACGGACATAATATTATGACTGGGACTGGGATTTCGATGCAAAGGCATTTTATTTCCATCTTCTGGTGTTTGTCCGTGAGTATAAAACGTGTTTTTGGGCGACACTGATTATTTTAAAGTAATTTTTTTTTTCCATTTTTCGACGATTTGTTCAACGAAAATCGTTGCGATTGACAAGAGACTTTCGTTATGTATTATTAATGTTTTGCCACGATAACTAGCGAAAACGAGTTAAAATATTAAAACGTATTTTTTAAATTATTATTTTAGAATGAACGATTCAGAAAACAGAAGAACATTCAATTAAACAAGTAACCAACGTACAATACTATTAGGAAAGAAAATACACTACTGTAGTATCATTTTAAAATTTTTTTCCAATTTTTGAACTATAATGAATAAATTTAAGCGCATTTCTCAAGTCATTTTTGCATTTTTTGAGATTTTTTAGGGCATTAAAATCGCAGCTTTAAATGTATAACGTTCACCGTCTAACCGGAGTTTTACAAGTCTATTTTATCATCGTCATCCGATTAAACGTAATGCAAAATTAACGATTTTTGCTACAACGCGGTTATTATGAAAAAGTCATCTTTTTTTTTTTTTATGAATTTCGTGTCTATCACTCTATCGGGTTGGTTTTAAAAAATTGTCATTTCACGATACTTACAAGGAAGAACATTTCGGGGGATAAAAGAAGCTTTATTTTTCCAGCTTTACTTTTGCTAAATGTTGGACGAGTGCTTTGATTTAAACATCGCGTGTACACGCGTTTTTGAACTAATTGCGTACACGCGTAATCTAGTGGAGTTATTTTTTTCATTTGTTTTGTATTATTATATAACGTAAGAAATAATACTTAGGAAGAAAGAAATCCGTAAAAGTTGTATTGAAACGGTAATATTTTTCTTATACAAACTTTTATTTAGTTTTATTTTTTTCTTCTTTTGATGGATATAATATAATTCACGTGAAAAATTCGACCTTTCATTCGTTTTACACGGCGTTAATCGTATTATTACTACGGTGCACTGCAGTCGTGAATTAAATTTCGAATTTTTTTTTTTATCATTTCTTTTTATATTCCAACAAGATATAATAATAATAATATTATATACAATTGATGCGCAATTAAACCGAACGGTTAGAAATATACAACTTTTATTTTATTTTTAAGTTCAACCTAACGTACCAATCGAATACAAAATAAGTTTATTATTATTATTTTTTGACGCGGAAGTACTATAATAAAAATTTTTATTAAAAAATATTAAACGCCGCATTTACTTATTATATTACACCACGATTTAAATTTCAAATTTTTTTTTATTAACAATAAGACGTATTTATATATATAATCCGCATAAAAATGTAAGTTATCGTTTTTCTCCCGACAATATTGTATTTATAGAATATTTTGTTGAAAAAGTAATTTATATATAAAAAAAAAAAATTAAATAAATAGAATTTTTGGCGTATTTTTTAAATATTTAATAAATTTTTGCTCACTACAACAGTGTTTATTCTGGTATTAATTATTGGAAAAAAATCGTCGAGGGCGTATTTTTTTCTTCTTTTCGTATAGTCTTTATTTATTTCGATCTATTTACCGTACATTATTTTATCGCCGTTAACAATTTTTTATCACATTTTTATAATAATAATAATAATAAAAAAAAAATTGTTTGTTTAATATTTTCATATTAATATCGTAATAATTATTAGCGTAGATCCGGCGCGGGGGGTGGGGAGCAGACCATCGATTTTAAATTCAGTCCAATATATTATTACACGCGTAGCTGCTTTCATAACATATTTTAAATTGGTAATAATATTGTTATTATAAAACTTATCACGTGGTTAGGTGGGACAAAATTGTTTTCTTAGATGATAATAAATTTTACTTGCACGTATATTGAAACGAATGAAGATTTACGCCCTATTTTAACATATAATTTTAGAGTAATTATTGATTTTTAATTATTAAGGTCAAATGTATATATATTTTTATTCAGAAATTCATTATTTATTATAACTTATATAAATGTCGTGGTGTTTTTAGTAGATCTGTTTTTTTTTTTTTTATATAGTAGTTTTTCTTTTCGACGGCCCAATTTTTGTGTTCATAATATTCATCACTTTTCAAATCAAACGGAAAACGGGATGGGAATTATTGTCTACGCTCCATTTTGTCAGAATAATCGTAGATAATAATAATGTGTAATATTTTCGAATTTCCGTTATTTCTTAAAGTTTTTTTGATGAAAATTAAGAAAATAAATATATATATATATATACGTGTTATATACACTTTTGACAAAAATTTGTAAATTCGTGTTTTTTTTTTATCTTTCTCGTTATTTCGAATTTTGTTTTAAAAGTAAATAAATACAAACGTGTCCGATCAGTAGAGCGGCAGGACGATATTATCAATTTTATATATTTTTTTTTATAATAACGATGGCGTCAGCTCGTTTTGGAATCGTTGTCTGAGATTCGTTTTGTATTCGGCACAGGGTGTATATACTTTCGAGAAAACGATCCATTTGATACACAAACATACACATATTATATATATAATTTTTTTTCATAGTAATATTATAGTCGAACACGATCTTTGAAGCTTTGCGAAAATATTATTACTATTAGAAATTTTCGTGTGACGAAACAGCGTTTTACGAGTCAATATTTTGATTACAGATATGGTCATTTGTGTAATATGCCTATAGGTAATATGTAAAGTTCTATGTAAAGTGTCTAAAAAAAATCCTTCGGTAATATATACATAATATTTTGTTCTTTGACCGTATGTGTGTTCTATGGCAGAGTAGTCAATAGATATAGGTATGATTATAAAAATAAATAATATCGCCAGTCGCAATAATTATTATTATTATTATTATTTATTTGATTCAGAGCTTAACTTTATGGAAATTGTAGTGTGTATAATACGTGTTGTAAATAATACTTTTTTTAAAATACCGTACAAGTATTTAAAAGTATTAATATAATACTAAAATAATAGTATAAAAACTAAAATTTAATAATTTAAAAAAAAAATTGTTATTCTTATATTTTATTATTGTCGTCCAATATGTTCATTATGATAAAAACGCGTTGGTCATTGATTATATAAATCATATTTGTACTTAAAAGAAATATTGTCAAAACTTTGTAATAGAGCCCACTTTGTAAAAAAAAAAAAAAATCAGAACACCAGGTCTGTTATCGGTCATTATACGCGGTTATTGAGCCTAACATATTATACATCGTATGTGATTATATGTAATCGGTTATATTATATCATATTTTTGTTCGATACGAACACGTGCTTAAATTAAATTCTAACGAAATGTCTTAGTTAAAATGAAATAAAACTAAAAATCAGCTTATTAATATTATATATATATAATATATTTATGTCCGATGCGTAATAACGATATAATTATTATTTTTTATATATTATGCGCATAAAACTAGAATATTATTTGTTGATAAAATGTAATTTATTTTATATTATTTTAAAAAGAGGTGCGTTTACAAAAAAATATACAAAAAATACGTTTAATAAATAAATATAATGACAAACAAATTAACTTTTCCCTCTGTCTCTCCGAACACGAAAAAAAATGTAATATAATTATTTTCGTCTTGACGGCGATGTATAATAATATATTATTGTGATTGCGCGTGTTTACAAAATACGTATTCGATCGAATTCGTCAAAAGTCACACACACACACACATAAAGAGCTGTTAATAATTTTGATATATTAGTTGAATTGCTCGGATTCAAAAATTAAATAAAAATAGAATAACATATTTTTTTTTTACTGCTGATTGTCATCAATGTTGGACATAAAAGAGTTAACATAATTTAATTTGAATTAAGTCACACGTTTTTTCTGTTTTGTAATTAACTTTGAACTCGATTATTTGCTTTTCTTTATATATATATATATATTTTAAACTTCACGCGATAATTTCAATTATTCCTTACGGTATTTGAATTTAAACATTTTCCGAATGCGATATTTTACAGTTTATAGCGCAGGCAATTTTTATAGATGTATAAACAATTTTTGAGGATGCCATCACGTAGCTCACACTCGATTTTTAAAAAGTTATGAACGGGCAATTTTTATGACGTACAGAAAAATAAAAATCTAACATTTAAAAATACGTGAATATATTTTAAAAATCATTAATAATAAGTAGCACTGTTTCAGCGTCGTGTGTAATCACGATATTTATAAAAAAAAAATACCTGTTTCGTAGAGGAAAAATGTCCTCGAATCTTATTCGTAGTAGGATTTTCAAATTTCTACAATATTGTCTAATATTGGACATTTTTTTCGTTTATTCGTCGATCCATTGGATAAAATCGTCGTCAAATAGAAGCGAATAAAAAACATCCGTGAGTCGGCAAAATGAACGCATTTATTATTACTTTCTCCGATACTCATTACAACGCATAATGTATAATATATGTACTTTCCTCCCATTCCTCCGACATTTCAAATCGAAATATAAACGAAGAAATAATTACCTTCATAAAAATATAATCGTCGAATAGATTTTTTTCTATCAAACCATCTCTTTTTTTCCTAATATAAGAGTTATGCGCGTTTATATTAAATATTTTCGAAAAAAGAAGAAGTTCTTTACGACAGAAAAACCTCATAAAAATAATATTTACAGAAAATTTAAAAATACATTTATTCGAATGAACCAGCAATGGTCAGTGTGTGTATAATAATTGAATTTGTTAAAATATTATTAATTTTTCGCCGTCTACTCGTATTATTCAATTACATTATCGTTTCGCAGTTTTTCGAATTAGCGGTGGTCGAGATGTGTATACGATATGCATATCTCAAAATATCCCATATATTCCTAAAATTAATAAAGTTAATGAAGTAATAAAATTAATAAAGTCCTAATAGACATAATATAATCGAGTGTTATAAACGATTTAAATAAGAAGCGACAAACGCCGAATAGTCGGGAAAACGGATCTCGTAATTGTGACAAATGTTTTATGTATAAACTCCACGTGACGGATAGAGTGGCGTAGAAAAAATGTGTATACTTTTTTCTTTTTTCCACAAAATATATAACACACGCCTAATTTAACTTTAATCGTATTTCTTCGGTGCAAGACGAATTTAAACGTTGTTTTTTTTTCCTAACTCGTTTTATTTGCAAACAAAAAAAAAAAGAAATGTAAAAGAGATGTTGTGGATGAGACTTAAGTGAATTACTACTCGAATAATAGCGATTCTGAGTGGAGCTTCGGTGTAATATCATTAATATAGCGTGGTGTATAAAGTACGCATAATTTACGATTGACCTCACACTGTAGTACATCGTTTTAATATAATTTTTTACGATAAATCTTGTTGGTTAATAAACATTTTCATAAAATTATTTTCGTTAATACTTTAGTAGAAAGTTACACACATTCGGTAAAAATGTCAAGACTGTGTTGGATCGTTATAGTTTTGTACAAACGTATAATTTTCCATAACAAATAAAATACGCTTTGTCGATAAAATTGAAATGTTTATAATAGAAAATATTGTGACTAACGGTTTTCAAAATTTTCTTTTTTTTAAGTATAGTCGAGAAGTAATGTACGTACTAGTTACCAGTTACCAATTACGAGTTACCACACTATACCACTCATACACTCCACTTACCACTTACCAGTTACCATTCCACACCATACACACCACTTACCAGTTAACAGTTACCAGTTACGAGTCACTACACCACACCACTTACCAGTTACCAGTAAACAGTTAATAGTTTTAACACCATTTACCACTTACCAGTTATCACCACACACACACACACACATTATATAATATTGTGCGAATAACATTGTGCGCCTCTGACCACGGCAATATCATGTGTACAATGGCGTAGCCAGGGGGGTATTTGGGTGTTAAAATTCCTCCCCCCCCATTGCTTTTTTTTAATGTTTTTACTGAAGTGTGTCCTTGTATGGTTCATTAAGAATTTTGAGCATTGAGAAACAAACTTAAAAAAAAATGTAAAGACAAAAAAATGTAAAATGTTTCATTCATATTTAACCCCCCCACCCCCACCCATTGCATATTCATGGCTGGCCCACTGCGTACGCATGATATTGTATTTAAATTTTAAGCCTTAAAACTAAAGATTACCTATTTTTTTTTCGATTAAATAACTAAAAACATCTATAAATAGTTCAAAATCGAAAGAAAATTTTCGATCTAATACAATATAAATTATAGTTGCATATATGTAATTGGTGAATGTTTCATGTCTTTAGTTTCAATACGATGAAGAAATGACGATATAATTGATATCGGCGAAATCGCCGGTAATTCGTCTGTAGTTTTTTTTTTCAGACGCTTTCGAGCTAAAAATGATCTCTTTAATGTAAATACCAACTGGGAATTCAATTTGTTACCAGAAACGGGAACCAGAGACTGAATTTCGAATGTACTCCTCTCAGAATATAAATGAATACGCTTAATAATTTAGTATTTCCAATATAATATGACGTGTAGTATACTCGTTGAAGATTTATGTCCAGTAATAAGTTCAAATGAATTAAACAATTTTAATTCCGTTTGAGCGACTCTCCGCAATGCGCGAACTCGTGCGGTTAGATAATCGCGATTATTGTATGTTTTACCACCTAAACTTGCCCGAACCGATCTCAATATTATTGTGAACCGATGTGGATAGTTTTAAGATGCCTCGTTCGTTATTGATCCGACACCGTACAAACGTTACTCGTTAGCGGATACGACGTCAAGTCTACAAACTTTTTTTTTTATCGTAACGCGTCGCGTAATTTTTCGCAATATTGCACTGTGAACCTGACCGAGCTGTGAGAAGAGTACAACAGCATCACGTGGGTTTACACAACGCGTGGACCGTGATACTGGGGGGGGGACGGAAGTCGAAAACAGGTACTTGTAAAGTTTTAAACTTAGTTTATCTAACGTGTAGTAATATCGCGCGCGTCTTCTAAAACGGAACAATATGTTGATAAAAAAAATAAATAACGCGTGTGTTATACATAATTATATAGTAATCATTAGATATGCGTAAAAGAACAAAATTTACGAAAGAAATAATAGTAAAAAATTATTACTCGTGAATAATAAATTTTGTGCGCATCTCGAATCGATTTAATGCTGCACTCCGTGTTATAAATTATACGCGAATCAATAGCCGAAGACTATTGGACAAATGTGATGAAATGCGTGTTACAGTTGTCTACGTATATTTACTGTAAATCGCGTTTTCGATAAAATAAAAAAAAAAAATCGTCGTCGCATTATGACCGCCGGGTTGAAAAACGTCTCACCATTATTTATTTACTTACGCGTTAGAAGAGTTAATTTTTGTATTTTTTTTTTTTCGGATTTTTCGTACGGTATCTTATATTAGGTGAGTCGATGTTTATCGGTAATGCGATACTGGAGGAAGAGCCAATAGCGAAATGAATCGTCGAATTATATTTGAATCGCCTGGAGGTGGGGGTTAAGCGTGAATGAAATTATAGATTTTTCCTATTACTAACAGCACTAGAATAAACCACATATAACAGTCATATTTATAAATATAAACACACGGTTTTATCAAATATCGTGATCGCACACTGTAATCAGTTGTCAAAGTGGTCATAAAAAAAATAAATAATAACCACGGATGAAACGAAAACAGATGGATCACTCCGAGGTTAATACCTTTATCATCTTCAATAATATGAATTATAGAATTAAAGAAATTGGTACACAATGATAGTGTAATATTTAATAAATTTATAAGGTTGAAGCGTATAAAAAAAAGCATCCAAAACCCCTTCTTGGCTACGTCACTGGCACGGCGTATACATTTTCTCTGTATAATGATAATTTTCCAGCGTCCTTTTTTCGATTTTTCTAGAACCAGGTCGGCGAATGACAGCCACCAATTTTTACGCACGTTAACGTTTATACAGTTTTTTATTATATTAAAAACGAGAAAACATCGTATAGAATTTTTTGTGTTACGGTGTGACGGAGACGAAAAAAATCGTTTTTGTCTTTTTTTTTATAGCGATTTTTTTTTTTTATTAACTCTATATAAATGGCAGTAAATTTACTTAAATAGCGCGAGCGACAAATTTACTATATTATAATATACTATCACGTTGGCACGTTTAAACCGTGATATCACGCCTAGAAACAAACTATAATCACATTGTCGCGCTGTATCGCGTCGCAGTTATTTACTATTTGTGTTTGCACAAACACCCGTTTTCATTAATTATCAGATTTATATCTCCATTAGACGTATTGTAAATATTATTTAAAATGGGAAAATTCACGTCAAGTGATTCGTCAGAGCGGGAAGAAGAATAAGAAATCGCAGTTATCAGTTTTCAGTTTTAGAAGAAGAAAACAAAGAACAAAAAAGCGATCCGGTCAAGCTGGGTACGCGAAATAAATAAATAAAAAAAAGGGGGAAAATTGAGTGAATTCAATTTGTAATTCTCTTCCGATTTCTTCTCGTCAGACACGTCGCGGTCTACGTACCTGGCTAATAATTTATAATCGAACAAGATTCCGTTCACTTGGTCTCACTTGTTCGATTAATTTCAGTTCCATATTTAATAATAATAATAATAAAACCACTTTTATAAATTGGTATAAAACGATCTCTCATCAAATGAGAATAAAACGTGTTATCACGCGTAACATCAAATATGTGCGAAATTGTAAAATATAAACGTGATATATCCCGTGAGTGTGGGATAATTTGTTTTTAATGCATTAAAACAGAATGTATTAATACGTTTCACATATCCTTCGTGTGACGTTATCGAAATAAGACGTGAGCACACGTGACGTGATAATAATGTTTGTCGTCTCCAGGGCACGTTATGCGAAGACACATTTTCCTCCGTTATCGTACCTGTTGTATACGTAATTCGAGGTATCAACGAGAAATCGATTAATTTCATTGTCGATAGTGTAAAAATAATTTTTGTTTCCTTTCGAAATAGCAAAAACGAGTATAAAAATTTTATTTAATTTTTCTCCCGAGTGTGCTCTATTTGTCCACCACCGTAAACACGTCTCGTTATCTCGTTTGTGCAAGCGAATCCAACACAAATTACAAACAACCGTGTCGGATAATTCTCGCGCTATAGTTTCAACGATATGTCCACATAAAATAGAAATTTCTCGACGGTTTTATTAGACAAAAAACGGGCCTACTGGAAGGCGGCCGTCAGCCTGTGTACGCGGTAGAACGTGCGCGTGTCGATAATGAAGAACTTTCGCCCTTCAAGTATTTCATAATAATATTATATTATTTATCGCGTTCGGAACGATTGAATTTATTATTATTATTATTATTATCACGCGCGTATTTGCAGCTGCTTTTTCTCAATGTTATATATTATGATAATTATACAGGGCCCTGATGTTTATACCATAAAAGGTAAAAAACAAAACCTATAAAAACACACTTGAAAAATTGTATTTATGACTTGAAAAACAAAAAAAATTCCCTTTAAAAATCGACAAAAATGCCGTTAAAAAAAAATTCAATTTATAACCTAAACGCATATATGAATAAATATACGTTTAAAATTGTTTAAATCCCGTTTCATTATTTATTTAGTATTTTGTTAATTGCAATATTAATATTATATGAAAAACGATAAAATTACGTAAAATAATAATGGAAAAAACATAATAAATTAGTAATTTTTCTGTCGATCATTGAAAAATAGTTTTAAAAAAAAAAAAAAAATGCGAATTAGAAATTTGTTATTTAGTATGATGTGATATTGAAATTCACGCGTTTTTAGCTAGGAAAGATGTTATAAAAATAAATGATACAACGTCTCTAATTATATTAGTTTGACAACATTATTTATGAATGTTTACAGTTTGAAAATACAATAATCATACGACTAAATATGTTGCAGGGACAGTATTTCGAATAAACAAATACATATTTGAAAACACGTGTTATATTTTATAGTTAGAATATACGTAGGATGTCAAACGGTTTCTTATATTTAATATACATTTTTACGAGCCGTTTTGAGTATTAAAACGTTTTCTTCTATCCTACTATACGACGTGTTAACAATTAATAATAATAATAATAATAATAACACGGGTTATTTCACAAGACCAGTAATATCACATTATCGATACGCATTTTTTTTTACATTTAATTACTATAAAAATATACACACGGCAATCACGTATTTATTTTTAAATATATACGCGAATTATTATATAACGTTCATTACGGTGCATTCGCTTAGTAAAATTATTCGTTATAAAAAACCGAAACCCTTTGTTTTTCGTGCGTATTTTCTTCTTCTTCTTTTTCAGAAATGGTTTTTTTTAAAACACACACGTGTTTTTTTGTATTCCGAATACTCGATACCGACGTGTTGTGTAGTTTGCATTTCATAATCGCACTCCGATTCGCGTGTAATTTCGTATTTCAAATACCCCGAGTGAATAATAATGTGTTTTGCCCAGTCCTCCGCGTGTATATTGTACTCGATGAAAACATAAAACGTTTGACAAAAATTATTTCATCTGTACATATAGAATTATATATTATACGCTCGACATTGTCTTCATAATAATACGTTGTTGTACTCCAAGTGCTAAATTCAATTTTTTTTTTTTTTTAAAGAAAAGTCGTATATTTATTTTATGCACAAAACAAATATGACTTGTATATAAAGGCAATATGTAATACGAGCACATTATGTATATCGTGTAAAAACAAAATCAATATTATAAATAAAGACAAAATATTTAATTTTTTTTTTCTTTTTTTTTTTAATATTTTATTATATTTTTAATATAATAAATGTTTTGTATTATATTACGCGGGGTAACGCGGGAAAACGGACGTGTGCACATAACACACGTGTTATACGCGACAAAGTAAGTAATTAGTAAAATAATAACTCATTAATATCTGTTATTGTATCGTTAATAATAATTATTTATAAACATTGTATAACGTGTACTATGTATATTATGAATTTCGTCTGGTTATTGTGTTATTGATTCATTCCGGGAGGAGGGGAGGGCACTATACTAATCGCGTAATTCAAACAAATTTATAAAACTACACTGCAGGTAATACGATAACGTATTTTCGACTGAATATAATATTTATATAAGTGTGTACTAAATTAATTACTGTAAATAATAAATAATGAAATATGGAGAAAACGAGCGCGAATAATAATTAATTGAAAACCTATTATAGTTTTTACGATAATAATTAACGAATACGGTTCGTTATATAAATTAACTAATTGTTTTTTGTTTGCGCGTAAAAAAATTAAAGAGGAAAAAAATTAACTTAAAAAAAAAACCCCCGATAAATTTATAATTAGACGTGTTTGGGAAAAAAATTATAATATGTAATATCGATTTTAGAACGATGTGTTTCTATTTATTTTTCGTTCGTGAACGTTTTTTTTTCTTTTTCCTCGGAGAAAAGAAATGCTTCGTCCATCGTTACTATACCGTGTTAATTGTCATTACGGTAAATTCTAATTGGTACTTTATTTCACACGTAAGTTGTTACGTTCTCTCAACAGTTTGTTTTTTTCATTGTAAGCGGACAGGAAAAGAAATAATAAAAAAAATCACCGAACATTTTCGTAAAGTTCCGTTCTGGACACGTGCGATTTTCGTGTTTAAGGTCTGATAAATTATTACATGCTTCGGGCGATTAACAATATTTCAAAAATAAAAAAAATAAAAATCGTTCGTCATAATTCTTTTGCGTACAAATGTTTGAATTTTTACTAAACTAGATCGCATAGATCGTCTACAATAATTGCAGTAAATCGTAAATTTATCGACGTATACATTTACCACCCGTTGAACGGATAACGTACAACCGGGCGCGGGACGTTACTCGCTTTTCGTAAAAATATTAAGAATTTTACGGATTAAAAATTTCCGAAATAATTCTTAAAAAAAAAAAAAAAAACGAATGGTTATAACGAACCAATAAATAATACTTTAAAAAAACGATAATTTAATTAAACGGTTTAAGATCTATTATGTTAGGTGTGCTCAAGGTTGCCAATCTTCTCGATTTTAGCGAGACATTTACGATTTTTGCATTTTTTTTCCCCCCCGTGTCCCGATCAATGATGATGCGAGGAGGCGGGGAGATATATTTTTCTCGGAACAGTAGGAAATTCCTTAGTCTAATTTATAATAATAAAAATATTCTTCTACGTCTGTACGCGATGTCGAAAAAATCACGGACAGAAAGAAAATCAAAACGAAAGAGTTTTAGAAGAAATTGGAGAAATTTAAGAGACTTAATGAATAGTGTTAGGAAAAACGAAGAATAAATTGATTGGGCATATAATTATCAGACATAATAATTTCATCAGGAACGTCTTTGAAGGGAAAGTGTTGGGAGGACGACCTAGAGAAAGTCCAAGGCAACCATCCTGTCTTGACACTTTATGTACATACGCTGAACCTCAACAACTACAGCCACTTGAAGGAAGCTGCTCTAAACAGAGAGTGGTGGACAAAAGCGACGAGGCACAGATTTTAGAAACTGACTGACTGACGTCTGTACGGGAATTGTGTTTATCTTTCATTAAAAGATAAAATGTTCGATAGAATTATCAAGAATTCGGTGACCACCGATTTCCCTCCGTTCGGAAACGCTTTGATTTTCGCGTTCATCCGCCGTGAACGAATACATTGTGCGCGCTCGGCACCGTGTTTGCGACATTGGTATTTACCGTGACATTTTAGTTATTAGTGCTTTGTTTATAATAATAATTAATAATCCACGCTTTTACGCTATTAAATATATATATATATATAGATTGAATGAAAGAGCGCACATATCTGCGACCGGGGTATTATACTATTATCAATTTTTTTATGGTTCTTCAAAAACGTATAGTGAAAAATTATATTTTATTAAAACTAGAATAAGAATTTCTCGCGTTGGAAAATGTATCGATATGCGTATATATATATATAATAATGCATAATATTCGAAATGAAAACGAATAATTGAAGAAAAACATTAAAGACAACACGAGACAAATTTATCTTTACGATTCCGTTTAAAATAATTTATTAGACCGATACAAGGCGAACATCTATCGATCAGTCTTGGGCAACCCTCAAGTCTTTAACGACTGGTACTCGAATTCAGCAGATGCAGTAATTATTTATTCCGGTATCCGCGTCGACTGTCTATAACAGATTAAAAAAAGTGAAAACTAATTGAATTTTTTTGTTTGTTTTTACATTGGTGTTGAATTTTATGCACGGGACATAACGTACGGCAATTTATATTTTCGATGGGAGTGTGTATATAAGTGGCAAGTGAGTAGAATTTATATGATAGGATTTCCGGCAGATTTAACCGGAATTTTTATTTTATCGCATATATTTAGTTGGTAATAAGGCCCGATGTTATACGATATGATAACTTAAAAATGGGTAAAAAAAAAAAGTCGAAATGTTGAAAAAAAAATATTAATTTGATTTCACATTTGACGAAAACGGCAGGGAATTAACACAATGATGCGTCGAAAGTACTTATCAAGGCTTATGCGTTAAAAATCAAAAGATATAATTATTTTTGTTTTCGTTGTGCTAATTTATCCGATTTGAACTCCGGTTTATAGCAACCGAACGTTTTACTAATTGGAAAAGTCATTTCGTGTTTTTTGGTATTTTACTTTTTAATTAATTTATTTGAATTACGTGAATTTTATCATTTTCTTTTTCTACGTCGTAATATGAATTACAAGAATGTAATTATGATTGTTTTTGAATACAAACATGATTAGCAATTCGTTCGATTCTAAGACAAAAAAAAAATATAATTGTAATTATAACGTGGCATTAAGGCAGTGGCGGTCGGCGATCGTCATTTATCAACCGATTCCGTTCGAGTGTTAAATAAAAATTGAAAAAATAATATGTAAAAAAAAAAAAAAACTACGTTTATCTAAAAATAAGACGTATAAATGAATATTTCTACTTTTCCAATGATTGTCAACAAATATTTGTATAATAATCGAAACAAGACTGAACGGATCGAAAGCGGGCGTTTTCTCCGTTCGTCTTACACGCATCGCGGAAACATAGTAAAACAGTAGACGTTTCCCATTTCCTCCAAACGTACCGCGGCGATAAATGATTCGAAAACACATTTGATTCCGTCGTCGTGAAAACTGACCACTGGAGATCGACTTTCCGACATTTTTTTTTCTCACAAATCCTTAAAGATGTAATTTTGAAATAAAATAATCGGCCCGCAACAATCGACGTTTAATTGTCTTAAGATAAAAAAAAAAAAAAAAAACGAAAAAAGTGACGAAAGTCAGAGTGGAATTCACGATCTGTTTTCAACTTTTTTAATGTTGCGTTGGAAGTAGAAAACTTCTATTTCGCTACGTGTTTCGCGTGTTTCGCGTGTGAACGGAGAAAATGACCGCTTTCGATCGTTTTAACGAATTTAGATTTGTAATTAAACGACGTTTTTTAAGCGACGTGATTTTTTAGCTTATTAATTTTCGCCAGTAATTTTCCGTTCGTTTTTCACGAATCGACCGAATGGCCTTAGAGTATGAATATCCTGTGGCCGGGCCTTCGAAAACCCGGCAAACAGTAGCCGCGGCGGTTTAAACGCGGTCTTATAATAATTGTTTGTATTGTACGGGTCGAACGACGACGAAACGCATGTGCGAGACGCGACCGCCGCCGCCGCCGAGCTTGTGCTGCTGCTGCTGCTGCTGTTTGTTTCGGTGGGCCGGATCATGACGCAGAACCGTTACGGTACTTTGCTGGAAACGGCGTCTCCAGCCCTGCAATCGTCTGTAGTCCCGTCTAGTCGTCGTCGTCGCGTCCGTTCTTCTAAGCCGTTTTCTTCGGGTATTTAAAAACACTTTTTTTTTTCCCCGCCGCGTAAAACTCAACACGACACGCGTGTGTGGGCGATAAACGGGTTTTATAAAGTTAAACAAAAAAAAAACATTTTTTTTTCTCCTTTTCGAAAAGAAATCGCGTTTTTCCGATACGTACGAGGGCGCGATTTGATTTTTCTCCGTTTTTTTTGATCGCGACAAACAAGGTACGTGCAGATATCATTACATAACATTATATACACGAGACGAAGCGATAATTATTATTATCGTTACGCTTTTATTATTATTATTTTTTTTCTGTTTTCAATATTCACAGCCGCTCGTGATTATTATAAACAAAATCCGTCGATCGTCAAAATCGAGTTAATCGCCGCGCGTGCCGCCGGCGTTGCGCGATCATTTCGTTACCAATCGCACGAAATGGGGTTTACGAACCGCGGTGGTGTACACTCCGCCGGACGTCGTTGAAAATTAATGGCCCGCGCGACTTTTTCTTTTTTTTTGGCGTTTCGTTACCGTCGTTCGATCGTACGGGAACGCGAGGTAAACAAAAAAAAAAAAAAAAAACAATTTTTGCAGTCCACGTATTCGGGCGAATAAAAATTGTTAAATCACTCGATTTTATCGTAAAATTTCACCCGCCCGTTCGTTTCAACGAATATTCACGCGCGCGCGCGTATTAAAAACGTTTCCGCGCGTTCTCGTGGAAAATTCGAATTTTTCCGTTACGCCATAATT
Organism: Chaetogeoica ovagalla; assembly: GCA_032441825.1. Lineage (NCBI taxonomy): Eukaryota > Metazoa > Arthropoda > Insecta > Hemiptera > Aphididae > Chaetogeoica > Chaetogeoica ovagalla. Next base: position 702,839 of record CM063725.1, read on the forward strand.
GAATACGTTTCGTGTTCCGGGTCGCTGCTCGCGATGGTTTCCTCCCCCCCCCCGTCGAATTCGATAAATTTTCAAAAAGTCTCTTTCTCCTCTCCGCCGCGATAATTCTACTTTTTTTTTTCTCCAATAAACGCGCGGGAAATTATTGTCGACAAAGTCCCGTTAGTAATAATTATTTTTCTACGCGTAAAAAAAACAAATCGAGTAAATAATATATCACCGGGACAATCAAATGTTTATCATAACGGACGATTTTATATGATGTGTGTAGTCAGTTTGACTTTAAGTCGACTCGTTTCGACAACACGTGTTTATTTTTTTAAATATATATATATATGTTTTTTCTTCGGAGCAGGGAAATTTGAAAAAAAAATTTGACCGTATTCATTTTCGTGCGATAAACGTTGTTGCGATGACGAGTGGGGAAAAAACGATTTAGAACTGGAAATCATATCGGGGAGTTTTGTGCTATAGAGAAATCGAAACGAACTCGATTACATCATCACCGTATTTGTGTATATATAGTATATACATGTGAAACGAAATAGATTAAAAAAGAATATTATCATCAAGACGTTCGAATTCGCAGGATTATAGCGAAATTAGTTTTCAAGTAAACCCCGGGAACGCGACATCCGATTGGATACGTCGCGGTCGTTCGTATTTTTCAAATCGGCCGCGACGAAATTCGGCGAATGGGAAATAATATTGTGAATAATCGTAGAGGATCCGTCTTCGAGATGAAGGCGAACGGAATTATTATTATTATTATTAATTTTTCATCACGGTAAAAACGGAAAATTTGATTTTCATAATCGAATTCATAACACGCGATATTATAATCCCGTGACGTTGAGTGTACGTCGCATTTTGTGCATTACCAATGGTCGAGTAAATACGCGTATAGTACGGAATTGGAAAAGTTATAAAACGTTATTTATTTGGAAGTAGTCTATGAGATTTGATTATTATTCGGGTTTTCAGTCGTTTCGAAACGAATATTCTCGAACACACTGATTTTCGAAAAGAAACGTACTCGAAGTAAACCAGATCGTTTTAGTATAAGTCGATTATTATTTTTACTATGCTGGTAATAATAAAGTTGATATTTTTTTTTTTTCAATATTTTCCCAAAACGCGATCGGAAAACAACAAGAACGATAAAATATTGTGAGCGTACTCGTACTGTGCACAACAATACGAGAAAACGAAAACTTTATGCGTTCATTAAAAACGATTGACGACAACGCGCGGAGACGATTTCCACAGCCCGAAAACGCGTTTTACTGTCGCTTGTAAATAGTAAAAGATTGTATGTAAATTTTTTTGTTTTTTTTTTTGGGAAGTATAATTGGGCCACTGGTGTAAAACATGACCCGTTTAACGAGATCGAGCGTGTATGAAAAAAAAAAAGAGACAAATTGGTGACAATATGGGAAACGAGAAAACCAACGTAAACCTGCATAAAGCTGAGGCCACACAGAACGCTACGCTACGTATGCTATTTATACTATGTTTGCTTTTTACGCTATGTTCACTATACGGTGCGGCAACACAGAACACGCTACGATATTTACTACTAGTCACACTGAACAGTTAACGCTGGTTTTACTTAAATGATATAAATTATAAATGCGTGAAAAAAATTATAATCGACTGCTCGTTGTTCGTATAACACAGGACACGCTGTATTCAATTTCCGATATCGGTAAGCTACCAATGAACATGTCTGTTGAAACCAGCACGTTGCACGTCGCGACAAATCGCTCAAAAATATAGCCACAAATCAAACACTCGGCGACGCGTCGCAAACGTAGCTAAGAACAAAATGTAGCGTACACTATCATCTGTGTGGCCATTTTTACGTCTTCAAGATAGAAAACTATTTTTTATTCATATAGCGAACATAACGTTCTGTGTGGCCTCACGTTTAGTCTTATTGTGATCTGTTTTCTCTTGTACACCGTTTTATTTTCTTAATTCGCACCTCATCGTCTCGGAAAATATAAAATCATTGTAATTTTTTTGAATTAATACAAACATACGACACGGGCGTATACAAGGGTGGGCGATCGTTCCCCCCCCCTCCCCTAGATACTTGTGTATGTACCTGTATCTACTGAAAAATAAAATTAATCAAACTAAAACTAAAATGTAATAAAACATTTTTTATTTAAAACTTATTATTTTCATGTAATTTTTCGATAATTCTAAGTTGGCAACAGATTCGACGGGCCGTTTTTCTACTCGTCCCCGCCCCTGGGCAACGACAATAATTGTTGTTGTTACGCGTGTATGCTATAGTTGTATATTAATTGGTCTAATTGTCGACTTGTCATAATTGAACACGTGTAATTTCAAATGAGATTTTTTTTTTTTTTTTTTTTTTTGCGAAGGAAGTTGAAATTTCCGGTGACGAGAAAGCGATTTTCGATCAAGTCAAAAAAAAATCGAAGGGAGTTTAATTTTAAGGAGTTTTCCTGGGACGTGCGTAAAACGCTCATTATATTATGTAGAAAATTTCAACAATAAATTGAATTGTTTTTGCAAGATTTGCTTTTTTAAGGTCCATAGAGAAATTGTTTTCGAATGATGTATAAATAAATAATCGAAACGCGAATACTTATATATATATATACATAAACGGCGTTGCTTGAAATCTAATGATATCAATTACATATAGATGACAGATTGTTTATTGTAATAATAATTCGTTACAAGAGAATAATATTATATATTTAAATTTTCACGCACCCAATGAACAAATTTCTTTCATCTTTTTTTCCCTCTCTAAAAACGGAATAATAAATTCTTACGAATAAAAATGATTTTGACATTTTTTTTCTTACAAGTTTAATTAAGAATTTTGCATCCAAAGAAATGTTCGACTGTTCAAAATATACGGACAATAAATTAGATCAAAAAGGTTTCATTACAACCGTGTAATTATATACATAAAATCATCGTTTCGAGACTCGGGTTTACTATATATCATCCTGTAGGTGTATTATAATGATATTGTGTAACTAAATCATTTGTAATCCACAACGCGAAAGCGTACGCGAGCCATGTTTGTGTGTTCACGACTGCGAATTCAATTAAAATCTTTAATTTTATAGTTATAATTTCTGTGTATTGTTTTATTTGTCAAAAAAAAAAAAAATAAAAAAAAAATAAATAAAAATAATTTCGTTTTCGACGAATAAAAAACATATTTGAGAATCGCCACAAAAAAACTTTTCACTCGTTCATCGGTTAATATTTTATTTGTTTTCTCTTAAGTGTTTGAAAATATTTTTTGTCCGTTTAATTTTAATTAACTGCGAGTGTATTTAATCACAAATATGTTATACGCGTATAATATGATATATTATAAAAAGGCCCATATTGGTTTCTAAAACAAAAATCACTCCTATAATTATTACATTTGGCATTTTTGTTTTATATAATCGAAGAGTGATGTACGAAAACATTGGACAATATCGGTACAAAATATTTTCCTTTAATTTATTTCGAATTATTATAATATTAACGATGTTTTATTTCACGTAAATAAAGAAAAAAACAATTTCTATTTTATTTTACGGTTCGGTAAGTTTTCTTTAAAAATCTATCGGAATAGACAATTAATTAATGAATCGATTTACAGCTAAAGCTTTTTTTTTTTTTTTTTAAAGAGCAATGAGGATAATATTTGCTCGGTAGAAATAATCAACGTCTACGCAAATTCGATTAAATAAGTCAACATACACAAATACACTTTATAGTTCATATCGGATACAAATTTATTATTATTATTTTTTTTTTGTTTCACATAACGAATAGTCGTGAGTATTTCTTTGAGGGAATTCGCGTGATGGGGGCCAAAGAATTAAAGGAACAAATAAAACTAAGTTATATTTGAGATAAAAAATGCGTTTGTTTATACTAATCGTGTGTTGTAACAATGGATAATCGAAAATCTAAAAATATCGAATGGACCAGAGTGTCGGGATTTGATTTTATACGTTCTGGTAACGCGAAAAACGATGGAAAAATATATATCCTACTGTCCGAAATATTCTATTTCATACGATTTTCGAAGTAGCGATGTTAAAATATTTGTCACTCGTCAATATATCATGTTTTACGATTTTATATCAACCAGATCTAAGAAAAAAATTCAAGGGTTTTAACGATACCAGCTAACTACACGTCACTGCTTTTATGGATTAACGCGTTTTAAAATTATATAAATAAGAGTATAAATAGTGATATGCTACGTAATACGCGTCGGGATATACTCCACTTAAACGATAATAGTATAAAATAATTTTTTTTTAAAAATATTCCTTGGGACCGATTAAGTTGAAATAACGAGTAATCGAAGAGAAATAATATAAAAATATTCGAGATCGTCTCGAATTTGACGAAAGAAAAACATTCCAAATTACAAGGACGTTTTTATTTCTTTATTTATCAACGATAACGTGTAAGTTTGACATCGCGTTATTACGATAAAAGTCTGTATAATGTGATTGTTCGATAATAGACGGTATACGACGTAACTATTAGAAAATATCGCAGGCTTTCAAAAGCGTTGATTTTTTTCATTCTTACTCGAAAATTATGTATTTTTAATTCACAAAATGGACGCAGATTTTTTTTTCACGTTTCAACTGGCGTAATTCGATTAAAAAAGTATACGCGATATTTTTAATACAAGTACTCTTCTTTCAATCACTTTTTTCCCGATCGCGCGCGCGCGTGTTTTAAAAACAAAACATAATTTAAAGTTTGTTTGGAAACAATTCAGTATACACGTATACATTATTACAATATATTCGTATAGGTACAAGAATTCGATTTGGTTAAATTTCACGGAAAGTATAGAATATTACGACGGTATAGTAAGCGGCCGGGATTAATCGAATTTCTTTTACCGATTCCATTTAGCCGGTTAATACAACAAAATATAAGTTAAATAGTGTTGTTTGTTTAATTTTTTTTTCGTTTACTCCGAAAGTTTAAATTATATATTTATAAAAAAAAAATGTACATTACTTTTATTGAGATAATAAAAGAGATGCACACCCGTCTTATATTTTATAATATATATATGGGATAGAGCGATTTGATTAAAAATGGAATTTTTTCTCTTTTCAATTCGTTATTTCTACTTTATTTCACGTCGTAATAGGAATGTGTACTCGACTACGGAGCGAATCGTTACGTTACGAGGAGACAATTAATCAGAGGGGTGTAAATTTTCCAGTAGATTACATTTTCACGCGTAAACATGATAAATAAATTTATTTTGTAATTGGAATAAATGTGTGTAATATAGAAATATCGTACGGAATTATAATAATAATAATAATAATAAAACGGAAGACTGCAGATCGTCTATACGTTATATCTACTGTGATTTTAACTAATCCGATTACCGTTGACAAAAAAAAGCGTATATTAAATAATTAATATTAAAAAAAACAAACTAAATTGAAGTTTAGAAATTTGTTTTCCACCCTTCCCCAAATCGAATCCGCACTTCGTCACACGTGATTACGCATTAACTACGAAATGCATTGTACAACTTTTTTTTTTATAAGATTCATGTTATTTATTTATTTATATTATAATATGGGTGGCGACATTCACCTATCAGCACTGCTATAAACTTACGGGACACCAAAACTTGATTTAATTTCTCAATGGAGATCAGAACGGGATGAAATCATTGAAAATGAATACGGTCAATCCCCCCGTATTGATAGTAAACCTCCAGGTTTTGAGGTTTCGCAACACGAGACACGGGTCGGTCTGAACAGAACAAGAACGAAATTTAGAAACCGAGCTGACGTGTGTTTTAAGTGGGGTATAACTGATTCGCCAGAATGTGGCCGAGGTGCTGAAAGACAAACTATAACCCCACACATAATTAGAGATTGAACATCGAGATTGTAACGGTAGTGATATTTAAAATTTCCTGATTTCAAACGATACAGCAATTGATTACGATAACAGTTTGGATGTCAAGCTCTAATATTCATGTTCCTAAAATGTGGTATTCTAGTCCTTATAACTAGTTTATTTTCTTAAATGTTATACTCGTTACCTGTTTTTATAAATTTACAATGCACTGTGATATAATTATTGTCATACGATTAATTAATTAGTTATTTATTTATTATGCAACAACAATGTATTATATATATATAATTGCGTTTGAACTCTCAATTCGAATAAACGGTTTAAAAGTAAAAATTATATACATTACATATATATATTTTTTTTAAAAAATAAAATAAGACCTTTCGCCAAATATCGCGTTACCCATCGGAACGAATTGTAACGCATGATGCGTTTAAGAAATCTAAGATTACGGTGTAAAAAGAAGAAAAAAATCCGTTTGAAAATAAAAATTCCGGCGCAATTTCTTATCGAAAAAGTTTCGGCTTTATTTCGCAAGTATTTGCGGGGATGATAAACTGATTTTTCCCTCGGCTTTTCCCTCGTATGTATGGTAACGACGCATTCACCGCACGCACCGCACAAAGACCAGCCGCAACAAGTGGCCATATTAAATTAACGTCGCCAAAACTCCTACAATTCGAGTATATAAAAAAATATTATATATATTTATATTCGGATCAATATTACGACGTCGTCTTCATTATATTTATACAAATGAAACGTATAATATAATACGCTCATGCAATATTTACATGTGGGTCGTACACGCGCTGACATTAGTTTTTTTGATTTTTAACTACTAATTATTATTACGTGAATGAGAGAGGGAAATTGTCGGTTCGCACGTCTCGATGAAACATAATATTATAGTGTGAACAATATTATACAGCCGAGTCATTTGCAAGTCGCCCGCGGGCGAATGCGATGGTGTGTCGAGATTGAAAATCGTATCGTTTCGTGATATATAAATCCTTTCTTATTCCATCCGTCTCGATGTGACGGATTAAGAAGATAAGAGTCCAGAATCGCGATGATTGGAAAATGGCGGCGGCTAAAATTCCTGTAGGATTGTAAAGCCAACTATAGCAGTAATAGTAGTAGTAGTAGTAGTAGTAGCGATCGGGTTATTACGGTTGCTACAAATGCGCATAATAAAATGAAAGTCGATCGAAAACGACGCGTATTTTTTTAATTTTTTTGTACTAATTTAAATTTAAAAAACTATAAAAGGTTTAAAAAAAAAATACATACTTTTACAGTGTATTTGTATAATTAATGTAGTAAGTTACCTAATACGCGCAGACTTACAATATTCGTATTCGTTTTACGTCCGCTAATACGTTAATTCATCGAAAAACGTACGTCAAAACACGGCCGATCGTTATTATTCTTTTTTTTTCTTTTTCTCGTGGTGAATTTATAATAAATAAGGCGTTTTAGAAACGCCATTTTACCGTGGACTATATAAAAATAACGTATCGAAATTTAATAGTTCTTTTTTAGGTTATTATAGCAATTTCTATTTCTTTTTTTAAATGTATATTAATTATTATCTATGCGTAATCATCTACGCGGAACGGTAATGAATAAAAGAATACACTTGCTACTGATTCCCGATTATACAGGAATGGAGAACGTTTTATACGCGTTTTCGAGGGACAAGGATTTTTCTACGAAATTCCAATGACACGGAGATGCGATTTTTCCGTAAAAATGAATACCATCATCTTTGTTTCGCCCGTGATTTTTGTTCGTTTCAATTAATAAACTCTACGGCAGTTGTGCTTTAATTAAACGTATACACGGCTATACTTCTGAGATTTGAATATTGAAAGAATTGTCTTTCACTTTTAAATACGAAAAAAAATAATAAAATATATTAATTGACAATTCCACGAGCCGCGAGAGTTGTTTCCGCGAACATCTCCCCCCCCCCCCAAAAAGAAATCAAGCAAAACGATCGATATTTACGCGTAAAATATTACTAGGTTTTCAAAAAAAGTGTTTTTTAGATTTTTTTTTTTTTTTTGCCATACACGCTGCAATACGAGTAGACCAGTGAAATTATTTTGTAACAACGTCGAATAAGTAAATCCGATAATATTGTTTATCATAAGCAGCGGAACAGTGTTTTCAAACTGATCACACTCGAAGACCAAAAATCGATAAATATGATTCGTCGATATTGTCGTGTCCACGCGCGATATTAATCGTTTTTCAGGAGCACGTTTTCGCAGTATTCGCAGGAATTCGATTCGGGCCAACGGACTTCTTTTTTTTTTAAAAATTTAATTCTCGGACATACTCTGATAACTTTTCGCGTGTACCGCATTCGTACTCAGTGAAATACGTTATTTTTGCGTATACTGATATCGATATAGGAATTTATATTTGTTGACGATCAAAAAAAAAAAGAAAGAAAAACACTCATGCGCGCAGGGTGAAAAGTTCCAGAAAGACTTGTGCATTACACGACAAAAAATTGTACGGTACGAACAGTAAATTACTACGTGCGCGACGTGTTTACTCCGTTGATTTCAAAGCCGATTGTTACTATTAATCGGTCTTCGTTGAAATGTTGTCGCGAAAAGATGTTTTGATTAACGAAATATGTCCGAAAAAGGAATTTGAACAAAAAATGATTGGATATTAAAAAAACAATTATTTTTAAAAAAAAAAAATTAATTTAAAAAACTTATATATAACCGGGGGGATTGGCGGAACGCGAAAAAACGAGAATTTTTACGGGGATTTTATTTTTTATTTTTTTTTTGTAAACCACGTATACCGCGCAGAGATAGCGAAAATCTGTTCGGAATAGATAAAAACGCTTGACGAATTGACGGGAACTGTAAAGGAACGCGAGGTTTTTATCACGAGCGTTTATAATACGAACAATTGACGTTGACTCTAAAGAAATTATCTACTGTTTTTGCACGTGTAATGGCGTGGGAGGGAGAAACGTAGACGTCATTATTTCCTCAGTAAAAATCGTTTTAACTCCCGGCGTTTGCGTAATACGTTCTGATTTTGATATTTTACGCGGTGTTTATTTTTATTTTTTAAAAATCTATAATAACCGTCTGTACGCCTTTTTTTTTGTTTTATTCTTTTTCGAATCACCAACGCCATTAGAACGAATAAAAATGCAAAATACACAACGCGATGTGGCGTTATAGAAATATATATTTTCTCTAGGGATTTCGGCCCTAAACAAAACTATTTATTTATATTGGATAATAAAATAAATTGCAATTGATATAAACTGGTTATTCGACGAAACGTGTTTATTGAACGGATAAATATAAATCGAGACAATTGTTATTACTTTTATGCGACCGAATAATAGCTGTTTCTCATAGTTTTCTCGAAAAACCTGAACACAAAAATGTCGCTTATGGTTCCGTGAAAATGCCAATTTACTGCGAAAAACTAGAATTTTTTTTCGCACGGAATAATATATTTTAATAAACGGTTTAAACTCTCGAGAAATCGCCGGATTTTCCGTTCGTTCGATCCAATGAATGCCGGAGAGTGACACTTTGAAAGACTGTAAAATATTCTTTTTTTTTTTTTTAATAATAATAATAATAATAATAATAAAAACATAATAGGTTAGGTTAGGTTAGGTTACATATACAAACCAAATGGTAACAGTAGTTCAGCGAGCACTTCATCAAATTTTATTGCGTATTTTTCACCAGATTCTGAACACAGCTGAACGATTAAGTCGATTTTGTGTTGAAAATACATAATTTTAAATCGTTTTATTCAATAAAAATTGCGAATGAATATTAATTATATATCGATACTTCTGACGTAGAATAATTTCAATTTTATATGCAGATCTTCTCGCTATACTTTTTTTCCGTGACATTAATCAAATTTTCATTACAATTGTATTTTAGCGAATATGAGTGCGGCGATTGTTGTTGGCTATACGTAGCGGCGTTCAAAGTGTAAATATAAATTGATAAACTCAATATATTTGTAGTCGGTTTTTTTGTTTGTGATTGTTTAAAAATCAAAGTACAATTTTTACTCGTTGACAACATATTTCGCACTTGTATCCGAAATTTTTTACTATTTATAGCGTTTTTAAGAAGTAACACTACGATAATTATCCACGGCGGGTTTTAAAGCCTCAATTTATATGTGCCCAGACAATAATAATAATAATAATAATAATAATATTTAATGTTACGATTGTGTTCAGCAACTTTGAATTTCCATATTATTACAAAGTATTAACACAGTTTTATAAAACGCAGAATATAACACTACATATAGTCGGCGATTTAATTAAATATTATGATAGGGTGTTTATAGTGTTCAGTGGCAAAAGGAGTGCGCCTACGCCACCGATAAGACGTTTAATATTTGTTATTTTAACGCGTATCTTTACAGTTACCTTAAATTTTTACTATAACAGAAACACCTACGCACGAGACTGTATTCAAATAAATGCCTCGTGAAAATGCTAAAATTTCAATACTGAAAATGTTGGTTTTTCACTGAACTACAACAATAAGCTAACATCTTAAGGTGTTTGAAAGCGGGTATTTTCTTTCTTCGTCTTACACACACGAAACATAGCGAAATAGAGGATTCCTACTTCCAACGGTCGATCTAGTAGTGCGATAAGAAATTTGAAAACAGATTTGATTTCGTCGCGAATTTTACTATAAAACGACTTTTTCATTTTTTTTTTTTTATCTTAATACCTTCAAAAATTGATTATTAGCAATTTTTTTTTTATTTTAAATTTGTTCAATTAATTTTTTTAAGGATTTATGAGAAAAATTAGAAATGTGGAAAAGTGGATCTCGAGTAGAGTTCACGACGAATTCAAATCCGTTTTCAAATTTCTTACCGTAACATTGAATCGATCGGTACGTTGAAGTAGAAAACGTCTGTTTTGCTATATTTCGTGTATGTAAGACAAAGAGAGAAAACGCCCGCTTTAAATTCCCTTAACAGGACGGCTTTCAAATCGTTGCACCGGTCGTCATTTGTCATTATTAAGACGGTATAATATAGCACGTGCATGACATCTTATATCCAGATGGACGCTATTAGAACGTAAATTAAACGCAAAATTATCGTGATTTTATTTATCTATTACGGTTTGTTTTTTTTTGTTAGAAAATGTTTTTAAAATAGTTTCAGCGTTTTTTTCTAAATTTTTTTCTATATGTACCATTAATACATTCATATATAGAATAAATTCAATTTATTCTAAAAACTTGTTTTATTTTTCCCGCGGTCAAATAATATGAATTTCATAAGTGTGACAACAAATAATTGGATGTATTAAAAACAAGTAGGACCGTTTGATAAAAATTAGAAGACATACATAAAAAAAAAAAAATGTAAATCCTCGATTATAAGTCACTGGTCTAGAAGATGTCTTCGGATTTTTAAAAAATTCAAATATTTAATAACTACGTTCGCGAAACGCTTTTTTCTACGCACTTACCGCCCGTTTTGTAATTAAACGACAATATTATTAAAACGGACGTTAACAAAGTGGAGGGAATAAAAGATAACTTCATAAGATCTAATGGTTTTTTTTATTTTCAGGGATTATCGTCCAAAATTCTATCAAACGAAAAAAATAAATATATTACACATATCCCTTTTTTGTGCAAAATTAATAATAATCGGTCCGATGAGTATTTTCAAAACGTCATTAATGTTCTGCATCGAAACAAATCTCTGGCAATGACCACTGCAATATTATATAATAATCGTTAATAATAATAATAATAATATTTGTTAAATCTATGTTTATTACGTGTAACGTATAATCGTAAAAGCGATCGGATTTATTCGCGCACGATCAGACACGAAGAAGGCAATTATATCGTTTCGAATCGACGGGTTTTTTTTTTACATAAAAAAATTAAAGCGCGTTTTAATGTTGTTTACAACGTATGTAATTAAACGTTTATTATGCATTTATCGCACACATAAAACCACTGACGAGAATAAGTTTTTTTTTTTTTTTTTACAAAATCCGATATGAAAACTCGTATAAAAATATTTCAAAATAACACGGGGAAATACGAGGAATATTGTTTTAAGTATGGAAATGATCGCGTGCGGACTTATCCGCACTTATGTGAAGCGCAAAATAATAAAACGTTTCTCTTCGATAAAAGAAAAAACAGAAAAAAAAGAAAGGATAATGTAAGGCCATCTCGTATAATGTACACTTCAAATGCGGATTCCTTTGAGTCAGTTCTATTCGCAACGTCCCGGCGTTTTTTTAACACAATGCACATATAATATGAGGCATTTGTCTTCTTTTTTTTTTCAACGATTATTTAACAGGGCTCGAAATTGAAAAATCTCGGTTTAGATATCGATTACGTCTGATTTGAATACGATTTCGACATCGGTTTTTCAATTATTTCCCGGTGTTTTATTAAGAAATTGACACGAGTACCGTACGACATTTAATGATGCGTTGAGGATTCCTAAAACGCCTATCGCTTTATTTTCAATTTATTTTTAAAATTTTGTTTTTTAAATCGATTATTGACAATATTTTTTTTTTTTGGCATTCTATTAAAAAAAAAAAAAGGGGGGGGGGATTTATTGGGAAGAAAACGTAAAAGCGCCGACGGCGGTCAATCGGCCATAGTAGACGTCCACTGTGAATTCAAATGCGTTTTCATTTTCGCGCGCGTGCCACTATACCGTCGAACGGTAAAAAGAGCCTCAAAGGCGTTTTAACGGCAGAATTACAAAACAAAAAAAAATTACCTTTAAAACAATTACGCGGCCGGAGTTTTAAACGACATTCCACTATAAGTTTCGTTTTATTTATATATATATATATTAAAAACGCCCGTGAAGCGTGATAAATTATTTATGTTTTTCGCGAACGGCTTAGAAGATTTCGGAATTTCGTTTTCAACGCTCGCAATGCGTATTATATTGTTACATTCGATTAAACATATATCCGGATGAGAAATATTTAATTATAACATTACCGATACAAATAATGTGTATGGAATTCCGTAAAAAAAAAAAAAAACCATTACATTAATAACGTTTTATTAAAATAACGAGAACGGTTTCACTGTAGAATATAAACGACGAAATGTTGAAATAATTCGCATTGAAGTCGAATAATATTTTCTGTTTAATTTTTTCTACGTTTTTGTATTGTGCGTGAAATTTAAAAATCGAGAAATGAAAATGTTTTTTTTTTCAACATTGGCGGGGTAACAAAGCGATCCAGACGATTTTTTTTGTACGTTAACAATTTTTCGGAAATTGTTTCAAAAATGTTTTCCGAATAAATACATTTGTCAGCCGTAGGATTTTTTTTCTACCTTTTTTCATAGATTAAATGCGTCGTGTTTTTTTGTAGTGGATCGATTTTCGTCTAAAAATCGTAACCGTCGTTGTAATAAAAACAAGAGAAATCAAACTTTGTGGTGGACAACACCGACGGATTTGAACAATTAGAACCGATATAAATCCTTTTCAAACGCGCGTTATTCTGTAAAAAAAAAAAAAATAAACGCGGGGGTTTAAGAAATGTTGAAAAAAAAAAAAAAAAATTTTGAAAATCCGATAAAATAAAAGATTTATTATTTTTTGTACTTCGCTTCGATTAACCCGCAACAGTGTTATTTATTGTGATTTTTTTTTAATAACCGTGTAAAGTCCGACAAAACCATACTAAATTATAAGTATGATTTGGGTAACATCTGTGTCATAATATATCAAATATGTGTCACACTTATGCGTATATTGTCTCTCGCGGCATACGAAACCGACAAAACACTGCGGTTTTTTTTTCTCGTTTCGATCTGTTTGAAAATCGTTCGTTGATAATAATTGTGATTTTACGATTAATAGCGCGTCGACGATTAGTTCACACTATTCGAATTGTATAGGAAATTGGATGGTGATTTTTTTTTTTTAAAGATTTCTGACTCGCATATTATAATATAATCTCGTTCAACAGCGTTACGCTGCGCGAGTCCGTCGAATGAGACCGAGCGAAATGAACGATTTTTATTTTTTTATACAATAAAACGTCACGGAAATTTAAATGCTAAAACCGCGGGCGCGACTTCAATTTTTTTCTCTTTTAACGAATAAAAAAAAAAAAAATTACGCGAAAAAGACAATTTTCATACGCAATTTTCCGCCGTTCTTGCGATCCAGTTCGGCGCTCGTATCGTATTGTGCACGGTGTACGTGAACCGTGGATTTGTAAAAACGTGACGCATTTGAAAAAAAAAAAAAATAGTAAATAACCAAAACGTATTTACTCCAAAAACGATTTGTTATTATTTCAATGTCGAGATAAATAAGTAGTAAAAAATTTAAGAGGAAACTGGTGACGTTATTGATGTGTAAAAAAAAAAAAAAAAAAATGAAACTTTTCGATCGAAAATAATTTCGATTGACTCGATTGGGCGAAATTGCAGCAGCGATCGACGCGAGCGGGAAAAATCGACGTTTCTATATTATGACGAATTAGAACACCGACGTTTTTAAAACGTATATCGTACGATTACACTTAAAGTAAACCATTCGTCTCACGATATTCTCCGTCGCGTTCGATTATTATTATTATTATTATTTCATTACGTTATTGGATAATTCGAAAACACAATATTGTCGACGCTCTTTCGAAGAGCTATTTTCGCATTCTCAACGAATACGCGTCGGGTCGGAATAAAACGAGGAAAAAAAAAATAGAAGGAGCGCGTAATTTAAACGTATTTTTCTGAAACTGAATATTATTCCGGTCTCGGCGGACGAATTGTATAATTATTATATTTCATCTGTTCTCTCGTTTTTTTTCCCCCCTCCCATCCAGATACGTTTTTCTTCGTCATGTCCACCGCCGCCGCCGCCGCCGCCGCCGTCGTCGTCATCGGGAATCGAAGGGCCGCCGCGTGCGCCTTCTGAAGTTCACCGGCCGTTGTACACTCGCGGATAGACAACGGACCCGCGAATAATATTACCACCACCGCCCGCAGCCGTCGCCGTCGCAGCCGCGATGGAAGTGATGGACTCGGACGCGAACAAAGTGTTGCAATCGGTGACCAAGGGCGTGGCGGCCGCGGCCGGTTCGGTGCCCGTGCAGACGTGGCCCGGCATGGAAAACGTGACCAACGCGTCCGTGTTCGACGAGACGAATTTGCCGCAGGAAATGCGGTTCAACGAGGGCCACGTGGTCGCCATAGTCACGTACAGCATACTGATGGTCGTCTCCGCCATCGGCAACATCACCGTGCTCACCATCATATTGAAGCGCAGGCGCAAGGCCGGCACGCGGATACACGCGATGCTCATGCACCTGGCCATCGCCGACCTCTTGGTAAGAACCACTTGGGCCGGGTTGTTCAATGACGTTTTCAAAACGCTTGTGTGCGTTTCGCGCAATGCGTTTATTCGTTTTACAGAGAAACAAATAATGGCCACTACTCTTCGGAGCGATGTTTTGAAAACAAAACACCTATTACACAGAGAGAGAAAACGAATACGGTTACAGGGATTTAGTGGGAGGGTGGGGGGGGGAAATGTATTTTTTCGCTCCGGGGACGGGGATTTATTGGGGCGTGTAATGAAAATAGGCCTCCCATCCAACAAAATTAAATATAATTTTTTATATATATAAAAAAATTTCTAAAACGATTGCGAAATATTATCAACATTTCCCTCCTTAATTAATAATAATAATAATAATAATAATAATAATAATAATAATAATAATAATAATAATAATAATAATAAATTATTCTTATTTTATGAGTGCGGTGCGGAGTGTGTACTGTGTTTCGTCCTATACTGTTTTTTTTTTTTTTATTTGATCGCACTCGGTGGTTTTTTAATCATAATATTACACTTCGTTTCGAATAAAATATAAAACAAATTATGTTTTATAGTATATACGTTACACGCGGTATTTTACAGTCATTAGGGAATTATTATTTTTTTTTTCGCGGATAAACGACACGAATAAATATCATAATTTGTAATTATTTCGTAGAAATCCGGCGACTTATGTGCTTGCGCGTACGATTCTCATTTTTTTTTCACCTCTCTTTTAAAATTAAATCTAATAAAAACTTATACGCGTATTCGGTTAAACCAGAGAGAAGTTCAACCGAAATGTATAAATCAATTTGATAATATTAACTTTATATATATATATGTATTCGTTAAATCGTTTACCGCATAAATACGAAAAACGCGTGTAGAAAAGTCATAAAAATTTGCGTATTATTAGGAATTAAACTTTCAAATTTATTTTATTATTTCGTTTGGAATTTTTTTATTATTATTATTACAGCGTATAAATATGAGTTATGACTATTTTTTTTAATCTTACAAAACGCGAAATATCCGCAGTACGTAAAAATTTTCTAAAACGGAACGCTATGAGTTAATATTTTAGAAATCATTTTAGTCTACGGTAATTACTCGTATATATGTATTTTTTTGTGTGTATATTTTTCGCGGTATTAGTTGTTGAAATGCGTTCAATGCCAATCACTGCTGGTCATTAATCAGTTGAAAGAGTCAAATTATTTTTTACTCGACGAATTATCACGAAATTACTTGGAAACTTAAATTTTGTTTAAATAATTTAATCGTATTTTCCCAGAACTTTTTCCTTCTTTTCTATAATATTATATAAGTATTAATCGTGTTAAAAACAACGTTGAATTCAAGTAGGCAATAACTGTCCAATAAAATATAGTAGTTTATGTAAAACGGAATATAATTTACCAAAAGTGCGTTTTTGAACGTGTTGTACACAACTTTGTGACAGATGACTTAAGTTATTTATTTTTTTGTTTTTAATAAACTTGTAACTCGAAAAAATTACATTTTTCTCGACTTTCTAAAGTAATTTAACCAAGCTTATTATTTTTTTTTTTTTGAATTTACTTACAAAATTATAGTAATATAATAATAAATATTATTAGTTATTTATTATAAAACTGAGCAGTCTTGTCGATTACTTTATAGTAGCCCGGCGACACGTGCGATTGTAATTAACGGAATTTGAGTGAACACCGAAAAAAATATTTTTATTTAAATAGTTGTTTTTTTTTTGTTTTATAACGATTTCAATTTCTGATTTTTAATTTCTTTCGTTTTCAAGTCTATTGCTTTTTTCGGAAAACATTCCGATTTCAATTGGGTTTACGATTATTTTCTGTTTCGATATAGAAAGTTCGGATTTTGAAAATCGATATTTGTATTTATCGGTTACCGTTTAGATTTTTACGATCGATTTTTCAATTTCTATTTAACGGGTTTTTACCGGATTTCGAGTGTTGATTTAAAGACTCGGTTGATGACAAAAAAAAAAAAAAATTCTAACTTTCTCGTCTTATACAAAATTTTAATATTATATTATAGTTTAAAAATTTCAATATTTTTCTAACCGTCAATCAAATGTCTGCGATTTAATGTATTATGGATTTAAGTAAAAAAAAATCAAGAAAATTGTATTTAACAGACTAAGAGTTCTCGTATATTTTTATTAAATGATACCGTGAGCTTATTATTTTCGGCTTTCTTTAAAAAGCCTTAAAATCGAGTGAAAAATAGATAAGAAATTCATTTATTTTTTTTGAAAGTTTATAAAATTTAAAACGCTGAAAAATTAACGTTTCTTTACGTACTCTACTTCACGTCCGCACTCGCAAATATTAAGACGCAGCGTAAACGATAAATAAACGATAAATGATCTCTCGTGAAATAGGGTACAGTCATTACAACGATGTCCCTTATATCCAATATGGATGTCAATATGATTTTTCTTTTTAAGTATTTCGCAATTCGGTGTTTAGTGTTAAACGTCTCCGAACACAGGACGTCGGTTTGAAAACATTAAGTCGAAATCCATTTTAGAAAATATTAGAAAACGACTACAATATACAAAATACAATATACAGTAGCTATAAGACTATGGAATATTTCACTATAGAGACACTATTATACGACGTGTTATATATTAAAATGTACAAATAAATTTGGTATTAATAATGGTTTTTTTTTAAATTTAATTTGTGTTTTGTTCGGGTTATTAATAATGTGTAAATGAGTTGGAAAAAAATGCAACAAATTAAAACGTGAAAATTTTATTATTATTATTATTATTTCTCTATAAGTGATTTTCGTTAATAACCACGCCGTTGTGATTTTACGAATCAACGTAAATCCCGATTTAATCGAAAAACAAATAAGATTAAATTTCAAAAAAAAAAAATATCGAAGACCATGAATATATAAAATCTTAAATCTCAATTAGTGTTACATTTAAACAAACAGTGATTTCTTTTTATGCGGTATTTATTATTTTAAACACTTATAATTAAAAAGAAAAAATCCGATTTAAAATGGGATTTTATTATTAATAATAATAATAATAATAATAATAATAATAATATATATATATATATATTAATATATATATAAACTAAATTGCTTAATAAATTATGAAAATGTAGTTAGGTCTTCAGCAAAGAAAACTTTCGGAATATAACAATAGGTTTATAGCGAGTCATGGGTGCCGTGGACGTCGGTTATTTATTATGCTATTATATATAAATATATATAACATTTAACACGTTATATATATAGAGAGAGAGAGATAGTTATTTATTATTAATCGTTGTATTCGAAAAAAAAAAAAGATTCTGGGTGACAAAATAATAGCTTACCATATTATATAGTTTTATTCTTAGATTTAATTTTTAACTCTTGAACACAATATAAGTGCCTATGTTTAGAATTTCATTTTTTTTTCTTTCAAATTCTCTTTTTTTTTCAAACATTTTATAATTCACACGAAATTCGAACTTTAAACATTTAGATGAATAAATTTTGATTTTATAAACCATCTAAGATTGTCGTATGATAAATATTCTATGAAATTTAAATTTTATAATACATTTTATTAACGAATCTAAGACATTCGCCACTTTATATTATCCTTCATAATTTTTTATTATTATTATTAAATCATAAATATAATTAATTTTCAATAAAATATATGTTAATAACTTTATATTATATTATATACAAATCCTTCGCTTTTATTAATCGTTCTTCGCGTTTTTTTTTTTTTTTTTGTCCATTATGCGTAAATATGAAGTGAGAATATAGTCTTTATTTAGCGTTATTGACATAATATGTTCAATAAAGGAAGTATAATAACAGTTCATCAGTTTCCGAGTATCTGTAGCCCTTTGATAAAATATACAAAACAGAGTAACTGTATAAAATAAAAATGTAATATTAATATAATTGCATTTAAAAATTATTTACAATTTTTTACGTACTTGTATTTTTCTTATATATATTTTAAGTAAAAAGAAAAAAAAATTATACGCCTTTAATCATTCCAATTATTATTTGACGAATATTTTCATTTTCGCCTTTTTACTCTTTATACTTTGAATTTTACGCTGAATGAATCGAGCAAGATTATATTAACAATATTGATATTAATATCAAAAAAAAAAAAAAATAATAATAATAATTTAATTGCTCCAATAAAAATATCGCAGCGAAATTATAATTTTTAAATTCAACTCGGAGAAAATATTTTTAAAAAAAATTCGATAATAGTTATAGACGTTAAGGTTTCTTTTTTCTTCTTCTATTGCGTCGCGGATAAAACGGAAACGTATCGGTTGTGATGAACAGTGGCATTTTTAATACACGCGCATAAATTATGCACACGCTTGATGTAACTATTTTCAATACGTGAATAATATTCAGTCTTATATCCCTCTTAACCAATTATTTATTGATAATAATTATTGAATTCCTTCGGGAGACGTAAAAATCGTCATTCTAATATCAAATAAGTGGTTTTATTGTAAATATAGCGGTTTCGGTTTGGGGCCCTTCTGTAAGTTTTCTATACATACGACTTTTTTTTTGATTCTGATTAACAGTTTTTTTCAAATATTAATTCTACTCGCAATCTTTTTGTAGAATTCCTATTTGTTAACGAAATCATTACATTCTGCAATAAATGAGATGTTTTTTCATTGAAAATGTTAAGTCTAAAAATAATATATTGTTTTCCCTCGAAAGAAAATTCTAGCTGTCGATTTTCTTCATTGGTGTTAGAATATCGTATTCTAATATAAATATTGTATTAAATTTTCCTGTCGTTTTTCTTTCTTTTTTTTTTAAAAAAAAAACTGTAATTTATAAAAAAAGTGTTTATATAGATAGACATTCTAAAGAGTTTTACACAAAAAAATTTAAAAAATCTATAGAATTTGTTGTATTTTAAATCTGTTTATTTTTAATAACGGTTTCGACAAAAAAAATAATCATTGTCAGGTTCTTAGTGACAAAGAAAAATACAACAGAACCAAAAATAATAAAGAACAAAATTACTTACAACAAATTACGAACATTACAACGAAAATATATCGAGTTTAATAAATAAAAAAAAACACCAGAGAAATTGTGTACATATAGTGAATTACATAATTGTTAAAGAAGAAACGACTATGGCATGTTATTAATGTTATTCAATATAATATATTGATATAAAAAAAAAAAATTACCTTGGCATACTGTTTGTACGGTATTATATTTAAAATGTTTTCAAATTTTTTTTAAATTTCTTCCAAAATTGAATTTATATAAATATTATGTTTTGTTTAATTTCTAATCCGTTTTCTGTATTTCGCAATATTTGCATTTTTTAATTTTAATTTTATTTCAGATATCTGTTTTATTTTTATCTTATTTTGATATTTCTATTCATTTTATCGATGCAAAATTCATTATGACTTTAAGGTATGTAAATTAAAAACAACAAAAAAATAATCGTACGACGTTCGATATAATCTTCTAATCAATAGCAACATTTTAATCAAACGTTTTGTAATATATTTTTTTTTCTATATATAAAAATAGTTTTTTATTATTATTATTGTTATTTATTGGCATATACTTCACAGGTAACGTTTCTGATGATGCCGTTGGAAATAACTTGGGCTTGGACTGTACAATGGGTGCTCGGCGATCCTCTTTGTCGCATCATGTCGTTTTTCAGAATATTCGGATTGTACCTGTCTAGTTTCATATTGATTTGCATCAGCGTAGATAGGTAAGTAACTATTATTATTTATTCGTATATATTATTTTCATTTCACCCTGCGGACAATAGGGTTTGAATAGTATCCATATACGATTTGTATTCGAATTATTGTAAAGAAACCAGTTCATTTTTTTTTCCGACGATTAATGTTCAAAATTATAAAAAAGTATTTCTCCTTCTTTTTTTTTTTCCTCATACGTTTTCGCGATTTTTGAGAAGATTTCGGAAACGAGAGAGTGGCAACGGTCGCGGACTCGGAAAGTATAAATAAATGTCTACACATATATAATGGAGAAATAAATAAAATATTTCAATACCGGGGAAATCGCCCTTTATGCGTAAGTGGGTAGGGCTCGGAGTCATTAAAACGCATTACGCATTAAAAAAAAATAAATATATACGCTCGAATGAAGTTTAAAATTGTTTTGTTGTCAATTATTATTATATGAGTAGTGAAGTATGATCTTACATTTTTCTCCTCCTCGTTTAATATATTTTAAGTAAAAATATTTTGAAAATCAATTTTTAATAATATTAAAAATTTTATTGATTCAAAGTGTGTGCGTATGTGTGCGAGAGAGAGAAAAAACAAAAACATTTTTAAATAAAATAATAATTTTTTGTCAAGTAGATTTTTTTGTTAAAGTCTTTGAAGCTGAAGTGTGTTTTATAAAAAAATTGACAGTCTTTTTCGTTAATTTTTTCTCTCGTTTTCAATTATTGTTAACGCGTTTTTTTATTAAATTTTATTTTATCGATATAGATAATTAAAATAAACGCGAACGAGTGTTTTTTTTTGCTCGTTTTTAAATGAACATTTCGAACACGGTATATTGTTATTATTCGGGACGTTTATCGAAGCTTAAATCTTTTTTCCCTTTTCCACGCTCCGTTTGGAACGACCACGTTTCGTGCTCGTTTCTAAAATCGCTTCCGGACAATGTAAACAAACTGTTTAAACGCAAATATTACATTATTATCACGTAAGAATTTCTTCCTCATTAACGCGCGTAATAATAAGACCCTGCAGAGTTGTAAAACATTAAAGCACTTTTCATAAGTGCTGTTATACCCTTTTAAATACTTTTGTTGTTCCCGAATGTTCAATAAAATATTCCGAGCAACATTTATAATATGAGTGTATACATGCGAGAAAACTTTTATTTTTCTTTAGCGCAAACCGACCGCCAACTGATATAGAAAAATATTATTATTATTATTATTATTATTAGTATTGTTATTATTTATTATTATTATTATTAGTATTGTTATTATACAAATCCGAAGTTTCCCATTACGGGACATTAAAAAAAAATTAAAAATTTATTAATTATCTTTGAAATACAATAAAAGTCTTTTCCATTATTTTCAAATTTAACGTGTTATTCAAAGTTACGTTATACCGTGTTTAATATATTAACTAGTTTATATTTCTGACGATAAATTACCAACAGTGCGATTTCGTTGAATTTTTTTGAACCAATAGATAATAACTCAATTTTTTTCATATAAACCCATAACACAAAATACTCACATTTTTTCTCGATTTTTAAAAGTGAATTTTAACTAAATTATGTTATAGGTAATTTTTTTCCATTACCTTAAACTCGTTCAAGAAAAAAAAATGTAACGCAACAACGTAATAAATATTGTAATATTTACTCATTTTAGTAATCGCCAACAACTATGAGATCATACAGTGAATGTTAAGTCATAATATTATACTCGTACAACTTTCGATTTATTATTCGAATTATAAGTGTATATAAGTATTATAAGTGTATATATATATATTTTTTTTTTTTGTAAAACTATATATGGGCTTAAATTCTAAACGCTTTTTGAAACATTTGTAATTTTCTCGTATGAATAGCGAGGTTTCATGACTCGAGGAGTCCTATTTATTTGTTTACATTTGTTTTTCGATTAAAATCATTTGTAAAACATATTACGCATTTCAATTAATACAACTCGTTTTCAGATACTTGGCCGTTTTGCAGCCAATGCGGTTGTATCAGATGGACCGCAGGGGAAAGCTCATGATCGCGGTGGCTTGGATCGCATCGGTCGTGTGTAGTTTACCGCAGGTAAGATTCATTAAATTTTCTCGTATTTCGTCAATTTCTCGTAAAAAAGAGATTTTTTTGCGATTAATCGCGTTTGTCGAATTTCAAATAATAAAACCGATATTTAATACTAATAAGTTTCCTGATCGTTGAGCGCTTCGTGGTTTTGAGCAGTTTAACACATGTTGTACACTTTTTTTGTTCGATTGTAAAAATACACTACTTTTGAAAAGTACACTACTTCTTTTTTTCCTTTTAGTGGAAAAATCCTCGTACAACTTGAATCCGTTTTACATAATAATTGTCGGAGAAATAAAAAAAAATCGTAGTTTTAACAATAAATTGTTATTTTTTGCTTATTATTAGAGTTACATATTTCACGTGGAACGACATCCGAACGCCACGTGGTACGAACAGTGTGTCACCTATAACGCTTTCCCGTCCAAACTGCACGAGTTGGCTTACTTGTATTTCGGCATGTTCATGATGTACTGGTTGCCTTTAATCGTCATACTGTTTTGTTACGCTTCGATCATCGTCGAGATTTATAGAAGATCCAGAGAATCGATTTGCGGTCAAGGTGAGTCAATGATATACTTATTATAATAATAATATTATTATTAACATCGCGTATAAAGCGGTTACGATTATTATTATAATTACGTTTAATTCCGCAGTATTTTTGGTCGTATAATTTCAATATATCTTCTTTTTTATCACTCTTTTTCTTTCTCTCTCTCATTTGTGTCAGTAATAATATCGACTTTTGATTTCGCAACGTACGATTTTAATAATAATAATAATAATAATAATAAAAATTCTCTAAGGAAAATATTATTATTTTTTTTTTTTAGAAATTCACGGATTGTTGATTTTTATTATCCAAACGATTATTATCCGAGTAATCAGCATATCTATAATATGTTTATTGCACTGCGAAGTATCGGTGCGGTACAGCAGTGTAGGTATTAAAAATATAAACTCTTGCCTTTTGGTGATCGTTTAATCAGATATGTTCAAGCCCGGCGTGTCTCTTTAATGGTATTTATAAATAATCCTTAAATGATTGAATAACGAATAAAATACACCGCGATAGATAATTTTTTATTGATAAGTGTTTTATTATGTACCTATAAATATACAATAAACCAGTCGGTTCGATTGGTGATAAAAAATTGTAATAATATTGTCACTAAGTCAAACTGAAATTACTCTGAAAACGAAAAATATTAGAGTCAATATAGAGCATTATATGAGTGATGTAACTCGGACTCAATGATTTTATTTGAAATTAACTAGTCTTCACGTATCGATAGTATTTAAAAACCATTTATGTCGTCGCAAAAAAATGAAAACACCGGACGAAATTCTCGTAAACTAATTTCTAAATTATACATTTCAAATAAAGTATATATATTATATATATAGAATAAAATTTATTCGCGGCTGCAAAACGTGTTTTCGCTCTCCGAATACATTAATGAAGGAGTCTGATATTCAATTAACGAGAAGATTCACAAGAATTCTTTTGAACAAATTGGCTGCAGCTATATTTTTCTTCTCACGTGACTGTTCTCCGGTGCACTTGTGGCTCTCGTCTATCAATCGATTGGAAAAACATTTTTTTTTCCACTGGTATATTAATCGCGAGACTATAAGTTATTTTTTTTTCTTTCAAAAAAAAGTTCAAATAATATACAAAACGATTCGACTTTGCAAAGCGTAAAGCCGTGAGTACGTGTAAACACGTTTTTTTTTTTACCACAAATGCTCTTAGGTTAGAGTTATCACTACAAGTGAAAATCCAGTTCTAACTGATTTCGTGTATTTACGGTGACGCGTATATAAATTATATACATCGGATTCGGGTTTTCAATCGTAGTCATTTTCGGTGTTCGCAGTCCAATAAATATATTATGACGAATACGAAATTATTTAATAATACATGTATGATTTCCTTTTTTCTACATACATTTCGTCGACGACCTCGGCGGGATTCGTATTTTTGCTTTTTTTTTTCTATTTACAAGCGAATAAAAGTAGTTTTTTTTCTTGTAACTTCGTGTTATCTTTATATGCACGGTCGTTTCTTTCGTATACTCGGCCGTCATCTTTATATGTGCAAGACTAGGACGTCAAAAAATGCACGACATGTATACCAATAATATATATAATCTTTTTTTTTTTTTCTGGCCGTAGAATGTGTTTTTAAAGCATATATTATTATTATAATTATTATTATTATTATTATTATTATACTTTGCGGAGAGTTTTCCGAGTGTATAGAAATATACAAATGTAATGTTCTCAAACAATCCTTTTGAAATCCGTCGACACTAAATATAATTATTAAAAACCGTATTGCCGTATGTACTGAACATGTTATAATTGACGACGAATACACGCTCTGCGCGTGGTTCGAATATACGGATTTCAAATGGTTATGGCTTGGGCGTGTGGTAATGCGCGAAAAAAAGTGACCGAGAAGATTTCACGATCTTCCCATTTTTTTATATATATATATATACTCGTATATAACTTTTCATTTAATTCATTTTATACATTGACGGTGGCTAAAAAAAATCGTCGTTTGTTAATATTTTAACGGTTCTTACAGCACGCGTCCGAAATATATTCGAAAATACGAAATATTGAACGGTTATTGGCGTACGATTCGTGCTTAATAACGTAATAAAAATAATAAGTAAAAAGCGTATAAAACGTGAAATAAAAATTCGACACGAGAACGTGTATTAAAAGAATTAAAAGAGACAATTACAGAGATATTTTGAAAAGTAAAGACGGTCGCGGGAACGTCTGAACGGAAAGAGCAATACTTCGCGAACGCCAATACGTTTAATAAGTTTTTTTGACTTTATATAATAACTTTTTCCCGGGTATATTTATCGAACACACTTCGTTTTATTTTGTACGCCGTTCGCGAATAAAAAAAATACGCCAAATAAATCAAAGCGAAAACGAAAACACACAAAAAAAGGATATTATCGTAGTCGTGTATAGGTGCTGTTACGTGTGCAAAATATATTTCGAGTGTATATTGACGCGGACAAAAAAAAAAAAGAAAAGAAGAAGAAGATATTATTTCATAACGTAAAATCACGTTCGGAATTCAAATACGCGGTCAACGCGTTTTTAATAAAAAGTTATCGGTTTTTCGAAAACGCGCGATAAAATCAAAACGAATTGTCGCGAAGTTTTCGCGCGGATTAAACATAATGTTCGATCCGTACGGTTCGAATAATAATAATAATGAAAAAAAAAATATTTACACATTTTATGTATAAAAAAACGCGTACGATTTTCAGTGTTATTATTTCCACAGGTACGGACAACGTGCGTCGCTTAGGATTTTTGGGACGTGCCAAGAGCAGAACGTTGAAGATGACTATCATCATTGTCATAGCGTTCGTCGTGTGTTGGACGCCGTATTACATTATGGCCATTTGGTGAGTATATTTGGCTCTATAAGATAAAGTCCGTTAATATTTTGCTAACCTGGCCGTACCGATACGTCAATCCGTGTATACTACGTGACCACCGGCTGTATTTACGCGCGATATATAATGCCAAAAAAAAAAAAAAAACTAATATTTATCCAAAAAAACGTGGTTAGGTCAGATCAGGTTCATAATCTGTTTAAATGTAATAATATTATACGCTTTCGATTGTCGGGAACGGTGTATTTTTGTCCCGTCGTTTGATGGGATAGTCGAAAATTTAATTCCAAATAGAAAAAAAAAACATTGCAGAATATACATAAAATAGGCTGTTGTGGAGATCGGTTTTTTCACATTCATAAAAACAGAACCGAATGTTGATATTTAAATTATTGAACAATCGTTTCGGTACACACACGCACAAAAAAAAAAAAAGGAATGGGTCAATCGAAACATTACTCTCACGATAATTGGGCGGGAAAAAAAACCGATCGAGTATTTTATCGGAATACATTTTCTAAGCGTTTTTGACATCGACTTCAGCTCTTGAGCATCGCACGTTTATTAAAGTTTTTCGAATTATCGGCGTCATGGCCGGTACGCTCACGCTATAACGCAAACCCGAGCAAGTTAATCAGAATAATTATATAAACCGAGTTAAAAGTCACGTGAATAAAAAAAAAAAAAACGTTTTTTTTCCCCTGTCGCCAACTCGGTAATATAAATGTAAATTCGAAAAAGAAGTAACGCGTCACGTAACACGATTAAACACAACTCTTTAAAACGATTTTTTTTCTTTTTTTTTTTTTTTTAACTTTTAAATAGAGAAAGGAAATTATTTTTCTACGAATTTCTTCTCGACGACTGTCTGCGGCGTTGTTCGGTCAAACGAGAGATAATTTATTTATTTTAGTTTGTTTGATTATCGTCGTGCAGTGCATGTATAAGTACGTGTCGGTAAATATCGAATGTGTGTGTGTAATAAAATAGATTTGACTCTTGTGAAACGTTTTATTACTCTGTATTTTTTTTTTTTTGCTCGAGTGTTCGAAAATTCTGCGTATGCGCTTGAAAATACTCATACGTCAAACACGGAATGATTAATCGTGAACAGTAAACAAGACTATTTGTAGTTTTTACAGTGTACGACCTTTAATTCAACGTAGTCGCCGGTTTTCTCGCGAAACGATATCATCAAACGATTTTTCTGTTAAAACGTGTTCCACAATCCGAAATTCCATTGGAGTAAGCGCGAAACATCGGTCCGGTCGCCGTATTGTCGTCGTTAACGTAATAGCACGTGCGGCGTCTACTTCGTTTTGTGCGTTAACGAAAATGTTACGGGAAAATGCTCGCGCCAAAAAGAAAATTGAAAAAAAAGGAAGAAAAAGAGAATTTTTTTTTAATTTGTTTCATCACATTAAAATATTATTCGAGAGGATTATTCGTAAATTGTTATTTTCAAAACGATATCCGCGCGCGCGCGCGCACACGTTGTTGTTATACTTTTAAACGACAGTACTTTTTCGATTTTCAAACGGTGATTATCACCTCTCGCGTTGCACGTTATGTCGTATAGGATGATTCGCCATTTTGGAGAGCAATTTCAAAGCTATTGTTGGATGGACTTTGAAAGTCTTATCAATTTGTATTTCCTTGCAATATCAAAAATATGTTTAAAAAATATATTAACGTATTAAATGACGAGATATTTTTCTATAGCGTTTAAAACAACATATAAAATCGAAACGAGTAAATAAATTTGTTTAGAGTGATCTGAACCGCATTACTGTTTACAGGCGCCGTATATATAAATATATATTACGACGTAGAGTCAACATTTTTCAACAGAATTTCTCGTTCTTATTTCCATAACAATTACACTATATTATTATATTCCTATCTCTGTATAGAAATCATTTTCATTCAACTTCGTTTCAAAACAAATTTTCAATTTCGTTTCGCGCGTATATTGAAAAGTAAATCGTAATTTCCATTCGTTTTGCCGGAGAGAGAGAGTAGAATTTCGTAATTTTTTTTAACTCTTCAACGTTTTGAAAATTGCGTAATATTTTCATGAATTGTTTGCTTCTTTGAAACCTATACATATTCGATATTCTCGTCAACACAATTATTTATAGTATAATGCCGAAGTTCAAGACAAAAAAAAAATTTATAAATTTAAATATTATACGCGTCTTGATTGCACGTGGGAGGTGTGTGAATTTAGTATTTTAAATCTTCGTTTATATTATCACCTCGATTCGATGTTACTCGTCCGGTCCCGTTAAATTTATACGTGTATTTAATTCACGTATAAAATTATAATTTCAAGCTGGTAAATAAACTTTATACAGAGACTCATTTCACTAATATTTTTATATTTCACTTCTATGTACGGTACTTTTGAAAGTTTCACATTATTTTATTGTTTCTTTTTTCCCCCTCGATTCTAATATTTAAATTTAAAGGAATTTCGTGTATTATTTAAATTTTGGTTTTTAATCTCGTCAACGTTTCTTCTCTTGTTATGCAAAAAAACCGTTATTATTTCAATAAAAGTGTGTTACGTATTATTTATGAAAAATCAGTGAAATAAAAACAAATAGTCTTCGCTGTATGTATTAAAAGGATTTAAAGATTTTTTTTCTTAGACGTGTAATTCACAATACATTTCAGTTTACTGTAAACTCGTGTGTATATAATATTTGTATGTATTGTAAAAATGTTCGATTATTCGAAATCGATTTTTATACTTATCAATACGGAAAAGTTTTATGATTATTATTATTATTATTATTATTATTATTATTATCATCATCGTGTGAGAACAAAATCCATCTATTGCGGTTCTCATACAATTATTAACAATATATTGACGTTTATTTGATTTCAGTAACGCGGAAAAAGTAACATTTCGTCATAAACCATTGTACGGGGGAATTTTTTTTATTTTCGCGATTTAGTGTTATTATTGTATTTCGGGGCGAACAAAAATGATATTTATCGTGTATACGCTATACAATACACTAACTTTATTATTATTTTTATGATTTTAAATTCCGTTTACTTAAAAATTAATAATAATAATAATAATCACGACGGTGAAGTAACACGTACGGCAGTAAAATAAACATCCCGAAATCCCGGTTCGCATTATCGAAAAAGTCATTACGAAGAGGACGTAGAGGAAGACTTTCACGTTCACCACTAACGAATAAAGACGGTTAGGTTAAGGTTTTTAGAAAAAATAAATAAATATATAAAGAGCGATTTCATGATTTTTTTACAATTCGTAGAGAAAAATGCGCTTAATTTTTCGATATCTCAAATATTCTTTTATCGCAACGAGTTTTCCCTAAGTACGTATTTATTATATATAAAAACGCGTTTGTAAAATCCTAGAACTATTATTACCTCATCGAAATAATTTAAAACACCGAAGCGCAGAGAAAAAAAAAATTCTCTTCTATGGAAATTGAAAATTTGCCGTTTGTGCGGATGGCGATGGTATACAGTCATTCGCGCAAAACTAATTAAAAAAAAAAAATCAGATGAAACTATAATTTTTCAATTTCCGTACCACTCGAACTTCATCGACAGCTATTATATATTCACGCGATAAAAACATTATTATGATTTCAACGTACAATTATTATATTTTCGGTTTTGTTCGTTATTGAATTATTATTCTTGTCACTCGTTAAAACGGGCGAAAACCTAACAACTAGTCCTCTAACCGGGCGTTGCGCGGTTTCATTTAATATCGTACCTATACACATCCGAGAATCATCTATTTCGTTGTTATTAATTAATTAACTTTTCTTGATTATGATTTTTATTCGGACAAACGTCCAAGCCTGCAATGGTTCACTTGAACTAACCGGGTGGCCAGGAAAAACGTTAACGACATTTCAATATTGCTAAGACGGCTTTTAAATGATAAAAAAAAAATACTCCCCGTTTGATATCTCATAACGCTTTTGCTGGTCCGACTTGAACTTTAAATGCAAAATAATTAACTAGACAATAGCTGTCAACTCGTTCGCAGTAATTAACGGTAGTCAACTAGTAAACATTAAATTTGACCTATTTAAACGTTCATAAATGATCTGTGTAAACGGCCAAAAAAACGTGTGAATTATTTACTGGCAACCGTAATTGAGGAAAACTAAGTATTAGTTATGCAACTATTCTAAGGAGTATTGGGAAAAGCGATTTTCGGAATGGCCCGCGGTGTCGTTTTAAGAACAGTTATCATTACAGTGTGCAAGTGTACCGTATAGGCAGCGTGAATAATTTTAAACAATTTAATAACACTTCAAAATCTTTTATTCAAACGTTTAAAATGAATAAAACGCGATTCCGACAAATGTGATTCGAAATCGTCATTTATTATTATTTTTTTTTTTTAGTAAACGGAGTAAAGTTTTTGATAAAGTATAATGTGAAACAGTACCTAAAGTTAATCGTAACGCGCTATCATAAATTCGTATTTCGCAGTATATAATAATAAACGATTTTCTGTTTTCAGTGAATTTAGTAAATCGCATTAATAATACTGTACTGAGTATTGTCAAAAATTTTAATAAAATATTATTTACTCGTATATTTGAATATTACTACACAACCTTTGTTCAAGTCAAAAAACTTGCTCGTCGGTTACCGGGTAACGCGACCGTCTTTCCATCCCTATAGAGTCAATAATTGTGTTCGCATATTCGTCGTATTTCAAATATTGAATTGTCGAACCATTCTCAGATATCGGTTGTCCTTTATAGTTTTCACAATATTGATTTAATTATATTCACGACGAGATGGTAAATTGCACGATTTCGGCTGAATGAAAATAACATGAAATTTGTCCATAGAAAAAAGCATTTTGTACGTCCGATAACCGGCGAAAAGAACGATTATATATATATATATACGTTTCAGTGCGATATTTGTACGAAAAAAAAAATGTTAAGAGGACACAACAAAAAACGGATATTGAAAATTGAATACGGTAATTCTTGAAAACCGATATTTTTAAAATCGCTATAAGTGTTTGTGCTCCGAATAAAATCGAAATATAATAATTGTAAACCGGCCGGCGGTCAAAATAAAACAATTTATATGCGGTATTTACAAGTTTATACATGGTTTATGAGCCGTTTATTGAGAACCGTTGTAATGCAATCTAAGTGTTTCTCAGTTCAAATTTTAACTCAGTATTTGAAAAAAGATATTTTATAGTTCTAAGTCGGTGCTTCCGACACTGAAACGTGTTAAAAATGTGTGATCGCATCGACGGCAATTAAACGATTCAACGACAAAAGTACAATGTTCAGTTCAAAGCAGTGGCGATTATACATGAAAAGATAAGAGGGTACTAAAATGGAGTCAACTCTCTCTGCTAATGAAAAATATCCACATCGAAGAATAATAACAAAGAAGAATTGTTTGAAAGTCTATTAAGATGAAATGCAGACGTATAAAAAGCAAAAGAAAGTAGTTGCTTACAAATAGCGGTTCGAAACAATTGGACTGCACAGGGTAGACATGACGATCAACTGAACCACACACTGCTACTCATGGCGTGTAACAAGGTTGTTCGCGTTTGACCGCCGCGGTTACACTGAACGATCCGCCGGTTTCGGACCGCTATTTATATGCATCTTGCTGCAACCCCCTCTATGTTGTGTCGTAGCGCTATCTGGTGATTACTTTCGTTTCTTGTTTTATCGCAGTCGCCTGACACGTTATGTCGATATATGCGTGTATTTAGTTTGACGCCGTTGACCGAGTGGTGAACACTACGCGCGTTTGTTTTATTTATTATTATTATTATTATTATTATTATTATTATTATTATTATTATTATTATTATTATTATTATTATTATTATTATTATTATTATTATTATTATTATTATTATTATTATTATTATTATTATTATTATTATTATTATTATTATTATTATTATTATTATTATTATTATTATTATTATTATTATTATTATTATTATTATTATTATTATTATTATTATTATTATTATTATTATTATTATTATTATTATTATTATTATTATTATTATTATTATTATTATTATTATTATTAATAATATTATTGTTTCTCGTGTTTCAATGAAATAAAATTAATGTAATGATACATCTTTTCTCGGTATACATTCGTTTACACTTTTACTCGTTTATTTTACTTTTTTTTACTATTTAATTAACTTTTACTGGTTTACTCACATTCACACGTTTCCTGGGCCGACCGAGTTTACCGTTAGCTAAGCACTAAACGCTCGATCACGATCGATGATCAGCACCTTGAACCATCGTTTATTGATAATTTAAATCGGCGTTTGCACCTAAAATGCTACTCTAAATATTACAAAGCATAACGTTATAGCGAGTAAATTTTGTTAGATATAAACTATACAGTGTAGTATTCGCTCAAAGTCATTTTACGCACGTGATCGCGTAAATGTTAGGTTAAACGGATTTTAACAAAAAGGATTTTTAAAAATAAAAGAAATTAATTATTATTAATTAATAATTTATCGCGTCGTTTTCACTGTGTACTGTCCATAAGCATACACTTGAAATACTTTCTTAGTGGCTAGAAATCTAATCGCGACTACTATTTCCTCATTCCCAAGATCAGAAGTCTTTCAGATGATTTTCATACGTGCGCGTTTAATATGACAACATATATAAACAAATAACTAATATATATATATATATATATATATATATATATATATATATATATAGATAAGTTATACTTTACGCGACGATGCATATCAGCAAATCATATGTTGGGGATTACGTAAAATTTCGGAAATGTAGGGAATCAGAATAAATGAACGATGAAAATCGTATTTAGAAATCCCGAGAACGATTTATATTTGAATGGTACCGTATTGTACCTCACATATTGAACACTACGGAGAGGGAGTTAAGACTCCCGGAACGTAAAATCTCTGCACAGTTTTGTACGTGTTACATTCTTTACGCTTCGAGTAAATATTGGTAACGAGTATTGATTTTATATATTATTATAGTTTGTACGAGAAAATATTTCTCAAGTGAAAATTACCTTTATCCCCTCATAGTGCTTATTGTGTAACACGGTTTTTTTCTCCCCAGTAGTGTTAAATCTCTTAGGCGAAAAACACACATTTTGTTTGGAAAAAATGATAAAATCCCGATAAATTATTTTTCGAAGCGTCAAATTTTAACAGAATTGAATTTCATTCGCTTTTTTTTTTATAATAACTTCGAAAATAAAATCAACGGACTTTAAATACGTTTGTTATATACACATATTCGTAGACAATACTGCTTGGGCAAAGCATTGACGCAAAAAAATTGTATACATGTTTTATAACATGTATACAATTTTTTTTAGAACATGATGATGACTCGTGACGAATAATTAAAATATAAATCATTTTCAATAGTTAACCTGTAGCGTTTCTTCTAAATTTCAAAAGTTTTCTTACAAAAACAAAATCTCAACTTTAATCGTTCTTGTATTTTTCTCAAATTGCAAATCAATAAAAAGAAAATTATATATTTCGGAAAACGTTCGTTCTGGTCGTCTATATATTCCTAATTTCGATAGACTTCTATCGATGATAGATCATAGAACTTTCAATAATATCGCAACTTTATAATAGTTTAATTTCTCGACGACCTAAAACCAATAACTGCGAGTGGGCGACTAGTATAGTTCCAAACATATACATATATATATACGATTTCGTAATACTCACTTTCAAACTTGAATTATTGAACCCGACCCCGAGGCTTCGTATCACAATGTATCACACTCGAGAACGAAAATCGCAAAGACTATTTTTATTATTCATTCGAAAATGTTTGTTATACTCTTTAATCCGAACTGGTTATATTGTAGAACGGATGACATTTTAAACATTTTTTTATTTAACTCGCGACACACGTTGTCATTCGTATTTAAAAAAAAAAAAAAAATGACAAGTTTAACGTGATTTATGTATACTATATTATATCAATTGGAAATCGTTGTGTTTAACAATGTTTAAAAATGTGTTTAACAATCGTTGAAAATCACGTTTGTATTCGAAGTGCGTACACACAATAATATTGACTTAAACAACGTTTTCTCTTTTTAAACTATCGAATACATTTTACGAACATGATGAATTATAAGTCAATTCAACTATGAGCGTTTAATGAAACGGAAAATTAATTGAACTCGGTTCGTACAGTAGTAAGTGTTATATAGAAGAGTGTGTCGGCTCTTTAAAAAAACTTAATGCAGAATACTACAGTACGACCACAACCACAGCTTTGGCACATTGTGCGCCGTACGTGATGCGATACAAATATATAAATTATTCTATCGTATAATCTGATCTGCATAATTTAACGTTTTCGGTATCGGCGATTGATTTCGTTGACTGCGTAGAAAATCGTTTTTGGATATCGATGTGGAGAAAAAACGTAAAAACAAAAAAATAATTATAACATCGAAACGCGACGCATATAAAGAGACTCCCTTATATATATTATATTGTCACGCTGTATGCAAGTTGAATATTAAAACGTGTAGTATTCGAAATTTTAAAATGTGTTGTATTTATATACGAAAATATTAAATATTAAATTAAAAGGGATTGAAAGCGGGCATTTTCTCTTTTCGCCATACACACACGAAAAATAGCAAAATTGACGTTTCTTACTTTCAACGTACCGATTGATCTAGTGGTGCGATAAAAAAAATTTGAAAACGGATTTGAATTCGTCGTGAATTTTACTACAGAACGACTTTTTCACTTTTTCATTTTCTTTTTATCTTGATACCTTTAAAAGTTGATTATTAGCCAATTTTTTTTTATTTTAAAATCGTTCAATTAATTTTTCAAGGACTTATAAGAAAAAATTAAAAATGTGGAAAAGTCGATCCCAAGTAGACTTCACGACGAAATCAAATCTGTTTTCGAATTTCTTATCGCACCATTAGATCGATCGGTACGTTGGACGTAGGAAACAAGCAAGTTTGCTATGTTTTATGCGTGTAAGACGAAAAGAGAAAATATCCGTATTCGATCTTTATTATCGTGTATCGAATTTTTAAATTTTCTACAATACAATACGTATTGCGAAACGATTCGTTGAAGAGAAAACGAATAATTAACAACTGTATTTCTTTGTCAATTCCCATTGTTTTACTCCTGTTCGTAAACCTTATAAAAAGTAAATAAAACGTTATTAAACAAAAAAAAAAAAAAAATTATATCAATTTCGGGAAAAGAAAAACGCGCAGGAAGGTCAAACTCGGAATGTGTATATGAAAATGTTTTTTCCGATATTTTAATCGTTCGCTTGATTATTTACTCATTTTACGGCCTCCGATTCGATTAATATCGCGAGTTTGACAGTAACGAACGAAAATATGGCGTACCGTATAAAATGGACGTCAGTAGTTTTATAACATATTATTTCTTTATTTTTACGACGACAATGATCGTTTTGAGAATGGATAATGCGCTTTTTTTTCTTCTAAACTATTGTCTCGTAAAACCGATGGGAAAGGAAGAAAAAAAAGGCTTATACACTCTGTATATGGGTGTCGGTTCGAGTGGATCGTTTAATCGTGCAGTATAGAATTGTTGGAATATTGTATTCGAATTCCAAGAAAGCAAACAATTCATTGCGCTCGAAAAACCGTTCGCGACGAAATTCTGTTTATTATATTATTCTTTACAAAGAGTTTTAAACTTTACGCGTTTAAATAAAATCGCGACACACAGTTTTTATAAATACCGTTATAAATATATATATATAAGCTCGTAACAAGTAGTTTCCAAACGTTAAATACAGAAAGGAAAAAAAAGTGACTGCACATTATATAGATATAAAAAAAAAAAACATTCGATATATATATACTCGTATATATATATATTTGTTTTTTTAACAATACGTTACGAGAGTAGGTAAATTTTAAATATTTACTTATTTTAAGTTCACTTCTGTCCACTGTAATATTATTACGATTACTGAATTGTGCGAATTCCTCGTGAATTTTGTTTAATTTATAAATTTACCTACACTTATTAGATGAATGCGACGAAATAAATGAATCGTCTAGAAGAGAAAAAACGAGAGAGAGAGAGAGAGAGAGAGAACTAATGCAAACACGCGAGATTAATATTATTATGTCGTCAAATCGTACGCGAGCGTAGTGTTCAGTCTAATTGAAAATGAAGAGACAAAAATGTAACAAAGATGAAAACGAAAGTGGAAACACACCGAAATCGAAATTATTTTATAATTGTAAAAAAAAAAAAAAGAAAAACAACAAGATTTACTGTTTTCGTACAGTTTTTAATTTTTTTCCTCCTTCCATAATAAAAAAATTCGATAATGTTATATACTACAAACAGAAATGTAAAACGGAATTTTCAATATCTATAAGTATATGTTTACTGCGCATAACTTGAGCGCGTACCAGATATTAATTATTATTATTATTATTGCTTTACCGCGGTGTGGGTTTCGCCAATAGAAATAAAAAAGAAAAAAAAAACGCTGGACAATAATTTTTGGTTATTATATTATATTCGGCGTTGTTGTTTACTTTTCTTTTACCGACACGGATGTGTTTTACTTTCTTCTTTTTCTTTTACATTCGTTTGCACTCGTTACGTCCAGAGGCACGAGGAGACGATTGTACACGCGCGCATTGAAAATATAACACTATTTATATTAATGATGACGGAATAACGATTTAAAATAATTCATATTTTTTTAGTTATAAGATATTTTTAAACGTCCGAATCAATTTTATTTGAAATATTTCGCTATAATACCACGCACGGTCACTAGAAGACACGCGTATTCATTTATTTTTAAACGTACGAGTATTATGACGGTTTCGCGGTACATTTGATACCGGCTGGACCGGAAAAAAACAGCACATTTTCAAGCAATGACATACACCGTTCGTTGCGATTCGGAATCATCTCCATTCGGACACTAAAGCGAATATCCGACATCGGGCGTGTTTTAGTTCTCTACTCCGGGCACAAATATTCTCCTACGAAATAAGAAAACTTCTCGTGTGTACGTTATAGACATTTCGAATGGACTGTGAAATGTCATAGTCAATGCAAACACATTTGTTAGTGATATTATTAGAAAATATTATACATTTAACGTGAGATTTTTCTAAAATGTTTTGTTTAAAAATATTAATAACCGCCAATGATTTTAAGCGCACGAATATATTATTTTTTCGAATCATAAAAATAAAACTAAATTCTCACGTGTCGACACAATATTTGCCCCCGATTTATTATTTTTCGTCACGATTTTTTCTCGTGCGCTTGTAAAAAGAAAACTGTATTTCAGAGAATAGTGCACGATGAACACTTAACAGCAATCGATTTTGAATTTTATTACGAAAAATTCTCTCGGATGTTACGTGTATGCAAACGCGAACGAATAAAGCGTTTTTAGCGAATTTTCAAAATTCGAATAATAATAATAATTTTGGCATTTCGTCGCGTTGGTTCTTATTGAAACCGTAATCTCTCCGTCAACGTCGTCATCGGCTGTAATCCACGCGAGCGTCTCCATTTTTATTTTTTTCTCGAACGACGAGTATTTTATTATTAAAGGAAAATATAATAACGTTATAATGTAATACAAATTTCGAACGCTCACGTGGAAAAAACTCGACGTGAGGCCGCGTTACGCGCACAGTTTTGTTTTAAAAATCCTTTTTTTCTTTTATGTTTTCCAAACGTGTTCGAGTATACGACGAACGCGTTATTATATAATAAGCCAGTGAACGCGGATTTGTTTTATTATTTTTTCGAAAGCCAGTTTGTTTTTTCTATGCTCTAGTCAAATAACAAATGAATAATATCGAAACGAATATTATTTTTTGGACGCGGCCCCGCGGATAGGCGAGACCGAGACGCGGGGAACGTCGCTGGGACTCTAGTCGCGGCAAAACGCCACTGTTTTTTCAATATTCGAATACGACGTATTTCCGTTTTATTATTATTTTTTTTCCCGTAAAAACGATTCAGAAAACAAAAAGCAAACATCATTAATTCGATACAATCTCATATATTTTTTTCATTTTAAATATTATTTCGTATTGTATTTCCAATATTTCACCCGACGTCGTGTACAATAAAAATCATATAAATGATACGTTTTCCGCGTATTTTTTCCGCAATTATATCGGTTCGATATTTTTCTTATTGCCTTCCCCCGTTCCTCGTTGTTATTGTTCATAATGTGAAACCGATTGTTTACACGGTCGAAATTAAAAAATTGTTACAAAAAATGTCGACTGCGACGGTGAATGGGGGTAAAAAATAAATCAGTGGCCGTGGTGACCTGTAGATGATTAGATTTCGGCAGAATGGGGCTGATCGTTTGTCATAAAGACTCGACTACTCATTGCGATTATTTATTTTGAAAATATCACTTATCCAATAACAAATATACGCTTTATTTAAAAAAAAAGAAGCGTATTTAAATTAATTAACCATCGGCCTTCAACGAACCCGCGTGTTGTACTTACAAATTATTTTCAACAAATAATACCAATAGCCCTTTCAAGTATAATTTGAGCCTTACGCGTTGGAGCGTCGAAGCGTTCGTCTCCTAGTCGTTTCGCCTAAAACGACAGTCGAAAATTCGTTACGTTCAAATAATTTTTTTTTCTTCATTTATTGCTGCCGCTAATAACCGTTCATTTTTCTCGTTCTGCAGTTCCCATCCAAAACCATATTTTCACCACGAGTATTACTTTTCTATTTTCCTGAGCGACCGTGTTTTATATTTGTAGGTCACAACGCTTTACATAACAAACGTTTTTGAGAATTTTCTCCTCGTGCTGATTGACTGTAAGAAGTTCCGTTTCCGTTGAAAAGACGGTTTATTAAAGCGCTATTTTGTAATTTCCTGATGCCATTTTGTCTGCGTTTGTGTGTTGACTATCCAAATAGCTCGTTAACACAGTGCCTTGTTTTACGCGTCGATTTCCAATTTTAATTTAATCATTTCTCTCCGTGCTCGTTAAGTGTTTGAATCGGTGTACACATATATTTCATTTTGAATCCTTTGCCTATAACATGCTTTACGACACTTTTTTACTTTTCGCATTTACATTGTATTTTACTGTTAAAATCCATTTCAATCAGTACTATATAAATGCGTAGTGTACACGTTTAAATACGCCGACCTAGTCAACAGGCCTATAACATCCACCGGCTCTGACCTATACAATGCTACATATGTAACAATACCAATAGAACCGAAATTTCACGATATTTTTACAAATATCTATAAAAAATTTACCGGAATAATCTGATTTTCTTCTTGTAGATAATAATCAGTTATTCACTCATTAAAGCGTAATACGTATAAACAGTAAACAGTTTTTTTAGAATGACGATTTTGTTTTCTTCTTCTTAACCGAGTTGCATCGCGCGCAATACGCGTTTCGCCATTCTCGTTGACCAGCCATTGACGCGTATAAGATTGCCGTGAAGTTAAATATCGCGGTGTGTTTGCGTGTATCGTTTGTCTGCGGCAAACATATAAATAGGAGGTATAACGAGCAGCGAGATACGGACTTCTATCAGATACCCGCCATTATGCCGTACAAGTTATTTTTATTGAAGCTTTGTGAAATACAATAAGTCTCGACAATTACACGACAATACCAACAAATAACGAAACTTTACGAATAAATGAAACCAGACTGTTTACAGGAAGAGAAAATGACGGGGAGTAAACGGGGGATTGGAAAATTTCATTTGCGAGTTGAAATGAACGCCGACAGAGTATTAAAAAAAACATAGAAACGCATTGACGTTTATTATGAGGAATATCACGTTGCACGGTCTATGAAGCTGTGCAGGAGGCGCAGAGATTGAAGTCGTTCAAGGACAGTTTATAGGAACGAGGAAAGAGAAGACGCTGGTGCGACGGACAGACGGAAAAAGGAAAAAATTATTTTTCTACGTATATATGATGGGACGGGAAGGGAAAACAACGCTCCTATTAACGTTTCCAGCGTTAAGGAGATTTTTTTTGAATACGAGAGTTGGTGGGCGCAACAGAGGAAATGAGCTGAATAAACGTGGAAAACGGTAAAGCGGTAAGACGGTGAGAGCGTGCGGTGACGGAAGAAAATGGTGCACGCGTTGTGAGACGATGAATTCTGCGGGACGATAAAACTGATATCGGAAGCGGCCAGATCGAGCGTATCTTGTCTAATATTTATTGTTGTTGGTGTTGTTGTTTTCCGAGCAATATTATTTTTCGTTTTATACAGTACGTTTGATTGCTATCCTCACCACTGACGACGGGTTAATAAAAGAAATATAATTTATAGTTTACGGCGACGAGAACGGTTTTCGTAGAAGCATCGCGTGCAACTGATAAATTGATTCCCCCCGCGGTGGCCGATCGACGCTCACGTATGTCCGGGGGGAAGGAAGGAAGGAAGGATGAGCGCGCGACATGTGTTCGTTCTCGTTCAATTTGTTTTTTTATTTCTATTGACGCCGCGGCTCGCGTCTTCGTTACCGGCGGATATTTTTGATTGTCGACGACAACGACGACGACGACGACGTTCATCCCCGTCCGTTTTATTTATTACGCGAAATCGATTTGAACGGAAAATAACAACCGACCGCAATATTCGTATATTCGATACGGAAAAATGTTCGATATAAATTGGAGAAATGAAATTCAGTGGGACGTTCTCCGCGTGGTGGTTACGCTAGAATCAACACTACTACTATAGTGGCCAGCGATTATCGAACCGGTGATCACCACCGTGGATTGACCGTTTGAACGAAATTTTATTCCGTTGACTTATTATAGTTTTGGCCATCGTCGTACACTTTAGAATTCACAACATTTTATTCACGTAACGCGCGTATATTGCGGTAGAATAAAAATATACACGACGATAGAAGAATTTTTTTCCGATACGCTCTGCGTATATAATTTCCTCGGTAAAATTATCTTTACGGTGTTAATTGTGATTGCAAATTTTACGCGTCAACGTGTCGGGGGGATTCGTTGAAAGCCGCGCGATGAAATATTTCGTGACAACCTTAAGTTCGGTTAGGGTTTATAAAATTTTCGTCTCCGCGTAAACGTTGTATCGGCGGTATACTACCATACGTTTTTTTTTTAAAACGTCCTCTCAGGTTCTTGGAATCTTTATTTAATAGAGTTGTTGTTTCGTTGTAGAAAAGTGAAATGCGCAAAGTGACACGTGTGTTTGTAAATTTTACACGACGATAAAAGTAAACATAAAATCGAGTATTTATAATTTTTTTTTTTAATTTTGAGGGTGTAATGAATCCCAACGCGCTAATGTATGAGCGTCGTAAAACATAATTTCAAATATATGCGAGCTGCAGAGTGCGGCTCGCAATTCACGAAACCAGAGACAGCGGACTCTGATGTGCTCAAAAAAAACACGTATACGACGCAGAGCCGGATTAACGATATAAGTTGCTCTGGGGGCCCTAATTTTACAAAAAAAAAAAATGTCTTACGTATATGTACAATATATATTTACATTTGATGATGCAATAAAAAAAAAAAAAATGTAGGTAGAGGACTTAAATCAATTAAAAACGCATTGAAATCTGTACTTGTTGTTATTATTATTATTTTGATAAATATTTTATAAAAAATATTTGACGTAAATAACTGTTTTTTTTTTTTGTTAATGTTGTAGTTATTTATTAAATTTTTAAAAATTGTGCCATAATTTTTTAAAAAAAAAAAATGACAGTCGTAAATATTTTTTCGGGCCCTTGTTCTTTTCAACGAAACGATTGGAAAATTGGATAACACGTGTCGAACAGATGTGTAATTTACTAGTTGCAAGTCGTAATACGCATGAAGGGCACTCTTTTAACAAGGGAAGAAAACGTATATATTCGTTTTGTTTCTATGAAATAGTGTGGTAAAAAAAAAAAAAAAACAAAAATTCGCGTTTATTCGAAACGATAAATATAATTTGAAAAAAAAAATACGGTCTATACTCACTATGTATACTACTTAAATGACAGTATAATAAAGGAAAGAAAAAAAGAAAGGAACACCGGAATAAAATGTGTTTAAAATCTTGTCAGACACAACGGCTTTGTCTCGTAAGAACCATATAACATATTATATAATATAAGAGAATAAGCACGTAATATAAAAATATGTCTTCGCCTTTTTCGGGAAGGAAAAAATAGAGATAAATACTCGCAGAAAGTTTTGGAGAGAAGAAAACGAATCTTGATAATAATAAAAAAAAAACGCGTCGGACAACAACAACAATAAAGCGAGGTTTTTAAATAATTTTATTTATAACGCGGGAAATTAATAAAATACGGAATATGTCAAAGTGTAAAAAAAAAAATATATATATATATAATATGTCATTCTATTTCCACGTCATAATTCATTGTCATAACAATAAGGTAATAGATTTATGTATATTATGTGGTTTTTATAGTACTATTTATGAAGCTCGGAGCTGTTATGACAGCGCTGTTGACCTTTATTTTCATTTTCCCCCCTGAAAAGTTTTTTCGCGCCAATGGAGCATTTCTTTTTTTGTCACTTTTTCACGAGGCTAAACGCGAAACTTTTCGAAATTTCATCCATCACGCGAAGCTGTGAAAAATCAAACAAAAATTAGGGGGAGAGGAAACAAACAACAAAACTCGTATAAAAAAAACTACAAAAAAAATTATCCGTAAATTCGGTGCGACGACTAATGTAAATTCTCGACTTTCATCGCTAACGCATAGTCATTTTTTCTTTTTTAATGCAATCCTATTTTAGAATAACTACAGGTTTTTATTTAATATATTCTATTGAAGAAATATACGCGTTTAGAAATTTGACAGCGAACGTCGTTCGTATTTTGTGGTAAAGACGAAAAGGATTTCGTAGAATTAAAAAGAAAAAAAATATTTTTTATTTTACAGCAAAAGCGTGACATTTCCACATTTTTATCCGTTAATATTTTACAATTCGGTTGCTCTTGTCGATTGTCTATAACATATTACATGATCAATT
The DNA here is from genome assembly GCA_032441825.1 of Chaetogeoica ovagalla. Classification (NCBI taxonomy): domain Eukaryota; kingdom Metazoa; phylum Arthropoda; class Insecta; order Hemiptera; family Aphididae; genus Chaetogeoica; species Chaetogeoica ovagalla. Next base: position 746,550 of record CM063725.1, read on the forward strand.
CCGGCGATCATGTTTTTTGTTTATAATGTAATAATCGATAAATCCTAAAATTTTTCTTTATATTTTTTTCGTCGACAATTAGCGGTAATACTTCTTTCAGACCCACAACTTATGAGACAGATTGTATAACAAACACTTTTTGACATAGGAAAAAAAAACATTAAAAATAATTCGATCCATCATATTCAATTAAAGCCATTTGCAAACAAAATCAGGAAAAGTATTTTTAGACTAACCGTATTATCATTTTTAATACAAAAATTCGCATAAAAATCATCGGTACATTCAAACTACGACTATTCTGTAAAATTTTTAATTTCTAATAATAATAATAATAATAAAATTATTTCTTATCGTTACCGAATCGGGTATATGTGAACGATATGTTTGTAAAGATGAGAATTGACAAAGTTTTATTGTCTTAATAAGATTTATATCGATTTTTTTTTACGTTAAATATTTACAATATTTATATATTGTACCGACGTAACATGAAATAGCTCGATGAATTTTGGCATTTATGACCAATCGCAATTGTACGAGCAATATTGTTTTCATAAATTTCCATCAATAAAAAGTTTTAATAATATCTTATTATACATATTTTCTGTTTTCTATTTTTTTTTTTTGTACTTCGAAACATAGGTTTATAGTAGAATAATCAAAGAATTGTTCACATTCTGTTTTATATTTACATTTTTATTTTTATATATTGCATCAAAAATGACCGTTTTCCTTCTTGTTAAACTATATATATAACAAAATACCGAAGTTTGTTGTTATTATTTTTTTTTTTTTAATATAACACTAAAATGTTGTTCCTCGAATCACGTATAAACATATATGATTTAACTTTAACACTAACGGGTTTTATTCGCATATACTTATAAGCCGTTCGGTTTAAGTCGATCCATTTTCGCGCATGCCGACTGAAGAGTCGAAAGCAACCGGGCAGCCGCAATCTCATATAGTGGTTATCAACTGGTCATCCGGGGACCATCGATTGTCCGAGGACTCATCTCAAATGGTCCGCTAATGAAGAAATTTAAATTTAAAAAAATAAGCGAAATTGTACTTAAATCTTTCGTTATTTACTTGAAATGAGTGATATAAAGAGAGGGGGATTGAAATCAAGTCGTGACGGTGGAAAATTTATAAAAGTGGTATGTGCCTGGCGTTGAGTTAGGAACCACTGGTTTGAAAAGTGGATCAAATTTATACTGAACACCCTTTATAATATATATTAATATACTTAACATTTTTAAAAGTCTAAAGTAGCGATACATTTTTTCTTTTTTTTTTTCTTGTAACCATTACGATCTAATCAATATCACTTATTATAACAGAGGAAATACTCTCAAAAAATACAAAAATAATAAATATAAAAATAAAGTTTCTTTTATTATACGTGTTTAAAATAATAAAAATTAGCGGAAAAATCGTTATTCTTCGGTAGAAGGTTATTTCCGTATGAAAATAGAGTTTTTCATTTTTTCCAAAGCGTGTTTATTTTAATGCAATGTTTAAGTACTTCTCTGATGTGAAATTATGCTGGTTAAATGTGTCAAAAAAAAAAAAAAATACAAAATGTATTTCTATTCGAATATTGAGTTTAAAATTTTAAACATATTCGTGTGATATTATACGATCGGAGTGGTTGACGATTGTAGAAAGATAATTGTTTCTACTCGCGGGTTCGATAATTCAGAAGATTTTTAACTTAAACGATTTCCGTCTGTACTCGAATATACGATTACTGCGAAATACTTTTCAACGTCGCGTGTTTTCTGTATAAATTGTATACAAACTAAATTTGATTTAAAGTAGATTTTTTTTTCGTACTCATCCGTCGAACTGAATTCACGTCCACAACCGCGTGGACGTGACACGTTTAGAACAAAATCGTCGAAAGAGTTCGTCGCGGGCGACAGCGCATTTTATTATCATCGAACAGTGTCCGCCGATTTGTCGAAACATTCGCCGCCGCTCGTCAGGGAGAATTTTTCATAAAACAGACACTCTAGTAGAGAAAATAAACAAATAAATTATCGGAATAACGAGGGGAATTCATTTCAAACATTTGCTTTTCGACTCTTTACCGAACGTACATAAAATACTAATGGGGAAAAGCATTTCCATTTTATTTTTCTGTATTTCACACAATACTCTGGCTTAATTTTATATAATTTTTACAAATTCATTATTTATTTTAAAGTTTTTTTTTGTTTCTATTTCATTCACAAGTCCATTTTTTTATTCCTCCTTTATTTATTTATTGTTTTTTTTTTTTTTACAATTTTATTATTAGAAAAAGAAAAGGAGAGTCACCGACTCGGTTTCTAAATCCCGTAGAAAAACACGTCTGGTTTTTTAATAAACGATTATTTTCGCATTTAAATTCGCCGACTAAAATCAAAATGAAAAAATAAAAAAAAAATTATCTAGAATAATCGTATTCGTGGAGAAGATACTCCCCGTGTTCGAAAACAAAAAAACAAAAAAAAAAACACGTGTCGCATTCGCTTTTTATTAGCGGAACTTTAAATTCGATATTTATTTACAAAAATAAATTACATGTATAACGACGTCCCGTATGTCGGCGTGTCCACGCGTCGTGTTTGAAAAGTTTTCATTTAATAACATTTTCGGGAAAGTTTTTTATTTATTTATTCGTTCAATAACTGGCGATCGAAAAAAAAAAAGTTTCCTCTTCTTCCACATTTCCTCATATACCTTTGCGCGCGGATATATTAAATAGAACGCCGTCCGCAGAGTCTTTGAACTCTTTCTCCTTCCATCCCCATCATGACGTATATATAATAAAAAGATATATATTTTATTCATCACATACACGCCGAAAGTACGATTTTCCCTCCCTCCCCCCGATATCCCTTTGACTACGGAAGAAGAAAATATACAATAATAATAATAATAATAATAATCGTAATCGTGCCGTATTATATTATATGAAAAGGGGTGGGGGAGTGGTATAAATATTTATTTTCCGCTTTCCCGGGAAATTATCAAAAGGATTATTACCGATAGAAAAAAAAGCTTTTTAATATCGTTATGTTAACGTCGTCACGTACGACTGTAAAAGGATTTATATTTTTTTTTTTTTTCCCCAATTTGCTCGAACTTCAAACAAACTGTTCCGTTTTTGCGCGAAATTTAAAATGTAAACAAATACACCAGATCACGCACACGCGACGCGCGTAAACAAAACGCATTATCCGGCCGCATCGTCTCGCGCTCGTCGTGTAACAACTGACAGTTTTATTTATGCGTTTCGACGAGAACGTGTCGGAGGAGAAGAAGAGAGAGACGTTTAGACTCCGGGATTCCGTAAGAGATCGAACACCGCGAAGGGATTGTCGCGAAACGTACCGGCGGGTTTCGTCCGACCCTCTCACACACTAATCTCGGCTGCTTACGACGACGGTCTCGGAATAGAATTTTTTTTTTTTGTTGTTTTTGTTTTCGTTCCGATTTCGCTCTGGGATAACGGCTTATTCAAATAAATATCGCCGACTATCTCGTCCAGCTGCAGTGTATAAATTGCGGGCGCTTAGGAAACAGATCTCATTAGCGTTCGGAACACGTTGCACGGCTTAAACGGAAATGCGCAAAAAAAAATTCGACGTTTTAAATGTAAAAAAAAAAAATTTCAACTCGTTTCAATAGACTTTGCCTCCCCCCCCCCACACGCACGCACATTCGTGGATGAAATATAATACAGAGAATTGGCGTGGTGGACACGTGGTAAATGTTTATGTTATCTTGAAAAGTTTTTTTTTGTTTTATGCGAGTAACGGCAGACTTTGTGCGGAGGGGAAAACGAAGTGCTAGTGAATCCTACGGCCTTCATACCTTTAAACCGTACAGAACTATAAGAGAAAATAATACGGATTCGTACGTAGTTATGGTGAAATCTAAGCGTGACCTATCGTGCAGACAAAAAAATTACAATAATCGCGTCTCAATACCGTGTTCCGATAGAATATAACGTTTTTCATTACATTTTCCATCGGCGGTCGCCAAACAAATCGATTCACTCGTTTTAGTATGACGTGGGAAAAACAAATGAGTTTGCCGACGGGATTCGTATATAGGTTTTCAGAAAAGAAAAAAACAAACTACGCGTTACGTACGTGTACACCGCGAGATCGCGAATCTCTTACTGCGAACGCACGGTTTACGCATTTAAAACCCGAAAAGGCGCAAAAAAAAAAAAAAAAAAAACAATCGTCGCACTGAAAAGTGCAAATCGTACGCGCGAAATAATCTCAACGACGATCGGATCGATTGAGTTTTATAAAAACACAGATTTAAAAGATATTTATTTTTTTTAATTTCTCTTTATCGATTTGTGTGTGTGTGTGTGTGTGTGTTCGACAGGTACTGGACGGACACCAAGTCGGCGCAGATGGTCGACCAGAAGGTGCAACACGCGCTGTTCATGTTCGCGTGCACCAACTCGTGCATGAACCCGATCGTGTACGGAGCGTTCAACATCCGCACCAGGAGGACGCTGGTGACGCAGGTGAGACAACGGACCAGTATGGCGTCCACCGCATGCACCACCGAAATACGTCTGCCCGCGCTTTCCATATCGGTTCGCAGGGTCGAATGACAACAACAACAACAACAACAACAATCACCACAACGATCACAACATACGTTATGATAAACCCCCCCCTCCCCCGCCCGTCGGTCGCGTATCACAACAACGAAATCGTATACGGACGAGACGTGTTGTAACGAGCGCGCACACACGTTTATACGCATCCGCTTACAGAAAAACAAAAATAATTTAATAAATTTATAAAATATATAAAAAAAAAAAACGTATTTCGTTAATTCCGGATTCGATTAATTAATATCGATAACAATTGCCGTCAGTGGCACTCATTTCAGACGGTTTTGAGCCACGTTTTTACAATCACTCACACCCGGGGGCCGTTATTTATTTATTTTTTCTTGAGGCATTGAGTCGGTGTTATTTCAAAACCGTAAAAATCAGAAAAAATTCACCAAATTCTCATTAACGTATTAGAAATTTCGTAAGAATCTCGGCGGCGTTTCCCTCACGTCCCCGTGTAAACGATAAAAACGTCGTTGTGATAATTTTTATATAACGAAAAATATTACATCCCTCTGAGACTCGTAGAAACACATAAAACTTCCCGAAATTTCGTGCGGGAGGATTGATTCCCGTTAACTCTCCCCACTTCCCATAAATACGCTCTTAACTCGCTCTTAACTGTAGCCAGTAATATTCGATTCCTCGTGGCCATTAATAATTTTCCAGATTTTCTTCTATAGTTCTTGTGGTTTGGAAACGATTTCAGACAGAAAAAAGAAAAGCAAATCGATCCGTTAAATATATATTTTGGATATAATTTTCGCGTTTTACGAATTCGTCACCGAATAACACATAGGAGAACATTGATTTCGTCGTCGTTAAATTAGCCACGCAAGTTTTTCGTCCTTATTTGTCCCTCACACTCGTGTCGGATTAACCGTTTTCATCGTTTCTATCAAAAAAAAAAAAAAATCAAGAAAGCGACACTCTGAAATACACGTAATCAATCCCCCCGAGGATTAATCGAAAAATATAATAATTATTATCGTTGCACGTAAATACTGTTTCGGTAAAATGTAAATCGATGTAGAAAAATATAATTTCACTGTTTTAATATATATAATCGTTATTTGAAAAACGAAATATCGTTTGTACATACACGATGTATAAACGAAACGGCGGGAAGGGGGTTTAATTCAAATAATCTCATTGCAGGCACAGGGATTTATTTTAGGACTCGTAATTCGTTCGTCGAGTTTTAAAATTTCCAACACGTTTTACCGAATATAATATATCCGTTTCCGCGGTAAAACGGGACAAAACGTCGACAATTTCGAAGACATTCGGAACAATAACGCGCTCGCTGACTCGTTGTCATGATGTGTCAAACAGTCGTATTATCATTTGTGAACATTACGGTCATAACACCGCGGCAAACTGTTTAACGAAAAAATTTCGTTGACAACTACCGAGAGAGAACTCGTCGTCAGAAATTACTTGTCGCGGAGATATTGTCGTTATATTAACCGTCTCCGCCGTATTCACTCAGCAACAATTCTCCGTATTCCTTTATAAATAGTGAACACTTTTTCCCTCGGTTTCGCTTCCTAACCCACAACTGACTCGTTTACATTTTCAGACCAGCTAAAGTATTCGTCCCCAAACACCATTCGCATACCGTAATTTATACCATCGTCGATCCTATTCGATTTTCTTTTCGTCTCCCTTGCTCCACTCAACGTCCAACATGCTTAGATTATCTAAATATTTTCTTTACCGATTACGAATATCTGAGTATAATTAAAATCATTTTTTTTTTTTGTTCCGTTATACGCGAATAAACGGTGTAAAACTATTAACGTCAATCGATAAGAACAACGTTATTTTATTGATTTTTTTGGAATACTAATAACGTACACTGTCCCTGCACGATAAAATATTTATTTGTATTTAATAATATATATATAAAAAGAATTAATAATCCGTGTCGATATTCCATTGATGTTTAGTAGGAAAATGTATTCGCACACGCATAATTATATCGTTTCGTACGTTTGGTGGTAATAATTTCGAAACGTTAGGACCGAAGAAGAGACCTTGACGAAATTAAGTATGTAACACAGAACCGGGTATATTACGATGCGGTTTCGTTAACTCCTATAATTAAGTGGCGACGCTTTCGACTGAATGGTTTTGAAGTTTTAAACAAATAGATGATAATAGTTTCTTCTCGGAACGTTACGATTTTCAATTACATACACAATAATAATGATGATATATCGCTGAACACGCGTTAGCGAGTACGCAGTCCTTCATTTTCGTCATTTATAGTACAGGGATTTTCAACATGCGAGTCCGAAGTAGAAAATTAAAATACGGCAAAAATATAATTATATTGCTGTAATTATTTCATTTTTTTCTTCATTTATACATAAAATGTATTCGATAAACACACAAACCGATTCCATCCAGTTGTAGGTTTTTATCGGAGAGTAATAGGTTTTTGTTGCCTTTGAAATATAATGTTATTTAGATACGAATTGAATAGAGCGATGTGTAATCGATAAGTTCTCACAGACTACAACACCACTTCGTCGTTATTTATAGTGTTAAATACGCTACGCATCTGATATTTATTACGACAGTTGTATATTAGAAGTTTTTGGTCACGACGATCATTCGATCGTCGTTCTATGTAACGAAAACAAGCACGATCGCCATTTCATTGTATTGAAATGAAACCCAGCGTTAATATTATTATAACACGATTTTTTTTTTTTTGACTATTAAATAAAGTTAGATTGAGTAATGTAAATTATTATTTTTTTTAATTTTAAATCAATTGTACGAGAGCCTTTTAATTTGTTTCCAAACGAGCCGTGGACCTGAACGAGTTGAAAACCCCTGTAATTAGATATACAAATAACACGTGTAATCTCGGAAATAGAAATACTGTGTGAGGAACATAGAAAGAAAAAAAGCGTCAATTTCTTCGTATACTTTTATAAAATCTTGTGTAAAAACGATACGTTTTAACGCGTAAAAGAAATTAATTCCAGATATTTAAGGATATAAATTAAAGTTTACTTCGACTGTTTTCCAAATACATCTACTTTATTAGATGTTTTTTTTTTAAATTTATTCAAAATTACGCAACTCGCGTACCAATAACGCTTACTCTCTAATAACTCTTTCCTAGTAATAATACGCGTGTTCACGAGTGGCGGGCGTGACAAAGAAGTGAAAAAGCGTTTTGCGATTTTCAAATCTTTTTTTGTTCTTTTTTTCCAAAAAACAAATTTTTGTGTTCAAAAACGCGGATGATATTTTACGAAAGCATTTGCGTGTATTCGTTCTCTTCGAAAATCCCCCGAACTATAGTCTTTTTTACGCACCGCGTGATTTCGGTATCTTTTGTAGACGACTGCAAACGACGTCCTCTTCAAATTCTCGTGTAATTTTCTAATGACTTTTCATGTATAAAATAACCGTTGATGTTCGTTAAGCGTACCAGAAATTTCTGAAAACGTAATAATGTTAAAAAGCGCGATTAATTTTTCAATACAAATTACACTCAGTCGCACACATCAACTCTCTCGGTGTTCGAGGGGTAACTGCGTTTCGAAAGTTCAAATCCCTTGAAATTTAAATTTTATAATAAGAATTTATATTTTTAAAGCAAATACGTTTAAAAAATACATAAAAAAATCTCTGGCGGCCACGCGCTCCTACTTTCGTCGCATATCACTGCAATATACAACAATTATCGATTCCCGATATCGATCCGTGTGATGGACCGGGGGAAAAAAAATAATAATAATCCGGTCTTGTTCACGTTCAAGTATTCACAAGGCCGAGACTATTTTCATACTGGCGAAAACACCAGTAATTTACAGTAAAATCATTGTAAATTTTTTTTTTACACTTTAGGTACATATGAAACGATAATTTTATTATGGTTACAACTAAGTATTCTAACTGTATTTTACAAAAAAACATATGTAGTTAAGTAAAATACATTTTGTAGAAATACAAATTACAATGTAAATTGATAATTGATAATTATCAGTTTATTTTTGTTTTTAATTTGACGATCGAATACAAAATTGAATTAAAAAAAATAGATGAGTAAAAATACATATCGTTGTGTGTTACACGTGATTTGGCGTGTATCGTTATAGAGATAATGCTCAACATCGTTTGGCATTAAATTCAGAAAATTGTTTTTTCGTTTCTTCGTAAATCACTTTTTTTGCCAGTCGATTTTCTATGTGGACGACACTACGCCAAAGATGATGATAGCTCCTCATCTGTCATAACAGGCTGCGAGTATTTATTTATTTTTTTGTTTGGAAAAATTTCGTTGTTCTCGGCGATACGAATTATTATCATGAATGTTCTTATGTTAGACATTAGGGGAGACCGAAGAAATTTTAAATCGCTATTTCACTCGTTACAACACACAGAAACTAATTATTATTATTATTATTATTATTTAAGCAGTAATCATTAAGAACGTTTAAACGTGTGAAAACGAATGAAACGAAAACCCAGAAATTAAATAATTATCCGCGGTGGCCGTTCGTAGAATGTACGTCAACCTCGCACTTTCAACTTGGTTTTGAAATGGTCGTGTAATACAAGAGAATCGTTAGAAACAAATACTTTTATAGCGAAATTAAATTTTTTCTATTCTTTTTTTTTTTTTTGTATTAAAACGCGAGGATTTAAGTTTGCGATTTGCGGCCTCCGTGTCAATATGTCTAACGAACTTCTACCGAAATCAGATTTCGTCGGATTTTTGACGATGGACCGCTAATTATAACTTTTATCTATGAATATAATAAATATATTTTATTTCAGCGGCCAAACGAGCGTATGTCGTTTATTGTAATACTATTTATTTCGACCACATTAATTATTACTCGTAATTATATAAAATGCGTATAACGTACGTGTAGGTGGTGGGATAAAAACGAAAAGAGAAAAACAAAATTGTGAGAACGCGTTAAGATCGTTCGTTTTGATAATTCCGAAATGTGTTTTTGACACCATACACGGAAATACGTTTTTGGTACTCACACTGCTGCTGCTGCTGCTGCTGCTGCGTGGTCGGCAAACATACGTTGCTATACATAATACGCTTTGCAAATTGAAAACAGCTTTTGATTTTTTTTCTTCTCGTGTTGAAGTCACGGAGTCATTCTCGTTATGATCCTACAGAATTCATAACATCCCGACGATGGCCGCACGACTTCTAGGACGGTTAGACAAACGGGAATCCAGTGAGTGGTTGTATTTATTCCGTACAAATCAATTTTCTGTCGATTTTTCGAATTTCCAAACACGTCACACGAACGTCGTGTTTTTCTGATTGTATATTTTTTACTATTTAATATTTGTCAATATTTTTAAATGTTCAACCACACTCGAACGGGAATCTTGAACGTAAATTCCTATAAAAAAATTCAACATCATAAATACTAATGAACCGAAAAATTAAAAATTTAAATAAAACATATTATTCTTTAAAAAAAAAAAAAAAAAAAAATCGAAATCGACGTTCATGAGAAAAGTACGAAAGCGCGCGGTAAATAAAACAATTTTTTTCAAAATAAAATGTGCTGTCGTGCGTTCTAAAACGAAACGTGTTTGGTATAAGTTAAACGAATCTCGACCTGTATAGTGTATAATTTACATTTATATTATACGAATAGAAATGAAAAAAAAACATATATAACATTACCACCGGCGGACGAGAGGTATAATATATTCAATAGCTATTATTAATAATATTTTCTTATTTAAATCTCACACTGCAGGCTCACACAGAAAACACTTTCGGATGAATTCCTCGTACCACGCGTAAAGATCGTTTCCAGTTTTTTTTTTTTTTTTTTTTAATTTAATTTAATTTTCCACATTTTGTTGATCGAAAAAGTTTTCGTCTCATACAATTGTCGTGTTTTTACACCGTTTTAAAGCGATACGGCGTGTTCGGGGGAGCACAGTAAAAATATGTTTCTTTATAATATTAATATCGAACGTAGAAAATCGTCACTATTATTGTTTCGTGTTCGCATTCCACTCGTCACCGCCGAATCTCCTTAGACCATTGTAAATTCCTCCCGTTATTCGAAAGCTTTTTCCAACAAAACGGGGGGAAAAAAAGCTAACCGATCGCTTTTGACAACGGTATAATAAATTAGCACGAACGATAAGAAAATATGCGCATTGATCGATGAAAATAAAAAAATAACGAAATGAAATGTTAATATTGTATCGAAATCGCAAAATTTTCGAATGTAATGAAAAAAAAACACCTAGAAAATCTCAACATTGGAGTATAACGCGATGATATAATAGACGTAAACCGACTCCGGCGAATGAATATAAGAAATAAATCCCTAACCCCGTCATTATAATATAATATATTATATATATATGCCTTGTACACTCATCGTATTACGCCACTGAACCGTTTCTAAAATAATAATGTAAATTATTATTTATTATTAAATAATAAATGTGTCGCTTTTACGTCTCACGCGTCACTGTGAACATATTGGCTTAAAATAATAATTTCCATATACTCTTCGTTACATATTTTATTTATATGATATTATATTAAATAATAATATTATTTTTACTATTATTGTGTTTCGAATAGAGCATTGCATGGTTTATCCTATAGCCTATTATAATTATTATATTATATGTCTGTACACAGATATTATACGTTATTCATATTATAATACATGTGTTTATCGAAGTGTGTTTTATATATATAAAAAAAAAAAAAAAAAATTGAAAATCATATATGTATATATATACGTCTTTTTTATTATTATTTTTTTTTCTAAGTTTGTGCATTGACATTTTGTTTTTATATACGTAAAAAATAGTCTTGTTAGTATATAAAATATAAAAATAATCGTTATTTTCTGTATAATTATTATACGTGTTGCGAACACACTTACACACACGCACACGTCTATTAACGATTATGATATAATAATAATTATTACAATTTTTCAATATTATATATATATATATTTGTAGTTTAAACGGCTTATTTATTAATTTTCTCATTTATTACTATGTCTATAACCTATCACACCTAAATCAGTGCACAACATTTGAGTATGGAATGAGCGTATATAAGCGTTTTACTAGCTCTTCGCGACCCCCTCAGTTCTTAATATTTTTCTACTGTATTGTAATATTATAATCACAAATACCTAAACCGTGTGCCAAACTCCTCGTTTTACCGAACGTTCGCTATAACGTTGTACACTATTACGTACAGTATTGTGTACAAACAGAACAAATTTAATTCAGTCAATTGGTAACATGGATACACTCATTTAAATGCGACTCTCTCTCTCTCTCTCTCTCTCTCTCTCTATATATATATATATATATATATATTAGTATATAATTCCGTATTTTATAATATTTTTGCAATTATTTACTAATAACGGCGTTGTTATTCTTTGTACCGATATAAAAGTCGTTTTGTATTTATTTTTCACAATATCAAAAAAATATATTTAAATTAATTGCTACGGTTATTATGATCGGCATGACTAATGACAGAATGTTAACCTAAGAGAAGAGGGGTGGGGGGGGGATATTTTGAGTTACAAGTGTAATAATTGTTTTAAATACATTTCAATAACTCGTGTCTAATTCTCGAAAACGATTTTTTTTTCAACGTTAATTTCAATAATACCCGCGTTTAATTGATTAACGTTTTTATCGCGTCAACCCGCACGGTCCCCGGGGACGAGTGATGTCGGGGGGGGGGGGAGTCTTCTTCCATCATCGCGCGGTCAAGTATTTTATTACACCACAAACATCTGAAACCGACGATTTTCTTATTTATAATAAATAACAATTCAAAGTAAAGTAAAGCGCACAGTTATTGGACACATTTAGAAGAACCGATAGGGAATATTGCTAAAATAGCGGTTATACTCACTGAAAATAATTTCCAATCTCACTGATTATTTGTAAATATTATACTCTACACATATCACCGATTAAATTTTGTTGTTATTCAATGGGCAATTTATTAATAATAATAATAATTATAATAATAATAATAATGATAATGATAATAATAATGATAATAAATAATAATATTCCACGAAATAGTTCATATTCATAGTTATTGACACCCTTGATTGCATTATTGACACACATTTAGTATTCATTAGTTATTGACACTTTATAGATGGTTTTTTTTTAAATTTTATATCCGTTTAAACTCAGTTCTATAGATTACCATATAAGTTTTAAATATCTATTTAGGCACTTCACTATTTTTAATTTAATTCCTTTTAAATACTCCAACTGTATGGATTGGAACAGAATTATTGATATTCCATAGTCATAAAATATTTCAAATATTATAGGAGCCTAAAAATGTTTAAGCGTCATTATCCATAAAAAATACACTTTGTCGAAAAAAAAAAAGAAGAAAATTCTAACCAACGATTTTCAAGATTTTTTTTTTTAAAAAAAAAACGTAGTTAATTTGTAACGTGCGCGTCTGATATTGTAATGAATTGTTAAGCCTTGAGACGAAAAAAAAAACCAAAAATACCCGTTTTATATATTTTAAAAAATACATTAAAATCTATAATTCGTATAATACATAGCCAACAATTTGTGGGAATTTTTTTGTGAAAAACGTTCTTTTCCCTAATATTGTAGTTACGTATAATATTTGACGATTGTTTGTAAACACTTTAGTTTCGAAATTACGAAAAAAATGAACGATATTCGGTTTCGACGGAATAGAGGTTCTCGCGTAATTTTTCCGTGGTTTTTTTTTTTTAAGCGTTTTTAAGAAAAACTATCTGTCTTTGAAGTACACCCAACAGTAATTTGGAACCGCGAGAACCGGATACGACTGGAGCACACTTTCCGGTAGGATTTTTTTTTTTTTTTTTTTGAGTTCAGACATAAAAAGAAAAGAAAAAAACAAATCGCTGTAAAACCAATTCAGCTCGGAAACGCTTTGAAACCGAACGCACAGTACACGCGGAACGCGTAATATATCAATCAAGACGTGACGTCCACGCATTCTATATATGATATATAAACGTCATGGAGGAGAATTCGACGGAATATAATTTCATCCGTGATGTTTATCGCGTTATTGTATTATTCACTCTGAGATAACAGGGCGTCTTCACACGGCGAGATAATTTCCGGGACCGTTCGTACGCGCATGAAAAATATTCTCTTTATCGGTTGTGTGTCGTGTTAAATACTGTAGCGATCTACGCCAGCGCGCGTCCATTACTACATAAATCACGTTTTGCGCTCAAACGCCAATCCGATTTTTTATAGGATTTTAGAATTTTGTTTTTGTTTTTTCTTCCATATAACGTGGACGTAGTAACCGTTTCTGGAATTATTTTTCTGTAAGGAAGGACATTTTTTTTTATTATTATTATTCAATCGGAACATTGTCGTTTTAATTGCGGCGACGAGAACGCTAAGGTGAACGAGCGTGGAGCGCGTCTAGAGAAAAAGTACAAGATAAGGAACGAGTGTATGATATAACGTAATAGGTAATGTATAGGCGAGTGTCTCCGATAGTTGACGAAACGAATGTATTAGTGAAGAAAGAGACAGAGGCAGCGAGATATCAGTATGTCGATGGAAAGAGCGTCACAGTAGGTATTACATAATATATGATAAGGAGAATATTTTTCATACGCATTGATTCCCGGGCGGGCGCACGTGCACACGATATTGTGAAAAGAATCCGGAAATTATCTTGCCGCGCGAGACGTCCGTGTTACGGACGCGTTCGTCGTAACATCGAAATCGGTTATTTTTACGAAATAACGAAATTGTTAACAAAAAACGGAAACGAAACGCGCGTGACGACGGCTACGAGAAATCGGGTCTTTCAACAATTTTCAAACGTATTTTTTCCCCTTATTGTTGTACAGTTCGGCCCGAGTGTTTAAAAAAATTAAAATATTTGTTAATTTCCATTGATTTGTATAGGAATTTTTTTTTAAAAAGAATGAAAATACAAAACGATCCGTTTTAGCGCGAAATCGATTGTGTCTCTTATTATTAATCGGATATAAAATGGATCGCCTTATTGGTAAGGGAAATACGGCATCGTTACTATTTACGGCTCATCAAAACGAGTGTAGTGAAAAGACTATTGTTCCGTACCGCACTACTGTTCTCGTAATTAGAACTACTGCGATACTTCATAGAGTTACATTGCGAGATAAATTATTATAAATCTGTACGTAATAACGATAATAAACAGAGTTCATGACGTCGATCGATCTGAGATTCGTGGTAAGACGAATGATGCCGCGAGTCGTAAATAATATTGTATCTCACCACGGTGCGTGGATAACACGTAGAACCCCTAGAGTTACACGGTACAACGCACTCGCATCCCGCGCCGAAGACCGATCGTTTTGAATATTTTTCAATTTGTCGATTTTTGATGTTGATCTGCGAAGGATCGGAAAATTAGAATAAAAACTGGAGAATCGCATTCGGACTCGTCGTGTTTAACGCAACAAGAGTCCCGTGTATTTGATCGACGAGGTTTTTTTTTTTCCTAAAAGACACAACGCACGTCTAACGCAATCGAGTTGCTCGGTGCGGCCGTTAAAACCGATTGTGTATGCGATATCGGTCGAGAACATTACGATGTGTATTCGCGAATTATGGCGTTTTCGCTGTAAATTCGTACGCCGGAGCAAAACGCGTAACATTATTATTATTATTATTATTATTGTTATTACGTTCGTCTCAGCGGGGGAATCGACGACCGGCTTCTATAAACAATAACACTGTTGCCGTTCTACGGCACTTAAACCGTGACACACGGCTTCGGTATATTACAACACTTACGGAAACCACTTGGAACGCGCGCATAGTCGTTGTACGTTAATTGGGTTCGTTGGTAAATGTAAAAAAAAAATATATTAAAAACCGCGAACGGCTAAAGTCGCTGAATTCCGCGATAAACACGGGTAAACAACACACACGCACTCGTCTACAGATCACGAGTACCGCGGTAGAGAAACAATAACCGAGTGACTTATACCGAGCGATGCTTACTACGGTGACGACGAGTGGAATTAATGACAGACGCGGGGGGAGTAATCGAAAGAGGACGAAAGAATCGTTGTAAAAACGGCGGATTCGTCGGTCACGATATTATATTATACAAACGTATATTCGTATATACAACGAGTTATCGTATAAATAACATATTTCATTTTATCGAGGAGTTGAATTTATAACTAACTAACTAAATGTTAGTGTTATGAATTTCGAGTTGACCGGGGGGAACGTGTATCGTTTTCCGCAATGATGCGTGTTTCGTTTTTTATGTCTGTATTCCATCTAAAAAGCCAGTTACGATCTTTGGTTTGTTTCCGTTAATGAATTACCGGTACTCTAGCGTTTTTCTGATTTTCTCGAAAGCGCCTAAAAATAAAACTCGGATAAACAAAACTATCGGTTAAGAATTAGATAGAAAAAAAAAAAAAAACAACGCGGTTCTCGCCGAAACCGCGATTATCGTTATTTCTTTTGTAGTTTCATTGGAAATACAATTTGTCAAATACGTAACATTATATTAGGAAAAATAACTTTCTTTTAATTTTGGGCTATTTTTTTTTTTTATAACAATTACGGGTTTTGATATATTTAATTTGTAAAAAAAAAAAAAAAAAAAATGTTTAGTTTTTGTTATGTACCCAAAATATCACACTAAATAGCTTTGCTCAGGATCGTTTTTGACGAATGCAATGATTATTATACAACAATACAAATTTTTATTCGAATAATATTCACTTTAGTGACATTGACGACGTCTCGCGGCTCGTTGTTCTTTCTTTTTTTTTTTGGAAAATTAAAATTTTTCTTTACAAATAATAATGAAACCTCGCTCCCGAATAAATACAATTCATCGCCTTAATAACGGTATAGAATTACATTTTTTTTTTTTAAACTCTGAATTTAACAATATTTTTAAAGAAACTAAACCGATTAACACCGGTGATTGTACGTACTAATCGAAACGGAAATAAAAATTGGTAAAAGCCCCTGTATTGGCAACCCGCGATAATAGTAATATTTTTTTTTTTTCAAATACTACTTAAAATGATACGTCATTGAAGACGTGCATTCGAGTAGAAACAAAAGTTAATACGCGTCTCAACTAATAATTTGATCGCGGTTTTCCTGACAAATTTGACGAAAAGTAATAAATTTAACAATCGTAAAATACAATACGATAATATATATATATATGTATTTTACTAGTCGATTAATTATGAAACAAAAAAAAATTAGGACAAATGACGACGTCTTTAAAGACAGTAGAAGAAAAGCGATTATCGATAGACACCAACATGAAGAGAAGGAGATGGCTGATGATAGGACACATACTGAAACGTGGAGACGAATTGCATAGTGTAATAATAATTGAAGGGATGACAGAAGGAACTCGACCAAGAGAGGAAGACCTAGAACAAAGTACATCGGCCAAATAATAAAAGATGCCGGAGTTACTTCTTACCGGGAGCTAAAAAAGATAGGGCGAATGACAGGGAAAAATGGAGAAGGCAAGTGTCACGAATGCATTTGATAAAAACCAATTTCCGAATTGAAAAAAAGAACAAGCCGATTGTCAAACTTTCCATATTCTATTTGAAATTATTGCGCCGCATACTTTTATTGGACGTTCGATATTGAACAGACATTATTCGAATAAGCGTTTTAATACGTCGTGCGAATGGGCGGCACCGTCGAATTAATCCGCGCCGTTGAAAAACAGCGACGGGTGACTTACATAATAATAATAATATTATTATATCGAAATGAGAAATAAAAAGATCAACCTGAATTCGCATCGGTACTCGAACATCCCTAGAGGAATTACACACGAGATTTATAATATATTTCCAACAACGTACTTACTATTGCGCGCACGATTTTCTCATCGTTCCGACTTCTACGTTTACATTTTATGTTATCACGTTCGTATTTACGTGTTGTCAGACATGCGTACACGTTTTTTAATACGATTCCCAATTCGCAGTAATCGGTAATCATGCAGCTTCCGCGTCGACAGAACTGATGCCGTGTACAAATTAAAATAACACGCGTGCGTAATAACACATCACGCGTTATGATAATATTGTTGTTGATTTTCGAACGACTTCAATAATCGAAAATGAAAAAAAATAAACGTTCACATATGAGATCATAATACACCAAAAAGTTTGAACTGCGGTTTCGCAAAATTAATTCAAACCCCCTCCTCACCAATGTTTTAGTATATATTGTGTTAATAAGTATTTGATTTTGTAATAAAAAAATGTATTTATTTTATTATAATTTACGTATATTCTGCACTTTATTCGAGATTTATCGTGAAATTTAATTATTCAATAACCAATGGGCGTAAGCGCGACACCGCGTGGCGTGTTTATAAGGAGTCCAACTTCAAATATAAAACCAATATTTCATAGCGAAATTTACCACGACGTTTTAAATTGAAACACAAAATTTTATCACAAGAAAAAAAAATAAGAGTTTAATGATTCGAAAATAAATGGACAACGGTCCACGGAGTGGATGGGAGGATGAGACAACCGTTGTACGCTGTCGATTTATTCAACAACAGAGTTGGGCGCCGAAACAAAGCTCGCACACCATCTCCGTAATGTGCAATTGAAGCCATTTTCAAAACCGATAAATCGATGTATGATAATTGAAAATGTAAATCGGTATTTAAAAACCGAAAACGAACACCGGCATTGAAAATCGATAATAATCGAAACGGAAACATTATTCGATCCCGTCCGAAATAAACGAAATGTAATATTTTCGTACTTCACGTCGTTTGACACGAGAACGCGTCATATTTAATACAGGACGATCGCAGGTTTTTTTTTGTTTGTTTGTTTGTTTAAAAGGCATTTAATTGAAAGATGCGTGTGTACGAGAACGGTTTAGTTATACATATATATATATATATAACGCCTGCACCTGTGATATGTCTCAGAAACGAAAAAAACCAATTTAATAAGAGTTTTGTTGTTTAAATAACAATTCGCGCGAGCTCATAGAAAACTAATTTCGTTTTACGTTCTAAAATATACATTAAGCCGATAACACGTTCCGCTTTGTGATATATATATAAGAAACGTAAATAGTATAAACTGTAATTCCGTTGTACACGGAGCGGAACGAAAGTTTTATTTCGTATCAAAAAAAAAATAAAATAAAATAACACTACAACGGCTAATTTAAACCATTTGTTTATTTGGAATACGATCCGTTTTATAGTCGATACAAGTTTTACTTGGCGGGGTGTTTCTAACCGTCGCGTGGCTCTTTGAAAATCTTTCGAAAACGTTTACTTAATTATTTCCAATAAACCGTTCCTCGAATGTCCGAAATCGTGTCATAACGGTTCTCATCATTCAACTTCGATGTTTGAATTTCGGCAATATTCTGGTGGAGAAATAATCGGACGATGAATTAAAATTAACGATTTGGTTTTTGAGCTGAAAACCGGAGCGCGACCACGTTATATACCTAGTGGAATTAGCAGGCGCACGAGAGCATCGTGTAAACCGCAAAGTACAATACTGTTTTTGGTATTTCAAGAATTTATACAATCAACCGAGAGATCAGTGGACGATTTTCTTTCATCAAATTTGCCACACGAATGACGTTTTCGTTTGTTCGAGTCTCCGATGTAATCCACGGATTCTCTACCGCCTCGAAAACCCGCGCATGTTATCGAAACATTTTTCAGTGTTTTTTTTTTTCAGACAAGTATATACTTGTAAGCTCTTTTAACCGTATTCGCCGTTTCCTCAGCATTTAAACTGGCTTTAAAGCAAAATTTCCTCCTCATTTTCATCCATATCGAAATCGTGACGACTCGTATTAATTTATGAGTCCACGCGACACAACCTCGTTTGATATACTGACAAAAATTAGTTGAATATTAGTTAAAATAGTACGTTGTTCGCGTACGATCCGATTGAAAACGTTAATATTATTTACAAAATAAAATTAGTTCTTAGGCTTCTGTGCCGCGCCATGAGTATAAAATTGCAGTGATTTTCTATGTAGGATTGATTTGAACGAGATTTCACGTCTTATCCTGTTCCCTTTCTTGTCTCCACATAAATTATTTTCGCATTGATTGAAGAATACCTAAAAGTACACGTAATAAATTATAAAAAAAAAAAAGAAAGTAAATTGATTCGTTTCAGACGCTAAGAGCTTTTAGAAACCAATGATAAATCATCGTATACGAAAAGACGATTCTCAACGATATCAGTAAGTTATTTATTAACTTATGAATGTGACGTAACATTTAGGAATTAGGATTGATGGTTTTTTTTTTGACGTCAATAACATTCTAAACGATTACAAAAATTGTTTTTCGATTTTTTTTTTTAATATGAAATTCGAAATATTTATTTAAGAAAACGTATTATTTTTTTTTAAATATAAGAATAGTTTTGTATTTTAAGATTGTTTTTCACCCGAATAATATTACGCGCATTATAAGTCTATAGAAAACTGAAAATGCGGTAACCGTTTTACTCGCACTGGTTATATAACAATACGCTTTTCTGAAAAAAAAAAATATTGAGAGTTATTTTTTTTAATAATAAATTAAATATAACAGATATCTATGTACATATATTAATAGTATTATTTGTATATATTTATAAGAATTCAGAAAATTAGAATTCCTTTAAACGTGTATTTTTACTGGACAGTTCATTTTCGTGTGTTCTTTCTGTTGGTTGTGAACGCATAGCTGAACATTAAAAGCCTTATCCGTGTTGAAAATAATAATCGATTTGAATTAACGTTTTATTCCATAAAAAACAAAATGAATAAATATATTTAATTTTATTTAAATTGTTACATCTAACGTAGAATTCATCGAGTAATGTCGTTTACAATTCCCAACAGATCTTGCTCCTCGACATAATATAGAGTCTCCATCTCCCTCCATCCTCCTCCTAACGACTGTACTTAAATACTTTGAACTTTGCGTGAATGGTACAAATGTTCGAACGGATGCGACGATATTTTCGTAGTCGTCCGAACGAAGATCATCCGAATCTATGAGATAACCAGTACGGTGTAAAAAGAAGAAAAAACAAACCCCCGGTCGTACAATATTTCATGTGGATCGCAGCACGTGTAAAATATTGTTATTCCGTGATGTTCGTGTAAAACGTTATGTTCACGTTACTGACGCTCGACCGAAGGTTTTTTTTCTCTCTAAGAATCGAACAACAACAGCAGCGGCAAAAAAACAGAAGGAAAAAGCGAAATTTATGCGAATGTGAAAATTGATATAAAATAAGAGTACGCGGTTATATGACGAAAACAAGTGGCGCGGACTTGACATAGGACTACATATTACGTATGTAGTCGTACATATCTTTCTCACGCGCGTCCTTCGCGATCGTTTTTCACCAACGAAACCCCCTAAGAATTTGCATAAAACAATTCTGGTAAAATATCTCTGTGCGCGCGTGTTGGTCGTCGTGTATTCTACACACGTGTAACGTATACACTTACGTGTCCATTTGACAGAGACGAGCGAATTTAACATAAAGAAAAAAAAAAACTTCAAAAGTCCTCGGTAAATGTAAACTCGAATGAGGAACGTTTTCATCGACTGTTGAATCAATCCGCTATAAGTATACAAACTTTCGTTAAACATTTTTTTAAAAAAAAAAAAACAGACACATTTTTACCCAAAAGATCAAAAAAAGTTCTTTTCGAACGTGCATTTTTCATTATTATCGGATAATTTCTTCATTTTTTTTTTTTTTATGTTTTCCACATAAACGTGCAATCCCTTTCGTATCCATTTTGTCGAATCAACTCTACTCCCCCTTTTTATTTGCATACGAATGAAATTAACAATCGTCCCACTGATCTTCGTTGCGAAATTTCCTATAAAAACGTACACATTTGCAGTATGTATACACGTTGAGAAAATAATATTCCGATGAAGTAATTCTCGCCCGTGATTTAATTCCCGAAATGAGTTAACTGTAATTATAAACTTGCGCATAATTAAAGTTTTCTGGATGAACGAAGAAAAAAATATTTTGTTTTTTGAAAAATCATTTGAAACGACGAATGAAAAAAAAAAACTACCGGAACAAAAATCTACTTAAAATCTCGGCAAAATAAGTAACTGTCTCTCGTGGTAAGAACAAAAAATAAAAATAAAAATCACCGTCTATAACGTCTAGTGCGTAGTGTTTCTCATCCCGGGTGTCGTTGCCAACTAATTATTATCTAATGTGATTTAAATCAATACAGAGAAGATTAAAAATCTCAAATAATAAAATCAATAAACATTACAATAATGATACGAGTAAGTATAAGATTAAATGTATGATTTTATGTTTGTTAATACCACTTGTGTTCATTGTTTAATAGCCGTATACTCGCGTATAAAAAGTATATTGTGATCGTTAAAAAATCGAAATTTAAAAAAGAGGATCGCAATAGTAAAAAAAAATTAAGAAACACTGGTCTAGTGCGTAGTTCTAGACCTCTAGTCTAGTGTCTAGTTCACGGCGTAAAATGAAAAAAAAATAAAATAATCAATAGGATTTCTGTATAATATAATCAAAGTTTAATCAAACGCGGCACGATTCAAAAGGAAAACTCCCCCTCACCCTCGGAACTCTTCAAAAGTTCATCGCACGTACGACGATTTATTTATTTTATTTGTTGTTATCGTCATCCAATATTATTATATTTTACGGTTTATAATAATAACAACAACGCAAATATTTGTTATTATATAATAATCGACAAAGTTCGATTTTTATATATATATATATATATGTATGACGGACTTCTAACAATAGTGACTATAAAAAAAAAAGTATTTAAAAAAAAAAAACCACGCGTTCTTACATCATATAATATTTCTCCGAAAATTGTATAACGTCGCATTGTTTTCGGACTTACGCGCATTTTGTTTTGAGAAAATACAATTATATATATTATATATATATATTTATTTATATATAATTCTAAGATATGTTTTTAAAAAAATATTCTACAATAATTGCGTTTAAAAAAAATTTTTTTTTTTGCAGTTTTCTTACGGCTCGAAATAAATAAATAAATATATATATATATATAAAAAAATTAATTAAATAGATTTGTTCTTATTTTCCCGATATTCCAGGTCCCCCACGTGCATGATTATACGCGTTATTCGGTTTCCCTCGATATCGACATTCGTTTAAAACCGCGTAATTTTAAATTAACATTCCATTGGTGGATTAGACGTGAACATAACATTAAGAGAATGCCACTACGTATTCGTGGCGCGTATTTCATGCGTATATTTATAATGAAATTACGCGGAGGAGCAAAAGTATAGTTTTGTCAAAATGATATTTGTAATAGGATTTACAGACGTTTACAATGACGTGTAGAGGTGACGTTTGTCTGTTGCAACAGAACGTTATCGTCCAACGCTAATGAAATTGAATTCGACTTTATATTCGATATTTTTATTTTGGTTTTTCGTTTATTTTATCGAAAAATAATATAAAAAAAAAAAAACGCAAACGCCTTATATATCGTAAAAATTTGGAAATCTTATGATATGCAAATAGAATTCGAGAATTACTCGTCTCCTACGGTTTTTTTTTAATAATAATAACAATAACCTCGTCGTATAAATGTTTGACCACGGGGTGTCGGATACCAAATACCGATATTAGCTATATTATATTTAACAAACCGAAACCCAATAACACGCGATAGTATGTATATTGAATTATCACACGTGATCTGTGTTATATTTATTATTTATATACCTTGGCGCGGGACAACGTTCGAGACTCGAGAGAAGAGATGAGCGTGCGTGTGGAATAATCGAACCGTCCACACTTCTCTTTTTTTTCATGTAACCCGACTTATAAATGTCGAGTGAAATCGACGGTGGGATTTTTTTTATGATCAGTATATTTCCCCTCCCCCCCCCAGAGTACAGAGACATCGTTATAATATTATTAATATCTGCACAGGACTATATTTCCTGCGTTCGTTATTTTTCTTCGAAAAACGTTTTCGAATCCTACAGGCTCGTGACGAGACTTGGCCGAATCTACCGTTAAACGACTTTTACATTTTATTTTCAACACGATGGCACGACGACACCAAAACGCGTTAACATTACTAATAGAATAGAATATATTCCGGTGAGAAAATTAGTTTTTTATTATTGAAATGCGAACAACCGCCGGTTAAGCGTTACACGTAATAGTAACTGTTTTCGCAGTAAGGCGTATATAGTGCGATTGCACGATAATATTTCACTTTATCACGAAGATCTTGAAGGATAGAAAAAATTTCGACCACTATGTTTAGAAATTTAATTCAAGGAAAAATAATATTTTCAAACACTTTTCGTGATTATCGGGGAAATTATCCGCATGAATTCGTTTAATAATCACTTCAATCGATTGATTCGCACGATAAAATCGACTGAACATTAAAAAAAAAAAAAAAACGACTATATTTACGGTTTTTCATGCGTTTCCGAGTCGTTACCCGTAGACTTAGATAAAGAGTACAGTAATCGAACGAATATCGTCACAGAAAATTTATCAATTTTTTTATTTTTGATAATATCATTTGAAAAATGAAATTTCTATTGGAAAATTGAATAATACGTGTACGATAAACGCATACGGTTTAACGGGTGTTGAAGAAGAAAAGCCCAAAAGAATCATTCCATATACGCATCGTTTTGTGTGTAGAATTTCATCGTGTGTCATTATTATGATATTTTACCGTTGTAATATTTCGCTCGCGTTTTATTACATCACAACGTATTAATTATATTAATAGTAGTATAGTAATTATGAATATTTACTTCCACTGTGTGTTCATTAAACATAAATTTTATCGATAAAAAGTGTGTAACTGTTTGTACAACGTATTTATAATAATAATAATAATTATTATTATTATTATTATTATTATCGTATTTAGTTCGTTTTATATAATATTATAAACCCGGAAGTATATCATTACAACAATATCAAGTACACAGTTTATAACAATAAGATTTAGTCGAGCAAATTTAACGATTTTTTTTTTCGTGGTTTTTGTCAAATTAATACTTAATAACAACAATAATAAATACAGATAAAGTAAAAAATTGCACGTAAATTGATGTGTATTACTATTTTTTTTTTTTTTTTTTTAATCATCTCGTTTATTTTCGATTTTCCGTTTATTAAAACGTAATTTATAGAAAAAAAGTAAAATTCTCGACATATATATATATATTTATAGGTTTTAAACATTTTCTGTTTATATAGGCGTCCCCGTTTGAAACGGACAACGGCGTTCGCGTAATTTTCTCATCTCTGAAATCTCATCAGAATTGATCTCGCGATCAATGCGATCTATTACAAAAATTCAAATACCACTCGCGACTTCGATATTAAAAAAAAATTTAATTTTAGTTCGAAATCGTATTCGATCTGCACAGTATTAATACAGTTCACCGCACATTATATAGAAATAATATCCAATTTAAATGCGTATTGTTTAGAAATAAATTGTTGAAACAATTGTGGAGCGCGAATTGCAACGTAATCGATATTTCGTAGATATTTTACTACGAGAATAAGGAATTTCGTATTAAAAAAAATAATAATAATAATTTTTGTTTTTTTTTTTTTATTAAATAAACGTTTAAACGAGAAATTTAATTTAATATTCGTATACGTTTTGAGTCAGTGTATAGAACGTCAATAAATAAATATCGCGTTTAAAAAAAAAATTTTTTTTTTTGTGGTTTCGAATTTGATCGAACGGTGGAATCCCATCGCTAAATATTATTAAATCCGTCATCACGCGCGACACTGACAGTTCGAATATCCATAATATTCCACTATCATTTTGATAAAGTCTCCATTGTGGAGATTTCGCGGATATTGCCGCGGTTTGACGTGTTGATCAAATGAAATTTTGATGGACAATTTTTTTCTTCTTTAAATACACGTCACATAAAATAAAAAGTTTTTTTTGTGTAATACAAAAAGAAAAATAAAACTTTTTGTATACTATTGTGTTTAAAATGTATTCAAACACCAAAACTATTGTAAAAAACAAATAAACTAGTGTTGTACGTTTCACGGGTGTTTTCACATAGGACAAATACAAAAAAAAAAGAATTTTGTTTTACAAATCGTTTTCTCTATAGAATAACATTTGTATTAATGCCGTTCTGTATATATATATATATAAAAAAAAAAAATTTTCAAGTAAGTTTGTTTGTAAGTAAATGAAAGTTATTATAAATTACAGTTAGCTCTTTGTATACGCATATATACAAGTTTTGTTGTGTCTGAACCGTTTCGCGGGTAAATATTGTTTCGAATATACTCGGCGCGGAAACTCATTTAGTCTTCACATTTAAAATCTCGGCTATATTCACGAAACATCCTTTTCGCTTCCTTTCCTTTCGAATTGTTCACCACCGCGGTTTTAATTTTCGGTGAAAAAAAAAAATTTTAATTCGAAATCTCTATACATAACTGACGGCATTATTGTATTATTGTCGATGTATAATATTTACACGCTACCGTCGGTCGATTCGCGGAGAAACGAATATTTTTTTTTGTTTTTGACGGAATTATAGTAATTCAGAGTCGAGAATTTTCTTCGTCCGTTAGTGCAGTCATCCTAAATAAGACGTAATCCGTAACAGATTTTTTTATTAAGACTACACCGCGTGACGCAAAGTTTATAGACGCTGAACTCGCTGTTCTCCGTGATATTTATTACGTTTTATCATTTACTTTGTGATCAGAAAAATGGAAAACGGTGATTATAGCGTCGACGTTAGCACCAAAAACCGGTAATCGGTTACACAATGTAGTTGACAACAAAAATAGGAAAATAGAAACGGAACGCATATAAGGCTCACTATAATACGTGTTCCGTGCGTGGAGCTCAGTGTTCGTTAGCGAGATGGACGGTACCGATTATTATTTTTGACTGTCGACAGTTTAATAAACTACCCCGAGTGTTTTTTCAAACGAACAGACGTATTCATTTGAAATGTATTATCCGTGGAATGTGTGAAAGCGACTATATCGACTGAATCACATCACGGTTGTGAGTAGATGGTATTTATTTATGGAATATGTGAAAAGCTGCCCGTCCTAATGAATTATTCGATGCTCTTCCCACACGGTTGTGCTTGTGTGCGCCGAACTACCGAGTCAGCGGCGATAGATTCGACGACAGTCGATAGTTGTAAAAAAAAACTGTCGGAGTCGTTCAGTTGTGCTTTTGCGCAGACCATAAATATAAGTAATCCATCTTTATCTATATATATATAGACGATTTTCATCCACTCACACCGGCCACCGGTTATTCGATGTTATTTCGTTACGAGAAATTTTCACGTCTTTCCCCATCCCGCCCAAATTCGTAATCACGACATAATTAATATTCATCGCTTCTACGTCTAAACTTTCGGTATTATTTTTATCCCTCGCGGAATCCGTAGAATTACTGCGAGCGCGCGCGGCTACTCCTATATCGTTTGTTTTTCCTGTGACAACTGCACGATACGATTGGCGACGGGACTATTAACTCGGTCTGTGTCGTCCAATGAATTTGAAAATTGGCCGAAATATCTCCACTCATTCCCGACGACGAGCCGCGCACCTGACGTAACTGCCACTCGTTCGGCTTTTTTTTTTCACAGCGTACAGTAACTGAATTCACTTGGACCGCACAATCAAACATTCCTTTATTTACGTAACAGTTCACGTATACTGTAGCGCGCAGCAGTAATAACCGTATTAATATTATATATATTCGTAAAAAACACGCCATCGAACAATTTGTCGAATTGACGTTTAATATTCCTACGAGCTTTCTTTTACACCGTCGTCGGTAACAACCATATTATGAAATTTCTTTGTTCGTGTTTTTCGTAGGCTAAAAAAAAAAAAAAAAAAACACGCGTCCGTCTAAAACGACAACGGCGTCCCGCTCGGCGCCGCCCAACAACGCGAAATAATCGCTCGAGAGATTGAAAAAAACAAATTTTAATTTTCGAAATTATAACGGGAAACGACGGCGAACTATGTCTTTTCGCGAAATCGCGAGAGCTTCTTATACGTTTAAAAAAAAAAAAAAAAACAATGTTACTGCCACTGAAAAGCGAAGTTCGTTCGTCTCAAGAGCGTTTCGTGCGCGCGTCCGCCAAACGATACCGTATAGTACAACTGACTCGACGTAATCGCTGGGTGGATTTGTGTTAACAGGAATGCTACGGTCGTTCGTTTGTTTCAACGTATCGAAAACGTCTACTCAAACTGTCAGACAATTATTCCAACGCGTCATTATATCAGTTTCGGGATCGGTTTCTGACAGTGGTGAAAACGATCATATCCGCGTGTTCAGACGTGAACCGTAAACAATAGTCAGAGAAACTGTTGTCATTTATTTATCATTTATGTTCGCGTCTATTCTATCAATCGTGCACGGTACGAAATGCGTTCCAAAAGAGCTCCTAGTCAATGATCCGTCCACGTCAGCAACGCGTACATTGTATAGTAAATCAATCCGCGACTAATCCCAAATCCCGAGTTGGGAACAAATCTTATAATATATCAGAACGACGGAATTCTATGATTTTTACATGATAATACGATGTCGTAAGTCCGTGCCGCCGAGTCGATGCTGCGGACGAACGCAGACGATGTACGTATAATATATATTACGCGCGTTTCACGCGATTGACGGCGATTTCGATGGTGAAATTTCATTTCCCGCGCACCAGTTAACAAAACGTTAGTTGACCACAAAACGGTTAATTTGGTTCTAACATTCACGTTGCTCGCCTGTTCACGAAACGTGATAAGTGATAATATAATAGGCGGTTTATTACCTATAAATGTATAAATGTCTATGGCATTTTAAATTGTCCATTGAATTTTAACAAGTCGATTCCCCAGTAATTGACTTAGGTGATTGATATTTTATTGTAAGTGTTATATTATAGCCGTTATCCGACTTTTTCCGCGTGGAATTTAAAAATAGAAAACTTTCTCCGGCTATACGAGAATTGTCTGCTGCAGTTTTCCCGAAATAAACCGACTCTTTCAAAGTGTACGTGTTCTCGTGAAAACACCGCAAAAATTATACTATAAACATTTTCTAAACTAATGGAGATTAACGTGGAAAAAGTCAGCGGGAACGTTATGTTTTCGTGAAATATATTTTTTACACCGTTTATAAATCATATTATTATTATTATTACGTATAACCGCAATAGAATGCCTCGTTTTTTTCGAAAATTATACCCCGGACGAACGGATACTTTTTTTTATAAATAAATTTGAAAAAAAAAGTAAATATTTTTTCAAAAGAATATTTAAGATTGTTTTTTTCCCCCATAAAGTCGTGCCGCGAATTTTAACGACACAAAAACATCGTTTATGGACATGAATTCTGATAGAAACGTCTTATAGTTTTCCGAATTCAGCGGGTTTATTACATTTAAAAAAAACGGACTCCGAGTCGTGTATAGACATTGACGACGTCTGATTAACTGGTAACCGACTAACGACAACACTTATTACGAGTAGTATATAACTACTCTCATCGGCCCGCGTTTTTCTTTTCTTTTTTTTTTTTTTTTGTCGCGTAAAACGTATTATAATATTATTATTTGAAAAATGTAATACAGTACCTTCGTTTCTTGAAAAGCACCTGCGCGAGTATATACTCGAATAAAAAATACAGTGAAATTTATTAATTAACTTACGATTTATAAACAGTGTTTGGTCAACTTTTTTACTGTTGTCATCTCCTTAGTAAATTCCGACTTTATAGCAACCTCTACTTTTTCTATAGACTCGCTTAGACGATTATCAATAACGAACACAAGAAGTACAATAATAAGAGACATAAAATTATATTTAAACTTATACTCTTGATAATAATAATATATACTCGTATTATCGTGATATCTATTGATTTTATTATTTGAGATTTTCGATCTTTTGGCACTGATTTAAATCATATGTTACCGACGTTAAATAATTAGTTAGCGGCGATCCTCAAGGGTCCATAACTTCCCATGGTTCCGTAACCATTTCATAACTTTTTTTTTTTTACTCGCAAAAATTAAGTTGACGATATTTTAAAATCAAAAGTCAACGGAAATTCAATAATATTCGTCAATTAACAAAATAATATTTTTAATTTATACGATTTTTTTTTCCACCGCAATTCATAATAATTAATGAAATCCGAAGTCGCGTATTTATTTATACTACTGTGTGTGTGTGTGTGTGTTGAATGTGTTTTTGGCGATTAAAATTCAAACTATTATTATCGGTCTAAGAAGAAGAAAAAACCAATTCGTAATACGTCGAGTTAAAATAAATTTTGAACTTTTTTCCCGCGATCGCAAGAAGCGATTGAGAAGGGGTCGTGCATAGGCAATTCCACGTCGTGCACGCGTGTTTGTGTGATTGTAGTCTGCGACGACGCGGCAATACGACCGAAATCATAAAAATCGAGTATATTATGCAAATGATTTATTAATTATTTATACAAATAATATCCAAAATCGGAAAAATTAAAAAAAAAAAAAAATCGCCGAAACGCTTATAAAACGTTTAAAAACCAAAGAACCAAAAATCGATATTTCTCTTCCTCCCCCCCCACCCTGCGAATAAATTGCGTATTAAAAATTGTGTAAATCTCTCGTTCACGGATAATTTACGCTTCACGTTGTCCCGCGCTCGAAATAGAACTAAATAATCTCACGGATGATTTTTGTAATTTTTTTTTTTTTATTTTGTGTTTCTCGTGTCATTTGCCCAGGACGTCGGCGAGTCGGTGGCATCGGTGAGAGTGGTCACGTGGCACAAATTGACGGTGCGGTCGAAAGCCAAACGGAAGTCCGTCGTCGACGACAAGGCGACGTTGTTCAAGTCCAGTCATAACGGGAACGCGAACGGCGACAGTACGGTCAACGACGTGATCACCAGCGAGACGAACGTCGTGACGAACACTTGAAAACGCGCGCGACGACGTAAATAATAATGTTTTAAAAATATTTAAACCGAAAAAAAAATGAATAATAAAATATATTTACGAAGTCATCGATCATCGATAATCGTGTACAAAAAAAAAAAAATATATATATATACGTATAAGTTTTTAAAGGCCGTTGTCGACGACGTGTTAAAAGGGCTCGGGGAAATAGTCCCGTGAAAATTATATTCTTTCAATACGCTTGAAAACAGCGATTGAAAGATGAGAATTTCCATGGTTAAAACGTTTAGAAGATTTATTTACTTATTTATTTTTTTACAATAACCACTAACTCGGATATTAGAGTAAAAGCGAAGCAGTCGATTTCGGGATTTCGATTGAGACTCGGATGCCACCAAACTGCAGTCATGTGAATTGTCCTGTAGGATTTTAAAATCCTGAATTCAGACACGTCGTTATTGGAAATAGGGAGGGGGGGGAAATGTAATAATAAAATTAGTTTCGATAAATTTGTCGACCACCACTCCTGAAATCTGTTATCAACACGTTCGCGTCAGAAGTCTTGTAAATATCTGATTGCGACGAAATCGATTTTGTTAAATTCGTGTCCATTTGTTAAAATGTATATAATATGTGTATTTGTAGTGACAGTGATTTACAATATTCTGCGAGAAAATTGCCGATTAGCTTTGGTTACATAAATGTAGGCGATTAAATATAATAAAGAGTGAAAGAGTGACGGGGATGACCTCGTTGAACGAAGCGCGTTGGACATTGACAAATGTTGCGCAATAAAAAAAAATACGATACGTCGGCGCACAAGAATACACAGTGCGTGTCACACAATTGAAAAAAAGTAGATTTTCCAGCACGGTCGTTTAAGGATTTCTTGTTTCTAGCAATTGCTCGTCACGATCTCGGATTTTTTAAATTCAAACATTTTTTTTTTTTGGGGGAGAGGTATTAACATTAGTGTTTATTCATCGTAAAAACGAAAAAAAAATTTTTTTTTTCCGATAACGTTAAGAATCCGAAAATTTTCTATTTTCGTCGTGCTTTTGAATCGTGACGATATTGTTGAAAACCACATTCCATCATATTATCCGTCACGCGACGATTAAATGCATACGACGATTTTATTATTTGTTAATAAAAAAAAAAACAAAACTTTATTATTGTAAAATAAATAATACTTAATAATGTTACACCGTTCACAGGGTATTTGATATATTAAAAACACCCTGTGCGTCAATGTCGCGAATAATGTTTTCAACAATAATATAGTAATAATCGTCACGTTTTGATTGGTGTCGTACCTATGATATTATGTGCTATCGTTTTTCCACTGTCAGGACGCGACTAGAATATATATTGAGACACTCTGCATGATAACAAGAACTTATTACGCGCGGATAAAGAGAAAGAACGACACTTGTAGTTATTTCTAAAACTTTGCGAATGAAAATATAAACGGATACTATTTCGCTATGACTTTTCGTGACGATTCGAAAAAAACTTGGCGATTTTTCAGTTACGTACGGCGCTGTTCTCGTGCGTCGAAGCAAAAATCTTTTGTCTCCGAACGTCCCTCTCGGCCGATAATAATCACTACTATTAACGACAAAAAAAAAAAAAAGAAAAAAATCCGCTCTGTAAACAGCCACAACGACTGAACGAAATATTACAATATCCTCGTCGAAATTGTATATTTATATATATATATATAAAACGCGTAAATATATTTCGCGTAACACTTTCATCTATATAAACATATAAAATATATTCTACCATTATACGGTCACCTACTTTCGACACGATTTCCATATTATTCTCGATCGATCGGATATTGATTAAACACACGTTTCATACGACCAGACTTTTCACTTATGCGTATATAATATGTGTATGTACTGACGATAATATTATTCGTATTCGCAGAATCGCGTGCCGAACAATTTGTTTTTATGTCATATTTTCCGTTGTGTAAACCACTGAAACGGATGAACGTTAACGAGCGATTTGAAATAGCGTATAACACGCCCTATACAGTGTTACGTTATTATCACTAAAATTTGAATAATTTCCACGTTATTTTTATTTTTTTTTTACTGACTTATAGAAGTGTTATTAAAATATTATTATTATTATTATTCACTGCAAAAAAACGGTCGTAGCGCGTAGATATTTATATTATTATGATCAGTCTCGCGTTACTATAATAATTATATCACAATCCTCATTGTACGGGGGTTGTAAAAATTAGTTTAAAATTCTGCGCGCAAAAAAAGGAATTCAAAACGTCGAGAGCTAAACGAACAGTTAAATCGATGTTGTTTTTTTTTATAGTACAAAATTTTGAATGTACGTGATTATAGAAATTATTTTTCTTTTCGCGTTTTACAAGTTTATATATATATATAAAAAAAAAAAATTCCTATTAGTCCCGTCAATAATTCTATGTAACTTTTAATGGCTGTTAATAACAGCGTCTGTATCAGATACAGTAGTTTGAAAAGTAGGTTTTGTACACAAACTGCAGGAGGTTCCGTCACTCGCAACGCGATACCCGACAAATCCAAATCCAATTTTGTTCAGTTCAATATTCTCGAATTTTTTTTTTCATTTCAAATAAATTTAAATTTAATGAATACAATTTAATTATAAGAAACTCAAAATAAAGAAATAAAAATGAAAACTTGTACTTAAAAAAAATCGAGATTTTTTTACAAAATTTCTTTCTCGATTTTTTCACAACTAAAAGTTAATTAGAAATTATCTATACTAAATTAGATTCGTAAATCTTCGAATTTTTAGGATATCGCCAAAAAAAAAAAAATATATTTTATTCAATTTAAATTTTTAGCTGTAAATTTTTTAGTAATTATTATCAAAAAAAAAAAAAATTTTAAAATATTGAACGGAATAAAAATAATTGATTGTATTTGTTAAATTTATATGGGACACTCTGCTGTGTATATACAACAGCCCGAGTGTAAACATTAAAAAAAATTAATAAAAACGTAAAAAAAGTACGACGAAATGGAAAAAGAGATTTGAAGAAGTGAAGAAAAAAAATTCAAAATAAATTCGTTTAAAATTATAAATCCGTGTAACAAAATTACATAACATTATATAACGCGTACGATGCGAATTCACACAGCCTTGGTGGTGATGATGTACCTATGTATACAACACCTCGAAATTTAAAACAAAAATGTAAGATAAATTATTTTGTGTATGCATAAAATATAATATATTTTTTAACACTATAATATTGTACAGTGTGTTTCATAAACACGGACGAAATCCATTTAGTAAAAAACAACTATTCTAATCGAAACGTCTCGCGAAAATTTCACGATTATTGTGTAAATAATTCACGTTCCGTCATTTCTTGTTTCATACAAATTATCGTTTTATTTTGCTCATAAATTATTAACGTAAAACATAATTTCTCATTCTAATGTGTTAATAGCACCGAGTCCCTTCTATCCCTGCGACGAAAATTAATCTTTTTTTTTTTAATATTATCATATTTAAAATATGAATTGTGTTAAATAACACACGAATAATATTACTGCTGATTTATTTGTTTAGAAATAATTCGACGCTGAATTTTGAATTTACTTTAATATTTTTATGTACATTTACATAGTAAAATAACATAAAATAATATCTTTTTTTAGAAATCAATCAATGCATATAAAAACGTTTTATAAACATTAAAAAAAAAAACGTTTGAACGAAATAATGTTTACAATTATCTCCATTTATTGACACCTAATGTAATGTGCGAACGGGTTCTCTAGTATATTGCGTAATATGCTTATATAATTAACAATATTATACCAAATATATGTTAGAAATAGAATAGAACATAATTAGAAAACGACGACTCCGAACGATGAAAAAAATGAATAAATATAATGAAATTCGGTGTGTCGACCCCAAAAAAACAATAAAAATATTCGTCCGTATATTTATGAAACACTCGATTACGAATGAAACTTGTATTATGTTATTATTATTATTATAATTATTATTATTATTATTATTATTATTATTATTATTATAACTTGTTTAGATAAATCTCTGAATATTATGTATTTTATGTGTAAATATAATATATATATATATAGTGTTATACTGTTACGGTAGTTATTATTCCTATAAATATTATAATAAGTAAACCATAATTATTATTATTTTAATGTTATTGTCATTGATTAAATATGAATACCAAAGATTTGAAAAAAAATAAAATAAATATTTTATACGTCTGTAACGCGGAGTTTATCGTTTCGTGTGTGTTATAATAGGTGTATAATTAATATTTCATCGATAATTATACTATATTTAATGTAGTTTGAAAATAAATTCACAATTATGATTTGTGTGACTTATTCGCATTTATCTATTTCCTTTTTTTTTTTAAGGGATTTTTTTTTATATTTTGAGGCGTTGTGTGTATATATATTTTTTTTTTCGTGTATAACACGTCCGAACGAAGAGAGAAAAAACCGCAAGTGCGTGTTTTTTAAATATAATATTATAATGTGTATCAATAGTATTATAATAATATATACTTGATTACCCGTTTCACATTTGTAACGATTTGTGCGTGCGTCGTCGATAAAACGGTAATTTATTGAACATTTTTTTTATATATATATATACGACATTTTTATAACGAACGGTAATAATATTATATAAACACTTCTCTCCTCCACTGGACCGAAATTTCAATTAAAATATTTCTCGGTCAATTTGAACAGTAACACGTTTTTACTATACCGTCCACAACGCATTACTCCAAGTGTTTAAACAAAATCCCTCCCGTTACGATGCAGATTCGATAGATCACATCAAAGAATGATAGTAGTGTGAAAAGACTTATACTCGAGGAATTTTTCATTCTAATTTTCCGTTTTCTCGTAAATTCTGTTGAATTTATGTATCCGAAAACAACCGATTTCTGTATTATATTATTCGTGTGTTATTCAATACTATTAAACATTTAATTTATTGCTGGGAGAGGAAGAAAAAATGTTTAATTCAAAATATTCTATAAAACCGTTTAAAAGCGTAGACTATGTTTTATTTCAAATCGCCAATCTTTTTATCGGACAGAAGTCGAAAGTCGATGTACGACGGTTTATAAAAAAACCTACGAAATAAAATATATAAATCGTTTTTTTTTTTTTTCAAAATCCATTTAATTATTAAATAAATAAATGTAAAAAAGTAACGTCGACGCGAAAAGCGTTTATTACTCCTACAAATCCATAGGATTTTTCTATCTTTATTTTTCTCAATATTAATAGATGATACTTAGATAAACCGAATAACCGAACGCGTTACGTAACATATTATTACATAACATTTTCTTCCCAACGTTATAATACCGACGTTTTGGAAAATAAAAAAATCCTAAAAAATATTTTCCCTCGACAAGTGAGTTTTGACGCGAAGAAATTTCCTCGGTTCGTATATAATAAATTTATTTTTCTTCCCTTTCCGCGCCCCTTTTTTTTTTTTTTTGCGATTTTGCGTACGTTCGGAATGTCATATACAATTGTGTTTAAATCGTAGCCGGCGGCGTTTCGAAATGTTTTACAAACGCATCTGTTGCGAGTTTCGTCGCCGAATCATTATCATATTATAGAATATCGTATATTGTGTTATACGAAAATACAAAAAAAAAAAAAAAAAATATAGAGAATTTTCGACAGATTAAAATATGAAACACCAGATAGTGGTTTCACTCTGGCGTAGTATAAATAAAACCGTAAAATATAAGATGACGTACTGATCGGTTGCCCGCAAATTTGTACAATATGTCCAGTTGCAATAATTTAATTTTGCATACGCTTTATTTACAATATATTTTTATCACACTGACCGCCTGGCAATAATCAACCTTATGGACTTATTCAAAGTCACGTTGAAAAGAAAACATTTCTTGTATAGCTTTTCAAATGTATGGCAGAATCAGTAATATATTATTTTTTTATCATTAAGTAAAAAAATAGGAGAAAAAAAGACTAGTATTGACATTTTTACTAAACACCGAGATGTCAGGATCCATATAGGAAAAAAATAATTTTAGATTTCAACGTGTGATAACTCTACTCTGAGAGCTCGATAGTATAGCATCTATCGAGTCGATTTTTTTGTTTCCTTTTTCTAGAACCATCGAGTGCATTGTCCGGTTTCATTTAACTATATGATGATATGAACCACGTCCGGAGAGAGAGAGAGAGAAACGAGGACGAAAACCATAAATATAAGTTATAAAATAACTGAATTGTTTTTAAAAATTAAATTTCCTGCCATAAATCTCGTCAAAGTTCATGTACGCTTTGCGAATAAAAACTAAATGGTAAATGATATTATTTACCGGCTTTAAACCGTATCGAGACGGTCATGATGCAGTTGTTTCGCACGCGGTTTTTTTCTTTTTCTTAATAAAATCTCAATCGATTTATATATAAACATACGCGTACACGCGAAACTATTTATTTAAACCGTTCTTTACGTGCAAAAAAAAGTGTTTGCCGTAAAACAAAAGAAAAAAAAAACAGACCGGTGGTAAGACCAATACTATTATTTCTTTTCCTTCTCGCGCTCGCGACGAAAGTAAATAATACCAGAGAAAATACGACCGTGTAACGAAAGCGTTTTTATTTTCCAAACATTATCGCGTAACTTTCAGTGATTTTTTTTTTAACGATTCCGTAGGCGAACTCTTCTTTTTGTTTTCCGTTTTTTTTTTTTTTGTTTTCTAACGGCGGACTTTTTGACATTAATCCAAGCCGCAGTCTCCCGCATGCGTACCGTTACGTACGCGATAAAAAAAATCGATTAAAAAAATCAATAATGAAAAAAAAATCAACACTATTTTCATACATCCTTGCCGGTAGAAAGAAAATCTCGAACACGCGTGTCGGACAGATGGCGGGAGATTGTCCTGAGACGATGAGCGTATGCGAGAAATACCGTTTTTTTTCCTCCGGTATTATTTCGTGGTAATATTAAGTGAAAAATGTGACATTTTCTGAAATAAACGAAAATTATCCTTATATACTATATTATAGTATCCGATGATAAGACTTAAAATGTCTCCGTTACAAAAGTCTCGTTTTTTTTAACGATTTTATGTGAATATGATAATATGATCTTATTTTTATTATTATTTTTTTAAATTGCGTTTATTCGATTAAATTTAAATTAAAAAAAAAAAAAATTCATTCAATTATTTAAGTAAAGAAAATGTTTATAGTAGAAATCGCGTGTATTCATTAGAATACGATTAAAACATCACACGATCACGTTTCCCCGCTCACGACGCCGTTCTCACAACTCTTATTCATTACGAGCATATTAAAGTGTAAAATCGTAAATTTTATTAAAAATTTTGCTGAAATTCGCAGGTCACAATAAAATGGAGAACTCCTTTAGGAGTCGATTGAGAATAATTGTACAACCGTATATTGTACGGGAAAATGTTTTATTTATAAAATAGTCTTCAAATAAAAGTTCAACGGTATTTCTATTTTATTTCAAATTACCGCCTTTAATATTTAATGCTATACAGTACGCGTTGATTTTTAAAAATTATAATTTTTTTTACATACACGTCTGGACGACGGGACAAATAAGCCGTTATGGAATAAAAAAAAAATATAAAACGAATACGAATTAATGGATTGCGGATACCGCGGGATAAACGAAAAGAAAAATGAATTCTTCTACAATCGCCGCGATTTTCTTAAACGGGCTTTTAAAAATTCAATTCACCGGTTGGCGCGCATAGTTCTGGCCCGAAATGTCCGGTCCGATCAAATTCGAACACTGCAAAGAGTATTCTATCGAAATAATGCTTTTTGCGAAGGAAAAATGAACACAGTCGGTGGGGCGTAAACTACAATTTTTTTTTTTTCTAAACGTTCCCACGCCAAGGAAACCCGTTACGGCTCGATATAACGATTAATATTATTTTCCTGTCCGTCCGTTGTTCATTTTTGCAGTCCTATACGCGTCAGAGATTAAAAGTGAAAAGTTTAAAGATTATAAAAGCGAAATACTCGAGTTCAGATCGTTCGTTTTTGATTACCCGGAAAAACAATAACTGTACGAATTTCGTTATTCGATTTCGAAACTTTTATTTAGATCGTCGTTTTATAATTTTTGTTTTCCTTTGAAAAACGCATATCTCTCACATAAGACCGTTTTTAAATCGACGAATGGAATTGAAACGAAGAGGAGAAAAAAATAAATGAAATAATTATACTCAGTGGCGCACCCAAGGGGATGGACTCCGGGTCCGGACCCCCCCCTTGACGAGTGCAATAGTATTACATTTATAGATGAAAATCCAAATTCTGATACAACTTTCATATTTTTCTGTTAAAATTTCGCATACGATATAGATAACACCAGGTGTTAACAATTTATTGATTATATTATATTATTATAATATATAATCTATTTTTATTATCTATTAAAAGTTTTGTTTTTCATAATGTAGTTTTTTAGACCCCCCCCTTGAAAAAATCCTGGGTGCGCTACTGATTATACTGTATAAATATCATCTATACTTAGACATCTTAGATTTATCTTGATTTATAACAGAATCTGAATATAGACAGACGCGGCGATTCCTATAATAAATAATAGAGATTTTTATTAATATAAATACAATTGATATTAATTAATAGTATATACCAAACAGTATGATAAATCGAAACACTCCGCGACTACTTTGGGGGTTAGGTTATACGTGCGCCGCAACGCCAATCAATCGACTACACGGGGTTTGCCGGCATTCTGAGTATAAATTACAGTCAGTGGCGTAGCCAGGAAAAGAGGTTTTGGGCGTTTAAACTCCCCTCCAGTTGATTTTTTTTTTTTTTTTACACATTTCAATCTTATAAATTCATTATAATTTACACTATTGCGTAAATTTCCTTAAAATTCTATAATTTCGTATTATTAAAAACGACAAAGGTATCGGTTATAAAATCACTGTTAACCACGGAGTGAAAAAATATCTGTTTTCGTTTAATCCGCAGTTATTTTTGATGATCACTTTGACGACTGGCTGACAATGTGTGGTGTAATCACGATATTTGATAAAACACTTGCCGGCAAAACGGTTGCATCGATTCCATGACGTTCTCGTCGGTCGTCATGCGGAATGTGATAACACTGTTGAGTGATCGCGCGGTGTTTATATAATATACTACTGAATTCGGTCCTTGTGCGGTTCAACAAGAATATTGAGCATCGAGCAACGAATCTAAGGGAAAACGTAAAAACTTATAATTTTGTTCGTACTTAAACCCCGTTAAACACCATTGAAAAATCCTGGTCGCACCGCTGATTATAGCATTATCTATCACCTGTGGTGGACAACGCTTTTGTTCAATGTTTCTCCCCCCGTGGAATATTTCTCAATCCTGCCCCCGAGTGTAGAATTATTTAGAAATATTAGTTAGAAATACCGCGTTATTGCGTCGCAACGCGGTTTATTTTTATTTCTCCAGAAGTACTTAGAGGCTATTTTGTTTGTTTTTCTCTTCTTCTTCTTCTTCTTCTTCTTCCGCGAACCCATCAACCGATTATTGTTGCGATTCGTTAATGAACATTTTCGGCTACACGAGAATAATATACGATTTAATGGATACACGATACATTATAGGTACCCGTAAACGAATATACGAGTATATATTATATTGTATTATATTTATTAGATCGAAAATATTACAAAATGGAAATGGATTGTATTTCCAGCTCCGTTATACGCGGAAATGTTTTTCGACATTTTTCCAGCCATTTGCGCGCGCTGCAGTGTTCCACGACGTCATCGCTCTTTACATTATTTCTATCGGCTTTCAAAGCTCGTCTTTGCGGTATATAGAGCTAATCGTTTGAAACCATTTATCGTTTATATATATATATAGCAGCATAATTCCTATTTATAAACTAATAGTGGCGCACGTCTTGCAGAAGTGTGTAGAAGAAATCCGAGTACGCGATAAATCGGAATCGTCGGATAATAATACGGATATTATCCGTATGGTCTTTTGGCGAAAAAAAATCGTCTTGTGCAACGGTAATTGATTACGGCAATCCGTATTGATATATCCGTGTTAACGCCGCGTTCGCATCTCGTGAATTCTAAATGATAATAATAATAATATTATTATTATTATTATTACATATTATTATTATTAATTATTATTATTATTATTATGAACGAGTTTTACGTTTCCACGATCCGGGAATAAAATAATCGGTACAAGGTGTACCGGGAATTTAAAAATCGTAACAATATATAAACGACATTTTCCCCTCGTACGTTTTTTTTTTTTTTTTTTAATTAATTAAATTTGTTTTTAATAATTTCGTTTCATTCGTTTTAATATATTCAAACGAAACGTACAAAAACAAAAAAGACCGTTCGACCGCTTTGGCGGGAGATCAAAGCGACGCGTTTCCATCGCGGTGAAATTTTTTTTTTTTTATGATATAAGGCGCGACGTAACAAATTCGCCGATTTCAAAAGCTGATAATAAAAACTAAACCGTATAATATATCGAATTGAAATAAAACGTTGTTGCTAACTAAACGACCTGCAAAACGCTCGTCTATAACGTATAATGGATGAAAGCGGATAAACAAGCAAACCACTAGTGGAACCACATTCAAATCACGCTGAATATTTATACATTTTTTTTTTTTTTTTAAGCGATTGCAGTAATTGTTATTTTAAAACGTTCCCGAAAAAAATTGTTTTTTGATTAAATAGCGTTGAATTTTTTCAAGTAAAAATTATACACGGAGTATTTTCAAATTTAAATTCGATATTCATTTTAATTCTCGTCTACCTTTTAGATTTAAAAAATTGTACACAGTTTTCGACATCCTTGACAAATACGCTCGGTCTGTGTAAATTAGAGTATTATACATATATATATATATAAATCCCGTTCGAAATGTCCAAAATTTTGCAAAAAAATTTTAATTATTAAAGTTCTGCCCTTTTCCCACGAATTCTACACGACACGAGTTTATAATTAATTATAATAAATTATTTTAATTACATTCGTTTCCCCTCCCACGTTTTTTGAAATTTCAAATCCTTATATGTATAAAAACTCGCATCGTGTTCGTGTACCATAACAACGTAATAACACGATCCGAATAGTATTTCAAGTACAACGAATTATCCGTACATTGAAAATAGACAACTGTTCATATTACATTGTTATTATTATTATTATTACTGTTATTATTGTTATTATTATTATTATTATTATTATTATTATTATTATTATTATTATTATTATTGTTATTGTTATTATACACCGCGAGCATAGTCCGAAATTATTTTCATTTTACGTTCGAGCGGCAACAACACGAGCTATTGACTGGCGAAAAATTTACAATGGTTTAAAATAATTTTCAAGGCTTACGATAATTTTCAATGTATAGTTCTTTTTCTTTTACAATTAGTGTTTCATATTGTACTTAAATTCTAATTAGTTAATTTTAAGAGAGAATATTAAAATAAATTATATAATTTAATGAGTTTAGAAAAAAAATTAATATTTTTTCTCTCTTTCTACCATCGTCCGTTCCAGAAGAGATGCATTTAGGGTTTACGTGAAGCTTTAGGTCAGCTTCAACGTGTTTCCAACAGTATATTATGTAGTGTTTGATTTTGACATCTTCATCGTTAGATAACCGCGTGTGTCTGCAGAGCCTGTTGATTAGACGTCATTTTACGGGGAGAGGACGTACAAAAAGATTCGATTTCGTCTGGTCCGTTGAATGGTCCAATAAAATCGATTTCGTATACACGCATAGTTTTTCGAAATATTGGCCACCGATACGCGCCGCGGTAGAGTGAGAAAACGAGACGACGGGAAATAGATGAGTTTAAGTCAGTGGTTCTCCAAATCAACACTAGGCACGGATCAATTTTAATAAATTTTCCATCGTCGCGGACCACGCGACTTGATTTCAATTCCCCCCATCACTCTTCATATCACTCATTTTAAGTAAATAACAAACAATTTAAATATAAATTCGCTCATTTTTTTAAATTTAATTCTCTCCATTCCGCGGACCATTTGAGATGAGTCCACGGAAAACCAACTGGGAATCACTGGTTTAAGTAATAATACTGCAATTGTTATACGTTCGGTTGTTCCGACTAACAAAACTTTTCAATCCGTCTCTTGGAAATCGCGCGTACGACTCGGCTCGTGAAACTTTTCAGAGTCGTTAACGTATTATTACATTGAAATCACTTAAAAAAAAAATAAAAAATCCAGTTGTCGAATTAACGGCGTTCGTGTGGGATCTGATAGACGTTTGATCTCACGATGATAGTCAAATATATACGAGCTCGTCTTGCAGAATTTAAACAGGCAAAACACGCGAACCGCGATAGGATTACAAAAGTGTTTGATGTACGTACGTACCTTTAATTTCCGAACATTATAAATTGTGCATCAGACTCGGTTGCTGTATAACAATAATTAACGACATCGTTCGCTGTACGCTGTGTTTAGGCTCGGTACAAGCGTATAAATATAATATTAAACCTGTGCGAAATGTATCGTCGTTTCTCAAATTGGACGGATTACGATTTTAATAATGATAATGATAATGATAATAATAATAATAATAATAATAATAATAACGATAATGAGAACGCGAAACGGGACTCGCGTAAATACTATTCGCTTTTCCACGAATGTTTATGTACACATAATATATATATAATACACAATTATATTTTAAATGTCTTTTCCTCATTATTCCGGAACCGTATTTGAGTACTGTTGTTATTATATCAGCCCGCGTTTATAGGAAGTTTGATAACTCCCAAAGTAACGCGCATAATATTATGCGTGTACGTTTTAAAAAAAAACGCGCCGAGAAAATTAATAACGTTATTCGCGTTTTTACAGGAAACTAATCAATTTATAGAAGAAGAATAAACGTTTACTTTGCTAAGTCAATCGCGGACACGCGACTTCGGCATTTAATTGCGTTAATAATAATTCATGGCCGCGGACACGACGCAACAGAATCAAATTAACTCTTATTATTTGTTCGGGCCGGTTTTTTATATTTCCTGTTTTTTTTTCCACTTTTCTTTTAACGTTTTTCTCTCTCTCTCTCTCTCTCTTTCTCTACAGAATCGTAATCACAACGCGTTGTTAATGGAATACGGCGCGACCACGAATCGTTCCACGATCTCCTCATACGTCGCGACTGCAGAAGTTCTTAACCCGATCGTGCGTGAAACCATATACAGACGACAGTATTTAGACGTGTGCAGATTCTGAAACGTTTTTTTTTTTTTTGCTCGTGATACCATTACTGAACATATAAAATCGATTATTAATTAGTGTAAGTTTCAGTACGACTACTCGCTATAAATCCGTACGCCGTCAATAAACGAGTTGTAACAAAAATGAACATAAAGTCAGGTAAGAAATAATTCCGTACCATCCGATCGTCAGAAACGAAAAGTTTAAAGCCTTTTCGAACGAATTCGTATACGATAAGTTTTATTCGGCTGTTAGCGCAACGCTCTTGGTTTTAAATAGTTCCCTCTCTCTCTCTATATATATAGTCCATGATCGGATCGTTCGTTTGAACTCAAACCCTTATCGAGTTACACACAGTTTTGATAAATTACGTTAATTAATTAATTTTTTTTTTTTTTAATCGTAAATTTTACGCACTGCAGAAATTTGAAATTTGTTATTTTTAGTATAACATGTTTTTTTTATTTTTAATTTATAACGTATACATTATATATAAATACGAACCACAGTTCCGATAATATCTCGGTCGCTGCTTTTTTAAAGTAAACAGTTCAGTGAACTCTTATTAATGAAATAAAATTCCGTATAAACGGTTGAATAGCGTATAGTGTCCGATGGACACCGGCTTCGGGGATTCGATTCGCTCCATGTATAAAAATATTCTTTGAAATATGGTTGTATAAAAATATACGGATTGTAAATATTCGTTTTTATCGTCAAATATTTATAATAATTATAAAAAGAAAATATGTATAAAACTTGACTAGACGAACTGTCAATCTAACGTTATATTTTTTTTTCTGAAAATTGAAATCACGTACTATTTTTTTTTTTTATAAAATGTAAATACGCGCAGATTACGTCGGACGTTATCACATTGAT
This sequence comes from Chaetogeoica ovagalla, assembly GCA_032441825.1. Lineage (NCBI taxonomy): Eukaryota > Metazoa > Arthropoda > Insecta > Hemiptera > Aphididae > Chaetogeoica > Chaetogeoica ovagalla. Next base: position 791,511 of record CM063725.1, read on the forward strand.
GAATCATGCAATTTGTAACATTATGAATTTGTATAATATGCGCATATGTATAAAAAAAACGAATATATCTATTATATTTATATAATAATTATATTATTTATTATTATTATTTTTATTATTATTATTATTATTATTATTATTATTATTATTATTATTATCATTATTATTATTATTATTATCGTGTCGTAATTATGTTTGTTTTAAAATAATTTAATTCACAATGTACACAATTCCTTCGCTGTTTTTTTCAATAATTTTATTTATTTAAACTCTATGTCACTTTTAGTTGTAATATTCGTAATTTTCTCTATATAATTTTATTTATTTTATTTCTTTTTTTTTTTGTTTCGTTATTGTAATGCGTGTTTTTTCCGCTTAATAACGCTGATGACGATTTTTCGTCAAAAGCGGTACCTAATAAAACAAACAAATTCAATAATAATAATAATTATAATAATAATAATAAAAACACCTTTTATATTTCTTAATTTTATATAAATTATTAATTTGTGTTCGATTTTATATGTAAATATTTCCTTTTTATATATATACAAATGTATTAATTTATAGTTTTTTCTATTTCTATTCCTTTCGCAAATATTTCGTCTTTTTCGATTTTGTTATTATTATTTGTAATATTGTATTTGTAATTTTTACCAGTTATAATCGAAACGTTTCTCTTTCCCCACATATCCCATTTAGGAAAAATTTCGTTTTTATTATCAGTCACAAACGATTTATCACAATTACCTACACTATACTGAAACCGAATCAAACATTAGTCATATATGAATATATATATGTACCCCGGAGGTAAAGGACACCATGTCAATTTTGAATGAAATTTAGTCAGCTTCATGTTCTTGTTGCACATTTTACGCTCTATATGAAGGTATATGGCATTATGTCCAGTTATCAAAAGTAAGGGAAATAAGGCGATGGAAAATAAAACCCTTCTTCAATTTTATTTAGAGCATAAAATGTACAACAAGGACATGAAACTAACTAAATTTCATCAAAAATGGACAATACGGTGTCCTTTACTTCCGAATACAGGTATATTGTCTTCAAATGTATTTTTTTTTTTATTAAATTTCCCGATAAAAATCTAATATTTTTTTCACAATGTTTAAACAATAATCTCGTGTTTTATACATTGCCGATTATATATTTCCAAAAAAAAAAAAAACGTATACTCCTATGATTTGTAACTATTGCGAACGTTTTTTATTTATTTTTTGTCATTTTTCGATGAAGACTTTCTAGGTGAAATTTGACGGCAACGAAAAACAAAACATTATTGTTGATCGTAATTTATTATACAGTCGTTTAGATCTACATAATATATATATATATATATATATATTAATTATGCAAAACCACTGTTGAGCATCTCGTCTTAACGTATAGTATTTAAATTGAGTTTCTTATTTTTCGTTACTTATTAACGCCGTAATAATTAGCATAATGTGTTTTTTTCCACGGTGAAAAAAACAATTAAAATAAATTGTAACGATTTCAAACACAAAGAGGTTTTTTTTATAATAATAATTAGATTTTTAATGAAATCCCGTTTTCTACTACGCACGTTGTACGTGTATAATACATATCGAACGGTTCGTATAATATTTAACATCACTATAAACATAATATGAGAAACCTTTAAAACACATTATAATAACTAATGTTTTTCAAAAAATATTTCGCTAAACCATCACCTCTTATTCCCGTCTTCGATTTGGTCACACCATACTTCCTTCTCATTCTTTTAAAATGTCCCTTAATGACTCTCTCCTCTCTGTACTTTTCATCACTTCCATGCCGTCTGCGACATTAATCATACCCTTCTAAATTATCCCTATTTATCCTCTGAGTGCTCACTCAATTCTCTCGAAATTCCATCTAATGCCCATCACATTCTCTCTTATCAAACTCCTACTTTTATCATCCTCGCCACATTATCCTTTTTCCACCACTCCGCGGGTTGCTTTTATAATTTTATAACCGCCACTTTATATTGTTTTTTATTTTCTTAAAATAATTGTAAAAACTAATTGTATGACACAATGTTTCAATAAAAAAGAAAAAAACTAATATTTACACTAGAATTTCGTACTACACATATTGTATAATTAGCAAAACAGACGTTTTAATTTTTTTATTTTAAATCAACAACCTTTACTAATTACTACGTACGTACTTGTTTTGTATAATCTGCAATTTACCCCGCCAAATCGTGCGGGAGTATCCGAAATTTGAATTTTTCATTCATTGCACACTACACACATGTAATCTCATTCCAATACTCGTATTAATATGATCACAATAAATTTGATTTATTTTTTTAATCCGAGTGTGCACAGCACTGAACTCAACTTCGTACGCGTTAACAAAATAATATGTGTTAAGTGAACGTACATAATGTCAGTTATTTTAAAATACACAGAAAAGTCTAAAAAAAAAAAAAAATGAATAAATTTTACACACTTACCATGTAAAACTTAAAAAAAAAACTAAAACTAAAATTACGAAAGCGTTTCAATTTGTTTTAATTTTTACGATCAACGAATTCGGAGGTGACTATTAAGTATATATAAATATTTCAGTAACCTTAAATAATTTTTTTTTATTTTATAAATAAAAAAAGAAAAATAGTACTTTTATTCAATGTATCTAATCGAATAGCGTATTAATTTAATCAGTTATTTTACGGGTGATTGACAGTTTGGCACATTAAAGTGAGGTTATTTCTTTTTTTTTTTTATATATAATCCGCCCAAATCACAATCTTGTAATTTCGTCACTGTTCGCCTAGTTTTGCTGGATATTGATAAATCCTTTTTTTTAAAAAAAAAAGAAAAAGAAAAGTATCTCCGATTTATACTGTAGACTATATATATATATATAATTTCATCTGTTAATTTGTATGATTAAAGTTAGTGTTATACAATAATAATTAACAACCGTTTTATTGATGGAAACGTTTTATTCAATTTAACTCGATATTCAAGACACCGCTGTGCGAGTAAATTACGTATATAATAAAACAGTGTAACGACGGTTATTAAATATTACATTGTACATTATGTAATTTACGTTTTCTAAATGGACGTAACAAATAATATATTAATGGATACGGTTTTACTATAGTCCGGGGATTTCGGTGCTTTTTTTTAAAAAAATATTTTATATATTTATTTATATTACTCGTATTAATCTATAGGTTTTCATCCGGAGTGAATGTTATTATCACACATAAATCGCATTCAAGTATTGTAACAATAATAATAATAATAATAATAATAATAATAATAATAATAATAATAATAATAATAATAATAATAATAATAATAATAATAATAATAAATCATTACTTTACTGCCTAAACGTTTTTAAAATTAAATGTGTACAATATTATTATTATTATTATTATTATTATTATTATTAAAATCGTTAACCTGCGTTGTTCTACTTAAATGAAAATTTCAACATGACAGCTAATATACATCGTAAAATAAATATTAAAATTTATAAATGTCTACAAAAAGGTCTTACTACGTTACTTGGACTATTTTTTTTCGGCCTTTAAAACCATACTGGTAGACATAAACTCTGCCACCTATCCCTGACATCCACTGCTTTTCTCCATCTGGTATCAGGTTCTATCTCTCTTAACGTCTTTTTTCACACAATTTTCCTACCTTAATTTAGGTTCACCTATCGGTTACTTGGACTATACGCGGAAAAAAAATGTTAACAATCCTATAAGTGACGATTATTTTCTATTTATTACCATCTAAAGTTTTCCTATACGAAACACCGCTTCGAAAACGTGTTTTATCGAATGCAACCGTTGCTTTCAGATTTATAGTAATAACAAGACTCTGAGTAATTCATTGAAACAACACACACAACACCAGATAAACCTACATTTTATAATTTCTACTTGAAATTATAACGGTTTTACTTTCGATATTATTGTCGTTCGTATCAAACCAGTCGTCTGTCAACGTTTTTAAAAACCCAACTTAATAAGTTAATAACGCTATAACGCGTACGTGTGTTTTTTTTCGCATTTAAAACGATGATATAATTTTATATAATATTACATAACGTGCCGCCAGCCGTGTATTCGTTATGTGTTTTACGCATTGGCGATAATAAAGTTTACACGTCAGTTTATCGGCACATCGCTGTTGTCCGTACGCGTTTCAAACTCGGTTATACGAACCGTAACACAGTTATTCAAATCATATCGCTGCTATGGCCACCGCATAGCCGCCGAATAATAACGAATTAATTAAGACGTTGTTCGTGTGGAGGATCGAAAAAAAAAAGAAAAAACGTTGGAAAATACTTTCACGAAATTACCGTATATTATCACTAGGAATTAAATGATATTATAATATTTTCGCGTAAACGTCATCAACTGAAAACGTAACGAGCAAATGAATTAGCGAAACAAGATTTCTCAATAAAATCCAACCCGATAACAAATAAGCACGTATACGACTCGAACAACTCGAAATAGCTTTGTAAAAACGTTTGAGTGCGCTTAGTTATGGATGTGAAACGTGGTCTGTGACAGAAAAAGATAGAAGTAGAGTTTAACAAACAATGGCGATGTGGATTTGGAGGAAATTGATCTTAACGTAATGAACAGACACAGAAAAACCAATGGGAATCTCCCATTGGAAGTAATAGGTGAAACCGGCGAAGCCTGTTAGATACGATCACGAAGAGAAAAAGCAATACTAATTGGACACGTCTTATTCATCGTAATGGGTTTTAAAAGAATATTATCGAATGTAGATTGATGGGAAGACGACCACGAGAAAGAACTAAACTTGATTATTTCGAACGCATAAATGAAAATAAGACGGGCTGCACATCCTCACCGACATCTCGAGGAAGCAGCGAGCTGCGGGACGACGACAAGGCGTTGCTTTTAGAATATGATGAAGTACCATCATTGATTTTGTAACATACAAATAGACCATTGTATAGGCGGATAATTGACTTTTCTTTTTTATTTATTCAACCCAGTTAAAATTTCACAATCTTTCTGTGTACAACACATTTTTTATGCCGCTATCGTTCATTACCGTAGCGTATAGTAAATTACTGTGCCTCCGATATTTCCGTATTTCATTTCGGTATTTAAATATTACATATTAATATGTATAACAGGGTTGCCGCAGGTATTTTTCTATCGGACGTTTTTGGACCAGTGTCGTATGTTTTCAATTGTCTGCGCGAGACAGCCGTATGGATGGATGGACAAAGCTAGTGGATCCGGATGGTTAATAGTCTCGCGATGAAAAACATTCGTTTAATATTTGAAAATCGTTGTGAAAATGCGAATAATACTTGAGTGTTCGAATAAATAAATTAACAAAAAATGAATTATTTTATGACAAAATTTCGTTCGCAATTTTTCGAAACATACTCGTAAAATAACGATTCGATAACGCATTCGCTGCAGGAGTTCAAATTAGAAAAATTATTATGAAATATCCGATTCCGAACGAAATCCGGGCTGTCCGGCAATGAACCGCGATGATACCGTCAAAAACGACCATTACACTTTGAATTATATGTGTTTAAACAATTAATAATCTAATTGAATCCGTTTTCTAACGATCATTAATCATTCTTCAAAATATTCGTTTCCGGTGTGTTATTTAACACTTTAATATATATATATTAAAGTATATTATATATATATATATATAATAAACGTGTATATCGACATAATATTAGCGTATTACCGATTTCGGTTTGAGCATACAACGATTTCTGGGTGAGTGGGAGGGAGGAAAGGACCGAAATTTTTATGAATTCTTATTCTCTTTCGTTACGAAAATGACGTCCGCGCGCGCGAGTTGCAAAAGCCGTACAATTTCAATAGGACTTTGAAATATCGCAGTAATTAATACGGACTCGATACATCATGTTATATAATCGAGCATCGACGCTTCGTCATATTTCCCTTATGAAATGTATTTAAATTAATTATTATTATTATTATAATTATTTTGTATATCAAACTAGCTAAATTACCCGGTTTATCGCCGTAAATTGTATTGCTTCGCTAATTATAATAATATAATTATTATTAATGAAAAGCGTCGGAGATGTGATGCTGCGAATTAGTCGGACTGATTTAAAAACAGATTTCTTTTATTTTTAAGAAAAAAAAAGAAGAAACTCAGAGTGTATCTAAAAAAAAGAAAAAGACATAATATTACTCACCATTGAGTAAACCTCTTTAATCGATGAGACATAAGATTGATTTGACAGTTACACTGCTGTACGCTAATATGATTATTTGAAAACGTAAAAAGGACAAAATGATACTCGACGAAATAATTGAATCGCAGAGAAATGTTGGAATCGATTAAATAACGAATACCGTTAGACGCGGTGGCGAATTACGGCGCAAAATTATTAGTCTTATGGAGATTGGCGGCCGCCAATAACAGGGATGAACATGCGGAAGACGGATTGCGTAATACTGACATTAGGACGGATCCAGGGATTGATTGCTCGCCGAGTAGGCGGGCTGGCGATTAAATAGAATTGTTTACCATAAAATTTATTTCAATATCGGCAAGAAAATAAATAGATGTAAATGAAAACACATTGCGTCCCGTTGAAAAAATGTTTCTAAATCAAATACGTCCTCGAAACGGACAAAAATAAAAAACTATACACGACAGTGGTAAGACTCGACGTTAACCGTGATAATCGATATTTGACTGTGAAATAAATGGCCGTTAACAAAGATAACGATAAAGTACCTAGAACGATACAGGCACAGAGGAAAATATGTGGACGTATTTTCGTTACAGAAAGAGATAATAAATAGAAGGATATAGTGTAGAAAAAAAAAACTGACGGAAAGCCGTCGTGGATTATTGATTGTGTGATAAGAAGCCAAACAATTAAATAGACATGCGATGCGAAGGGAAAACGCAGGAAAAAATGACAACATAAACGGAAAACCGAAATGGTAAGAGATCAAGAGGCAGACCTAATAAGAAGCGTTGGGAGGTCAAAGTAAAAAAAAAAAAAAACGATGTGGAGCAATATTAGATAAAAATTATACGTATAATTGATCTATTTTTTTTTCTTATTATCATTTGTACGTAATATTGTGTTACGTCGAATGTATACATTTAAACTGGTTTTTATTTATTTTAAGCTTTTTTTTTTTGGCACCATCCGTATGATATAATTTGTCAGGGTTTTTATGTCGTTTTTTAAGCATATATTTTTTTAATGTTTTTAATAGAGTACAACGCACCGTATAAGACAAAGAATCGAAGGCGGTTTTATCGCAAGAGCTGCTTGAAAAAGAGCAGTAAAGCGAAAAAGAGAAGGAAAACTATCTAACGGCGTCTACTACTATTAAAATAGCCCTGGTAAAATGTGGTTCAAGTATTATATAACGCGGTGTGGATCGCTAATAGAATTCTAAAAAATCAATATAAGATATACAAAAATTTTTTTTATAAATTCTATAAAAATAAATGTTTTTAACAAAAAGAGAGTTTGATCGATGACTATATGCATCGATTGTGTTCGAAAAATTTTCATTTTTCTTCCCCGCGCTCCGCAATCTCCGCAATGCATGCAATGAACGCGTATATATTTGCGTACACACACACACACACACACGTCGAAAATCAAAAAACGCCGTGGACGTGATGGAATTAACGACGACACGACATATATTAGCTTGTAGTAAGCCTCTTAGAACAGTGCAACCTCGCAACTGACGGTAATTCAATAAACCTACGAGCGACCATACACTCAAGAGTGTACGAGTATACATAATATGACGCGTGTGCGACGGTTAACAACTGGCACGAGTCAAACTTATACGCGGGGCACGTTTTCACCGAACTGCGGTAAGTATATACATTATAAAAAGTCGACGAGTCCTATAAATTATTATAATATAATTTTAAACGGTTATTTAAAGGAAAAAAAAAACGTTTTTTTTTCCACTCGTTCTCTATTATACGCGTACACGATATACAAAAGTCATAATAAATGATAATAATATACGCGCTCGATTATATCACGACGGTCGTTTCGAACGTTTACGCTACTCGTTTCACATTATTATTATTATTATTACCAATTTTTTTTTTTTTTTTTTTTTTACGATAAATCCGAATGTATTTTTGTGATTTTCGGTAAAATATGCATTTTCCACGTACTCGTCGTGGTACGCAGTGGTCAGCAGTTCAAACAAATCATTCGCGGAATCGTTGTTCGTTCAAACTGCACCGGGTCGTCGTCGTCTTCTTTACGTATATTATAATCACATAACCTCTATAATACGTATTATGTCGTACACAACCGATCTGTTCGAAAATCGTGAGTATATTCTCCTTATATAATATTAATAATAAAAATCCAACGGTTGTTTTTTTTTTTTTATCGATTTTTGCTCGATATTTACATTATAAATATGTCGTCGCGTTTATTTCGTATTTGTACGACGCGGATTTCGTTTCGAAAATCTCATTTTGCGTATAGCCCGCGCTCGTAATACATAATAATGCGTAATTTACACCGCAGTTATGTAGACTCGTACAGGTTTTTTCACCGTGTAGAAAATAAATGGAACTTTTAGAATTTATATGCTTTGAAAAATAAATATATATAAAAACAAGTCGTTTTTTTTTTTTTTGGAAAAATTATGTTCCGAGTTTCCGAAAAAAAACTATACACGTAATATCTCAGATTATTTAAAAAGAAAAAAGAAAAAACCATTTATCTTATATATATATATATATATATATATATTGTATTATGTAAGAATGTAAATCGTGACTGTTATATTGAAAATAATTTTTTAAATAACCCCTTATAGACAATTATTATTATTTTATTATAATGACAAAAAGTCAAATGAAATCACATTTCGAATACGAAACGCGCGCATATAACTCGTTCAAATTAAAAAAAAAAAAATCATCCTGAAGTTTTTAATTAAATTTTGTTAATCAAACAACACTCAAGAATACTTGTAAAATAATATTTTCACGATTATTAATTTGTAAGAACTTTAAAAATATTTTATAAAATACCCGTTGTGTGTAGACTATATAATATTATAATACGGCCCGATAGTGATTTTGAACGAAAATCATATAATAATAATAATAATAATAATAATAATAATAATAATTTGAATTCGAGGAGGTCCTATGAACACCGCGATAGTAAATATTATTGATTTTATTAAAAAAAAAATAAATAAATTTGACAGAGCATACATTATATAATATAATATAGATTAATAGTTTGTAGGATTAAAGTGAATATATACTATAGACGTATTGTGCAACGTTTTAGACGGAATGTAAATTTTTTTTATTGGAAAGAAAAGAAAAAGAGCGATTTTTCAATATTATTCGTGACAGTGATTAAAAACGCCGCGGCGATTCAAAACGTAAATAAAACTACACACAGTGTATAAAATCGTTATTCGTAAAAATATATTATATGCACGGGGACGTATATATTTAGTGGCATTTCTTATATAGCTCGAAACAATCGAAATAAATCGAGTTCAATTCACAATATTGGCGTATTATTAATAATAATAAACATATTATATATTATATTAAAATTACCTCTATACGTCCACTGCAATACATATTATAATGTGGGTTACACATACTATGAAAAATCGCAATGGAAAGCATAATAATATATATATATATATATATAGAAACGGATTAAGCGGATTGTTCGTCGTCGTTGAAAAAATAATATTATACACGAGACTGCGTGTATATATATAAGTACGTAATATTACGTCGCAGAAAATTCAAACTGTATTATAATTATCGTGCAGCCTACATTATTTTTTTTTTTTTACTACATTATACGGACGACACGTGCTGAAAATGAAATTTGACAATTTATTTCGTTTTGTGTCGATTACTATACTATATTATTATTATTATTGTTATTATTATTATTATTATTATTATTATTATTATAATTTTACAATCGAACGACAAAAAGTAACGGAAATAAAGACGAGAAACAGTTTCGTATTTCCAATAATCCCCCGGTGTTAGTTGATATTTATTATAAAAATCCGATAATATTTATATGAATTTTACGTATTCGATTTCGAACGATTTTACAAAATATTTTATGCCCACTCGCTGTTTGCTTATAAATATATATAGTATATTTATATGCGTTCACAACGGTGTTTATTTTCTCTGTTCTGTTTATAATACATTTGACACCGTGACACTCGGGGATGGGGGGGGAGGGACGAGACTTTTCGTTATGTGTTTATCGAATCCGTTTGAAACCGGCCACAAAAGGGCTTTCGAAAGTAATCCGAACTGACGACTCGAAAGTATATCGTTTTTGGAAAAATTACATATTAATAAGTTCGTATGACTCGAAGCGTCATTTCAGTATTTTTGTTCCTCCCGCCCTGCGAAGTTTCAAACGGGTAATTTTCGAAATATCACCAGGCGGCAGAAAAATATTTTACATTTTTCTTATGTTTTAAGTAAGCCTCATGGTCAGTTACGGTTACGACGATGGGATGGGTTATTAGGGATCGTGAAGGAAAAGAGGTCAGATACAAAAATGTATGGATGAAATTTTTTCTAGAGACTGGATGCAAGAGTGAGAATTGTTGGGATATTTAAATCGTTGTAAAGTGTGAGATCGCTGACGTACCTGGGGAAGTTTCATAGGCGGATATTTGATCATATCCTTGGGTGAGGGGTTAACATTTTCGTTTTATCCGTTAGCGTAAACAGGCATTTTTAGACGCTTCAACCTACTAACGAGTGGCTCTACTCATACTTTATTCTAGCTGAGGTACCAAATATATATATAATTTAAATTTAACGTAATAACTTAAACTCTGTTTACCTACATTTGTACTTACTGTTAAGATTGGTCGCACAAAGTCTGTTATTAAAGATCTTAAGTCAGAAATGGCATTGTTTTCATGTACAGTGTTTTTCGTGCAGTTATATATCAATTTCTATACCGATATTTAATTGTCCATTTTTAGATTCTAATGCGGTTGTTGATGAGCAATCAGTAACACAACTATTTTTTGTTGTTTAATCATTAAAGATATCGAACACTGTTTTAGCCATTATTAAATTAATTACAATTTAAAATCAATTGATTAATTCATACAATACACGTAAATAATATTGTTTAGCACTTACGAGACACCGCGTAGGTATTCAAGAACAAAAAATTAAAAACGAACACGCCGCACACTCCACTGACGTAATCGACACTACTGCTGCAGTGGTCTGCAGCTTGCTTGTGTATTGATACGGTAAACAAGTTCTAGAATATTCGCGATTATTGATATGTACCAACAGAATATGATTTTCCCCAATAACGATAGTCCGTGAATATTCTAGACCATTCTGGTATGCCAACAAAATAAAAAAAAAGTTGTAAACATCAAATACGGAAATACGCAATTCATTTTGACGTCAGGTGTGGTTTGATTACGTTCTGAAAGGGCTTAAGCCCCCTCTAATATCCGTCTATGGATAGTTTATTAGGAGTCGGAGGATTTTAGATTGAAAAGCTTGAAATTTGTTAAGATTTAATTTTTTTGTTATTGCCCAAAGTTATATGCATACCGTATGCCATAGCAGGTCGAATGATTTGTTTATAGATGAGAATTTTGTTGTTAAGAAAGAGAGAGATTAAAACGGAAGAGTTGTTTGAATTTGTGAAGTCTTGGATTGAGAGAATATCTTTTGTTTTTTATGTAGGTTACCCAGATTATAATATTTTGTCTATATACAGTCCGAGATATTTTACAGAGTTTTGTGTTTGAATTGTTTTTATTATTTAGTTTTATGAGAATTTTATATTTAAAACTTTTGTACAAGCATAAAACTATTTTCTATAGCTTATTTTTGTATGGTTAGGTGTTAGGTTAGGTACGATAGTGTTTAGGTTAGGTTGTTTTTTTTTTTAATACAGCAATTCATAAATCGCTCAATTTTGCATAGTAAATCCCGAGTTGAAATTATTACGATCGTAATATTCATAAAAAAATAATAATACTTTAGGTAAAACTTTTAGTGAAATATACAAATCGGTAAATAATTTAATTTCAATATTCGTAAATAGAATTATCAAGATGATGTTTGAGAGCGATTATTATCAGTATACTATAATGTACACAAACACCGGTGTAAAGTTTAATAAAATATTCAGTCGACAGTTGAGAGTAATTGATTTTATTGTAGAGTTATAAGTTTTATATTTTATAAGTTGACATTTTTAATAAGGAAGCCGTACATTATAATATGATAATAATTCTTAAAAGAAAAAAAAATCATTATATATATATATAAATAGTAATTATTTGGTTTTTGACGACAACTACTGTACTACGAGGTACGTCCAGAAAGTATCTTCTGTTTTCTGTTTTTATCGCTTTTGCGATGTCGTCTTAATTATTACTGTCGTTGCCGATTATTTCGTTGACTTATTTGGAACATTTTAAAACCATTTCGAGACTAGTAGTTATTGTGTACGTACGTTGCGTGGCGAGTGTTTTTAAAACGGATAAACGCATAGAAAATTCCGCCACATGTGAGCTACGACCTGTGATTTGTTTTTTAAATGCAAACGAATATCAAGCCAGTTGATATTCATCGTAAAATTTATAAAGTTTATGGAGAAAATGCGATGAGTGATTCAATAAAAAAAAAACGACGGAGGCATGCTTAGCCGCGACATTGTTTTTATCCACGACTATATGCCCGCTCGCACACAGCAAATGTGACGAAACAACTTCTTGCAGATTCTGCACGGGAACAATTTATAATCATCCACCCTACGGTCCAGATTTGGACCTCAATGATTTTCACATATTTCTTACACGTGAAATCATTTATGTGTGGCCAGCACTCCAACGAAGACGATGAGGTGAAAAAAGCCGTTATACCGCATGGTTACAATCACAAGCGTCATCTTTCTATGATGAAGGAATACAAAAACTAGTACCTCGATATGATAAGTGCTTAAATAATGGTGGTAATTATGTTGAAAAATAGAGTAGTGCATTTATTTTATATTCAAATAAAATTTATGTTTTTGAATTTACACTATTACATGTCTTTATTGTCCAACGTAACTATTACTTTCTGTACGTACCTCGTATATGAATATTTTAACAATCCGATTCCACAACAGAACGATGAAAAAAACATAAAAATATCAATCCTGTAGATTTAAATTTGGAATTATGAATATTTTTTTACATAATTACGAATACAGTGTTTTTTCTAAACGTTTTTTTTTTATACCCTTGATATTTTCTAAACACCGCGGTTATAAACGGATACGAAAGGATTAAAATGTAAACATTTTTTCATCGCACGAAGATTTTACGAAACGCGGGATATTACCCGAGAAATAATCGTGTGTAAAATTATGTGGAACACAACTAGAATTAACACTTTCATATTTCATTGGATAAAACAAAAACGGTGTGTCGCAATTACAGAAATGTTCTATTTCACATGCATAGTGTTTATTGAATATTACGATAAAAAAAAAATTGTTTAAAATTATTATAACCGAGTGAAAGTAATCTACTCGTCAACGAATTCAAACGCCGAATTCTTTTTATTTATTTTATATAAAAAAATTAACGATTATATTTCATACAGATATGAATTCTATAAATCAATACTAAAAATATGCGTTAACGTTATTAAATTTAATGATGATCCGACACTAACGTGTGTGTTTGGATTACCTGAAACGACGTCATTCGAATAGTTTTTTTTTTTTTTGTAAAACAATTTTTTTTCCATTCGTTATATAAATAACGTGTGTATATACAAATACGAATCACATATCGCTACGTTAAAGCGTTCATTTAATTGGTAATTTCTCGGTTTTACTATTAACACTATTATTTCAGTAAATTCTATTAAAACGTAACCGATAATGTATACGTATAGTTTTTTTCGTTTCATATAATAAGTATAAAAACGCGAAAGTCTGTGTAATAATATATATATATATATATATTTAAATTATTATGGCAAATTAACGTGACAGAGAACAACGATATATTATTTATTTTTAGTAGGTACGAAATAAACTGTCCGTGATGATGAACATCTCCGTAATCACGGTTTACTTTCAAAGCAATTTGAACGCACTGCAGAGGTGCAAGCGCGCTCGAGCACTTGATTTTAATAATAATAATAATAATATTCGAAATTACGTTTAAACGTCATTATTATGTTATTCTCACGTTCTAAATAATCAGCCAATTTATATAGTTATTATATGCTTACGAAAGCATATAATTATGATCATGCAAATATCAACGATTCCGTACGCTATACAACTACATACATGGGGGAGGGGTATCTCGTAATTTATATATTGTCAGTTATTATAATATTAGAGCAGAAATTACAGACGATTCCTCGTCCCGTATTATTTAATTGATCAATCAAACGAATAGATCTATTTTTTTTTTCTATAACATTCGTGATCGGTTAATGGCGGCGTACACAATTTTTTTTTTTTAACAAATTTTCAACGCACAATTTATACGTGTTTTCGACAATACATTAAGTAAACACTTATATATGTATAACAAACGCTTCATTTTTTTTTTTGAACCGGACAACAAAATTTCATATCTAACCTACTTGCATAATATACCACTCTACGTGAAAAAATAACCGTTTACGATTTATACTATAATATAATCATTATTAAATGTTGTGATTTTCGCACATTTAGAAAAATTATGATCATATTGAGGAAACATTTTTTGCAGAAATATTCTATATACGTGTATACACGTATATATATATATATATATATATATATATAATTTTATAGAAATTATGCATACGAGATTTTTAAGTATTTGATTCGTAAAAGAGATAATTTTTTTTTTTGCTTAAAAATTAAAACACGATGTCAGACGTGTTACTTCAACTATATATTGGAAGATAACAAATCGCGAAAATCATTAGTTAAAAATATTCTTTTATAACCACTTCATGTTTTTGCTACAAAGTGTATTTGATTTTGATGGAAAATAACGATTGAAATTAAACGTTTTTAACTATACCTGGGTTTATTGGTAAGAAATTATGTATTAAAACGATGTACCAAATGAGGTCAATCCGCACAACACCTCGCGACTCACTACATACTTTTTTCAACGAATAATTATTGCATATGCGCGTAACATTAAATTCTGGTTTTAAAAATAATTTATTATAATTTATTTACCTAAATATTTTGTTACGTACTACTTTTATGTTATCTTCTTGCATTGAGTTTTCATTAGTTTTTTAGGGCATATAATAATAACTCTCTGCTGTGTAGTTTATTTTATATTTCATAATAATAATAATAACAATAAGAATAATAATATTGATATACTCGTTTATACCGGATTCGAATATTGTACACGGTGGCCCCGTGTAAAGAAATACTCAAATAATTTTTTAACAATTTCATCGGCTATTTTATTTAAAGCAAATCCGCATGGGACGCGGTAAAAATTGTTCGTATTTTTTTTTTTTAATTTCTAAAACACACAATATATTTTTATTTAATTGGAGTTGACACACACACACACACACGTAAGAATATATCGAACAAAATTTAACTTAAAAGTAAAATGTAATTTTATATACGATTTGCTAATAATTTTCGTATTTATACATAATTATTATTATTATTATTGCTTTCGAAACGATTTTGATTTCTATAGGTACAATATATTTTAAAGAGTGTGTTTCATTAGCGATTCTTCGTGATGAGCGTCAATTATAGTTCTTAAGAAAATTCGCTTTGTATCTTTGTAAAAAGACGTTATATGTAAAAGACATTGTAATATTAATATATTATTATTATTATTATTATTATTCTTAAGTCTCGTTTATAATTTCTGTACTAAATCTTGTATATTTACTTATAAGAACGTTTAATAATGTTTTCGAAAATTCGATTATAATAAAGTAAATATGTTTACGGGCATTATTATTATTATTATTATTTTTTTTTTTTTGGAGCTCATTTTTATCGATTTCTGTGCGCGGGTGTGTGTTTTTAGGGCCTTTCTTTATGTCCCCTTTTCTTATATATGTACACCACTTGCAACGGTTTATACTCGGCTCAGAATGCTCAGACTGTCGTCAAAATACACTCGTAGTTTCGCCTCTGGTGCTGGCGTATGTGTTTACACCGATATGTAATACATGTAGGCCGCGATTCTCACGTGTGTTTATTTTATTCGTATACACACGTCGACCATCATGAGCCTGGAGAAAATATTAATAATTATTTTATTAAACGTTATCCTAAATAATTGCTCCCCCCCCCCCCCCGGAATAATAAAAAAAATTCTCATGCGGGTCGGCAGTGCACAAGTACACAATACACTGTAGTAAGAGACAACAATAGAATAATAATAATAATAATAATAATTATTATATATATATAAAAAACGATCATCGCCAAGTCATCATTATAAGCGGGTCCATTAGAACTGAAACTGTACTATGAGAATTTTCGTCGTTTACGCTGAACAATAAAATATAATCGCGTACATACGTATTAAGTATAAATAATATTATTAATAACGAGTCGCTGCTACTCGTACAGATTAGAGGTTGTCTCGTCGTCGCATTTGTCTCGAAATGAATATCGTCTGAGAATTGCGTTTTCTATTTTCTTTGCGCGTGTATCACCACACGAAAATTCTTTCGGAAATTATTCGTATAATACGTTAAAATGTCGACGGATTAAAAAGTTAAAATGTGTTGATTTTTATTTGAGGTCAGGTTTAGATATTTTACCCGCGCGTTACCAAGCAGAATGACTGTCTAAAGTGTTGTACTTATTCATCTATAACGGTGCAACAGGCTGTGGTAGAACTACTCGATGGGACCAGGGAGTGACTCTCTCTGGGTTTCGCATAACTCAGGGGATTTTTAAAACAATATTTATTTTTTTTTAAGTATTTCATTACATCGGATTAGAAATGTATTAAATAAAATGTTAACTTCTTTGGCGTCCCTTTACAAACGCAATCAACCCCGGGCTTCTTTCCTCGTAGTCCCGTCACTGATCGTAGTTGATTTAAAGGATGATGGTTGCGTCGTAGGTACATCATAAAATAAAATATAATTTTACTATTGTAATGTAATGTAATGCAACGCGTCGTAAGGCGTAAAAAGAAATTACCGCAAAAAAGTATAAGGATGACTCGTCGAAGTCGATATTTTGGCGTTTTCTCATTCTGCGAGCTATGTAGGTCAGATGTTAAACACATTGCGTTTTTTTTCCCAATAGTTTTCGCAGTGGGTATATATATTGCAGGAAAAACAATCGTTTTCAAAACGTGTATACGCGGGCGTGTTTCTATTTATTTATAAACGCATATAATATGATAATCGACAGTTACGAATTCCCAAATTGAATCAAATTTTTCAATATTGTAGTGCGTGTGTGCGTGTGGAATAATCATATTGTCTATAGTGACATTTTTCATATACAAACATCACTGTTGCTGCTGCTGCTGCTGTTACAGTCTTCCATACAGTGACGTAAACGTACGTTTAGCTTGATCACAGGAAATTTTTACTGAAATGGTCCATTAGCCATCGAAATTTCGTACTCTAATGTATAATTAAATGCTCTGATAGCTGCGCGACTATTATTTCCGATTTTCACCAGAGGGCGATCGTTTCACTTTCATCAACAACCACTGCGCATATTGTTTCTGCTCGTGTTTTCCCTATAATATATACTCGCGTGAAACCTAATATTTTTCCGTATCGTTTTCAATTACAAATATGAATTGTTATTATTATTTATTTTTCTCGAATTACAGTGGGATTTTCGACTGCGACGGGATGTTCGATTTTCAAGATCGCGCGGAGAACGCGAAATAGTAAACGTAGCGAAACAGAAATATTTCCATCTCTTCGTTTAACACGACAACGCGTATATAATTTTTGCCAATCGCATGTTTTTTTTTTTTTAATAATTTCACGCTTAAGTCAAGTACATTCAACGTAAATGGTTTGTGAATGATTGTGAAACAATAAAAAAAAAAATCGTTACACTTAACCAATGACCAGCACTATTATATGAACTGTGTCTCGCCAAGTATAAATTATTACAACTAAAACACATTTTTTTATTGCGGTTATTTTCAAAAAAAAAAAAAAACATACGCGAGGCACAAAATAATGCCGTACACATAATAATAATAATTTTTATATAGAAAAAAAAATGTACGCCGTATTTTCAATATGAATATAAAATATAAATCATAAATGTCTGTACAAAATTATTAAATCGATGGTAGCGAACTCGTTGTTAGTGCAGATGTCCCGTAACATTTTTTTTCTAACGACATTTTCTCATGGGCTTAAGCAATGTGTAATTAAAATCAGTTGAGTAAATACGGGGAAGGTTTCCATTCCTCCTAAACGATCAGAAAAAAAAATTGTTCTCGCTATTTAAAAACGATGAAATCGTATCTCGCTGATCGCGAAAGTAATGAAATCGGCCGAATCTCGAGCATTACAACGCGCTATACGCGTGTATATAAAGCTATACAATAAATTGATCGATAACGAATATTGATTTTCGTTTCTATTCGATGTTGTCGAAAATAATTCGAAATTCTGTACGAGAAAATTTGTGTCTGCGTTGAAAAATCAACTCTTTTATAGAAACCGCGGGATACTGAAAAGTTTTGACTTTTTCGAGCTGCATTTTGTTGCAAACAGCTCGGGACACGTTCCACGCACACCGACCAAAACAAAACAGAACGAGACGCGAAACAAACACGCGTACTAATTTGGGAGATATTTTTCATTTTTTAACGCCGGTCGTCGTCAAGATGAGTTCTAATGACGAAGACGATGTTTTTACACCGCTTTCGTGACAATTTTTGTCAGACGGTGAGTGTAATGAAAACGAAAAACGAAAAGTTCGAGGGCACGAGATAAATAAAAAAAAAAAAAACGTACAAAAAGTATAATACAATTTTTAATTTTTTTGACTGAACTATCATTACGCGATTCAAAACAATAGTAAACGTGAATAAATAGTAATATTCAAACGCGAAGAGAACGCGTGTATAACGACCGGGTGACTTTTGTATTTTGCTCGGAGCAAAATTAGTTAACCAGACCGAAAAACACGGATCCGCGTTTCGTTTTGTCTTGTCGTGTTTCGTTGTTGACTGATACGAATGTGCGCACGCATCGATTGCTTTGCGACGCGTCTCATTTTCGTCTCCAAACCGCTCCCAACCGCTCGAAACGGTTTTGCTCTTGAAGTGTGCGCGCTGGGCCTAACGCGCGAAAAAACTTTTAGCCGTATGTAATAACAATCGGTGAGTTGATTTCGTTTACCGTATATGGGAGATTCTTTCGTTGAAATTCACAAATCCGATAAATAATATGTAAAATATTTTCGGAGAGTCCCCTTTGAACTCCTCGGGAAAAAAATCTACGAGGCACTCTACTGTCCGTTTTAATAATAATGAAAAAAAAACAAAAATTGCCCACATCGGTTGGAAGAACTAGGTAGGTATTTTTTGTTTTAAATGTATCGAATTCGCGTAAAACGTGTATACGATCATGCGAGATTGAAAGTCCTAATGACTTTAAAATCTGCTGCCAAATTGTCATTTCTCTCCCGTCAACAAAAAAAAAAAAAATTAATAAAATTGTGTTTTTGTCAGTGCACAATTGTTTCTTTTTTTTGAATTCCGTGCACGGCTGAAATTGTTCGTCATAAATATTGACGTATCTACGCCCAAACCGCACGGCGCGTAAACGACTACGTTGTCTTTTATTCGGTACCATTTAATATTTTTCTAACGTTTTGACACGTACCAAAAAAAAAAAAAAAAAAAAACCGCCCGTACGAATTGTTCGATCAAAAAAAAAGCACTCATCCACTCGCATTAAGAACCGAATTTGAAATAAAATCTCGAATAGTAATACTTGTGTATAATAATTAGCTCGATGGAGTTCAAATCGCGCTTCGTAATACAGATATTATTCGGTTTAGAAAAGAGACTTGCCGATGATTTCCGTACGGAAGTTAATATTAAATGTGGATGAAAAAAAAAAACGCGATATATGGAAAAAAAATGTTTAGACGTAAAAAATCACTATGGATCGTTAGAAAAAAAACAATCACTCTTAATACGTTGTATTACAATGATTTACAAATTGTATTTTTTTGTACACAGTTGTGTCACTCGTTCGGGGTGATAAAACGGACATATAAAAAAAAATTACATTTTTGTACGCTTTTGACTCTTCAAAACGTTGCCGCCCTTAAACCACTTGCTTATAATGCCGCGCGATTGTCCCTCCGAGTCCGCCCCCCCCCCGAAATAAATGCGGGCCCGGCCCCACTCCGAGGCGATTCGCCCTCGTGCCCCGCGCGTTATGAACGCAGTAAAAAAAACAAAAATAATCTCACCGCGAAATTTTTCCTCGCCGTAATATTATTATTATTATTATTATTATTATCATTATTATTATTATTATCATTATCATCATCGTCATTATTATCATCATCATTATTATCATTATCATCATCATCATTATTATCATTATCATTATTATCATTATTATCATCATCATCATCATTATTATTATTATTATTATTATTATTATTATTATTATCATTATTATCATCATCATTATCATCATTATTATCATTATCATTATTATCATTATTATCATCATCATTATCATCATCATCATCATCATTATTATTATTATCATTATTATCATCATCATCATCATTATTATTATCATTATTATAATTATTATTATTATTATTATTATTATTATTATTATTATTATTATTATTATTATTATTATTATTATTATTATTATTATTATTATTATTATTATTATTATTATTATTATTATTATTATTATTATTATTATTATAACGTTTATTTTTTTTTTAGTTTATATAAGTATATACCTCACACACACACACACACAATGCGTTTCCGGTTGTAGATAAGTGGTTATATTATGTGTATAATAATAATAATAATAATAATACGAGGCGGGGCATCTCTCGCCTTGTAATAATAATTTTTATTCGCGTTCTGCACCGACGACGACCACGACCGACGAACGTAATATTTATTATCCATCGGTCGTCGTGGTGTTCGAATGGAAAACGCGTTCCGACCGAGGGGAGAGAAAATGGAAAAAAAAAACCCCACGTGCCCGCGACGACGCATTTGGGGCCAGGTGATTTTTGTTTACAACAGTACCGCGCGCCGACCTCCTGTTGATATTACACGCGAAACGCGCACTCGCACGCACCCGCCGCCGTCAACACAAACACGCGAGGCGGCGGCGGCGACGACTACTTCACCGCGTCCCGCTCGTCACGCTGCGACGACGCCGCCGGCCGACACACCGCCGCGAACGTACGGCCGGGTCCCCGTATCCGTCGAAAGCGTATCGGCGGTCGTTTGTTTATTTTTGTTTCTCTATCGCCGCGTGATAAGCGGCGCCGACGCGATATTTTGTTTCTCGCCTTTTTTTTTTTTTTTCTCTCGCTTTCTTTCTATTTCCTCGGCTGCAAAATATTATTCGCGTCCGTCGTCGTCGGTCCACGCGCAACGGATCGTCCGTGGCCGATGACGACGACGACGACGTAACGTTAAAACGGTCTTTCCGTTTGTTCGCCCGCGCCCGCGCACAGAGGACGCCGCCACGACGATGGACTACTACAAGCTGTGCCAGCGGTTCGGTTTGGACTCGGTGCCCAGCCCGGACGGACGGTTCACCATCGACGAACTCGTCGGCGAGGGCACGTACGGCGAAGTGTTCAGTGCCAAAGACACGGTGACCGGTGAGTTTGTCGTCAGTTGTTTAACCGTGCAGTGGTCACCGTTAACTGTGCTTTGTGTGCAGGCGAGTGCGTGGCCATTAAAATACTGGAAGACATTGCGGGCAACGAGGAAGAGATCGAAGACGAATATCTCGCTCTCAGGGATCTCAGTATACACCCAAACATTCCGTCGTTTCACGGCTTATACTTTGTCAGCGGCTCCAAACAGCTGAACGATCAGTTATGGTTCGTCATGGAGGTACGTGTCTGGGTGTGTCTGATGATTTTTCATATTTCATCACGAATGTGTTTTTAATGTCGACGAAATAAATCGCTCAGATTTTCACCGCTTTTTACTTTTTTCTTTTTCCACATTCGAAATTGTAATCGGCACAGTGGTATTCAGACATTTTCATTGCACGGAGCCCTAATAATTTGCGTAATCACAATACTCTGACGACTCTCCTAAATTATTAATGACAGAAAAATGTGTAATGTTATTTATTCGTTATGCGATTATTAAATAATGGAACAAAAAAAAAAAAAAAAAAATACTGAAATTAATTGTTTTATATTTCCAATAAAATGTCATTATTGTTGTCGTCGCAATATTATATTAATTTTATTTCCCTGTTCTATGCTACAAATGTTGACCAACTCACACGACGGTCCCTCGGGACCTACTGTGACACACACTTTAAATAATTCTGATATGTAGATACAACATTACACGTAATTAATCATGCTTTACACGGTTTAATTATTATTTTTGTTTTAATCACATTTTATACACGCGAGTATAACCATCATGTTAATAAACCGAATTTTACAATGAACGATTATTACTTAATTTTTAATGAAATTCTGGTTGTCTCGAGATTTCTTTAAACTATCAACGATTCAAATCGATTCTAATAAACGATATTGGTTGCAAATAATTTTAAATGTACGACGACGGTAACTTAAAACGGCATACTTACATAAATACTAAAATTGTTTAAACTTCTTGTGAATGGCTATAATCATTTTGACATTTGAGTTTTTGTAAAGGAAAAACAATAATTAGATTGTTGTATTTATAATAACAACACGACTTAATCAAAGACGTTGTTATTTAGTCATTTTTTTTTTAACCATACGATAAACAAGTACTTATTATTTTGAATTCTTAACTATTTTAAAACTTTAATCGTAATTCTAGTTGATTCGCACACTGTATATGACAACGTAATTGTTGAAATACATATACATTTTTAAAGTGTATTATTTTATAATTTGGATTTATATTATGTTTCTACATTACAATATAACAGTCACAAGTACTCGTGTGTATTTTAATAATGATTTCCGTATTATTGTATACAACATAATACAAATACCGAATAATATACGCTTTTAATTAGACATTCAACAATATTAGTTTAAATATTATTTATTTACATTGATATTTTTAGAAAACATGAAATTGAATTTGATTTCAAATTTTATCAAACAATATTAATTTGAAAATAATGAGAAATAATTCACGTTTGAAAACCTATTGCAAATATAGTTTGGAAAATTTTTTTAGAGTTTCATAATTTAATTTCCATTTATTAATTTCGTTCCATGAATTATTCTTCTATTCAAGTATATCCCGAATATACGGGTATGATATTATATTATTATTGTAATGTAAAACAGTTGCAGTTAACATCAATTACCGTTTTTTTTTTTTTTCATTTTAAAATTCTGGTTGAATTTAGGAAATTCTGATTGTCCTACTCGACGAGTTATGATTCAGAATTTTAATAAATTAAATTAAAAAACAGTATTAAACATACAGATATGGCATTTAATTAATAAAGTATAAATCCAAATTGTACGTATAAAAAAATGTACACTCTTCTGCGCTACATTGCCATGGATATTTCTTATGATGAATTGCGTACATTCAATTTCAATTTATGTATAATCTAATAGATCGTTTTAATTTAATAAATTTTAATTTCTTTCATAATTATTGTTTTTGATTTGTTGTCTTATAGTTATGTCAAGGAGGATCGGTAACTGATTTAGTACACGGTTTAAAATCCCAAGAAAAGCAATTGACCGAAGATCAAATTGCATACATTTTACACGAGACTTTACAGGTAGATTTACATCATATTTTGTTACGTTTATATTTATATGATTTTAATGAAATCTTTTAATTCCCTGCCTCATCCATAAGGCGCTAGCGTTTTTACATCGTAATCATTGTATGCATCGTGATGTCAAAGGACATAATATACTATTGACCGATGACGGACAAGTGAAATTAGTCGACTTTGGAGTGTCTTCCCATTTAGGAGCTACAATGGGACGGCGCGATACATCAGTGGGAACTCCTTATTGGATGGCACCAGAGGTAAGTAGTTAATAATAAAATAAAATCGAATTATTTATTGTGACGTTATAATTGAAAAATGTGTAAACGCTATAAACTTTAATTGTAAATTAAACTAATTTATCAATGTCTATAAACTTACCTGAATTGTTATCATTAAACAAATATGAACATTTAAAGCTTTGGAGAAATTGTTAAGGTCTAGAGACCAAAGCGTTCAGAGTTGCGCAAGTTGACACTAGTAGGTATTTCTAATGACACACGAATAACCGAAAACAGTAAAATAGTATTTGTTTTTGAAAAAAAATAAATATTAATCTTTACTTTAAAATAATACAACATTAGGTTGTGCAGTCATGTCGAGATGATTAAAGGGAAACTGGTACTTACCTTCTGGTATTGTCATTATAATCTGTAATTTGTTTTTAGTGAGTATTTAAATCTGTAAATTGCCTGCGTCGAAATATTTAATTTGATTACCCATAGTCCACAAATATAAAAAATAACTTAATGACAATAAATTTTATTATTCCATAGTTATTAATTATTATTTTATCAGTTTTCTATTATGATTTAAATTAATTTGATTGAACATTCATTATTAATCTGATGACAATAATTTGTAGAAAGAAGAATTTTTCAACTGATCTATGGTGTTATGAATATTTTAAAGTATTAAAACACGTGTACAGTTTGAGTCAGTTATTAAATTAAAATCTTAATTTTTTTTCCAGTTCATATAATTAGGTATACTCTAAATCGCGTGATATATCAACTGTGACAGATATTTATACAAATTTTTTGTTATCTTTTTCAGCCTTTCTTAATTAATAATTCATTGGTATTTTGTAATTTTGACATTTTGTATTATTTATGTAATGAAATTACGTAGCATATTTACGTTCACAATGTTCGAAAACATTTAACAAACATACAACCTGAAATTCAGTTACACGTAACGTTGCCAAACAATTTTCAAATGTTGAATTATCTCAAGAGTGAACGAAAGTATGATACACCATCGAAATAATAACACAAATATATTTGTTTTAATTAATATTTATTCAAATTATGAATTCTTAACATATTTTAATAGGGCAGACATAATTGAATATATATATTTTTTTCTTATAAAGAAAATCGTATTATTCATAACAAAAATAGATGTTAACTTCAAATAATAGTTAACTGTCTGATTATTTTTTAATTTATGGATTTATATCGTTGAAAAAACAACTGGTTTTGTACCGTCATTTATTTAAATACAATATGTTTTCAACATATTATGTCGTTGGTATCAATAGAAATCAGAAATTTAATTACACGTTTATACACTATATTGTGATAATGGTTTGTTAAAATGAATAAATACAAAAAAAAAAGGAGTTACGTGTACATGAAAGACGCGAGTGTTATTTAAATTGCGCTTATCGAGAATTGTAAGGAGTAAAATATAAATATAGTAAACAGAATCTTATTTTTATTATTATTATTATTATTATTACTTTAATAGAGACTTAGATTAAAATATATTTGCCTTGACAATTAGATTAAATAATAACTACAAAAAAAAAAAAATTAAATTACAAAACAAAACCCACAGAAAGGAAAAAAATTACAACGGAATGAATAAGGAAAATATTGGAGATTTGAAAGATACAGGGAAGATTAAAAGGAACGTTATTGGAAGCGAATAAAGTAGCTGGAATGAGTCGCTTATGGAGAAGGAAAGGACAGTTGAAGAGGAGATGCAAGGAATTGCAAACAAAGGAGGAACCATCATGTAAAATACAGAAAGAAGAGAATTATTTAGGGATAAATAAAAGGAATGAGCTGGTAGACGAAACCGAATATTATATTATTTACAATTTTTGTAACTGAACTACAATTTTAAAATGATAATCATTTTATAACTTGTCTATTATATGTCATTGGAAATGGCTACATTTTATTTTATAATTTTGAAAATAAACTACACTGTTCGCAAAAAAATTAATTTTGCTAATGTCATTTATTATTATTATTTTTTTAAGTATAAATTGTTTTTTTTTTCAAATTGAAATGTTAACAACTACAAAGTAATCTAAAATACGAAGACATTTTTCGAACAATTTAACACTGTTCAAAAAATCAAAAACAATAATATTATGTATACACAACTATGTATTTTATAGCACATTATATATTATACAGATAATGTCCCACAGGATGATTTACCAAGCATCCTGTAATGTCTCCAAGATAAATGAAGATTATTAAATTTCATTTGTTTTTTTTTTTTAATTATTAAAATTAGGCAACGGACTATAATACGTATTAGAAGTTTTTTTTTAAATTAATATGTTTGGTAAAAATATAACTTTTTTTTTTAAGATATGTTAAATTTGAAAACGGGGGTTACTTTTATGGACGAATTTTAATGGGTTGACTTTTCCTATCATCGAAATAACGTTTTTTTAAGAGAAGGAAAATAATTCGTACCGAATAAGTAACAATAATATTAATACCACATTTTATAGTAATCGTTCGATATCATGTCGTGCTAAATTAATTTCATCGATTATTTGCATGAGGCGTGGTAAAAAAAATTTATACAGCCTGAAAAAATATATCGTTGAAAAGTGATTTACTATATAATTTATGTTCATTGCAATAATATATTTTATAAAAACGGATGGTTTTTCTATCTGACACTGTCTCTCTATATGTGTGTCCGTTTATCATGAAATTGACAAAATTGATTTTATGTGCAATATAAACGATCAATTATCTTTTTTTCTTTTATAAACATTTATAAAAGTCAATTAAAAAAAAAAAAATATATATATATATAGAGTGTAACACGATAATAGAGTAACGTAATTGAAACCGACTTGAATTTTTAACTCGTTAATGCCGCCCAGTCTATAAATATTTATGAAATAAATAAGGTTTATGTTATAAAAAAAAAAAACATTGCCGCGAGAACGGTATAGTGTTATGCACTTATGATTTTTAGATTTATGTTATTACTGTAAATATTATTCTGGTTTCCGTTGGTAATAATATTTCTGTTTTTAACAAAGAAATCGTTTTGTTTTGTTTTGTTTTTTTTTTTAAGAAATTAATAGGTCACAAAATATATAGAGAAGAAAAAAAATACGTAACTCGTAGATATAATTAATTCTCTCGAATAAAATGTGTGTGTGTGTGTGTATTTTTACGAAAATCATAATATTCATTCCGTCAATTAAAAATAATAACATATAGTGTAACGTTAATATAGTGTTCGTTCGACTGATGCGCAGAGTATTATGATCTTCACACGCATTTATTCAATTATCATTTGCCAATAGTTTTCTTAAACCATCGCAACACCATCAGACTTTCGATTTGGAAAAATCTTACGATAATTTTTTATTACTTTCATTGCAACAGTATTAATAAAACAATATCGGAAACATATATATATATATATACCACTGCACGATTCGAGATGAACTCTTATATACTTATTTATAATATTCGAATTCCATCCAATTTTAAATTCGCGTTGTATTATTACGGAATTATTCACTCTGGCGTACGCATTTTTCTAGTCTCCGCGGCGACCTGTCCGCGTCTCCCGTAAAGACAATACACAGTTTTTAAAAACAAATTGTGATTTACTACACTTTTCCGTAGAACGTGAACGCCGCTTTGTGTTTTATTATTATTATCACGTTTTATATACGATACGTAAAAGAACCACTTTATAAAATTTAACAAATTGTAATTGAGCTGATATCATTTGGCTAGTGTTTGTTGGAAAAACTGTTGTAGAAAAAAAAACCTCCAGTGTAAAATAGACGCTATTCATTAGGGAATGCGATTTGAACGCACTATAAAATGCGCTGTTTCTTGAACCGATCTTTTAAAAACGCGTGAAAAAAAAGCGTTTAACCATTATTTTCAATAATACAACATTTACGAGTGTCTTGAGATAAGAGTGTTCAATGCTCGAAACCAAAAAAAATATTGATTTATTTAGAACATATTTGTTACATTGAAATATGATATTTTTGTACCTATTATAATACAGAAATTAACGATAAATCGCTGAAACGTTTTGAGAAAAATACACTGCGCGTGAACTGCTCTTACGCTCTTGTTATTAATAAATTGCAGTATTAATTATTAAATATCGAATTCGTGCGTATATTTATACCGCATTTTTTTTTTTTTTTTCGGAAGGAAAAGAAAAACGTATCGGGTATTCTCAAATTATTCATGTTAACACATGAGATGATAGTACTTTGACTCTGTGCTGCTGATGTCACAAAAACAGTTTGTAAAGTTGGTCGTCGTAATGAGCGAAATCGTTCGTATTTACATCGACGTTATAATAATTGTACTAACCGTCGGTTCGAAGAAAAAAATAATAAAAATACTTTTTCCAAATTTGTGCTAGTCCTCCTCCCCTCCGCATTATATAAGTCATTATAACAAATCTTCCTCGGCCAATTAATGTTTTGCGCAAACATAAATCGCCTTATGTGTAAATTATTACTGTTCACTAATAACCGCATTCCGAGGTAAAAAAAAAAAAAAAATCGGCTTTAGAAATCTTAATGAAAAAAAAAAAAAAATAAGAATTGAAAAATTACATAGGAAATCAAGAAAAATATGTTACTATATTTTAATCTATTCTGTTCGTCGCTTATAAAAGTGTATATTCATACGCCTCTGCCAGTCCTGTCATAATACAGTTGTACTTGAAAACGTCGACATTTTCGAACACGAAATAAATTACTACAATATCGTCTATGTTACGATAACAGAAGTGGTTTTTTTTTTTTTTTAATTCTTAAGAAGTTACGAGATTCAAAAGAAAAATGTTATTGATTTTAATTTATTTTGCGCGCAAATTTGAGCCTCCGGAGTTCTTTCCCGTGCGAAGCGCAATTATTATTTCGACTTTAAACACGACGCGATTGAATAATAATGTTTTGCCGTTTCTCCACATCAACTGCTCTGAGAGAGTCGTCTACGCGCGAACACAACATCATGACTTTTGTGTTGTATTATCGTCGTTTTCCTTATTATTATTATTTAGTTGCATGAACGTAATGAAATTCCACTGGATGTGTGCGCGGGGGTAACGCGTGGTTATTCGGCAGTTTTTGGCCGAACTAATTACCGCGTACGCTTTACGTATTATGCGCATAATGTAAGTGTGTCTAAACGTTATTCGAGTTTTCGCTCTACTAACAACACATAATAATATCGTTTATTATTTTATGTCCGTACTGAATACTCCAGCTACGTATCTCGTCACAATTTAATAATAACGTTTTTCACCTTATAACTCTCGAACTGCATTCGTTCGCTTTGCGGTCAATCTTAGGATTTCAGTGTGGCATCCTCGCGCTCTGCTATAAACATCAACCTATAAGACATCGGAACGTCATTCCCTTTCCTTCGCCACGTCTGTCCGTTCAATGATCACGTTCAATTGCCACGTGATTTATTCCATATTTCTTCGCGTCGCATCGATAAAAACTTCTTATCTACAGCCCTTCTCGGTGGCCGTCATTCATAAATGCTACTCCCGAACTATACTCTCCTACGTTCAAAGTCCCTATACTTGTGACGCGCGCGCACGAAACCTACTCCGATTCCATGTCAGCTGCTGGCCGATACGGTCGCGATCATATGGGGGGAGATTCTTCGTTTGTTTCGTGGCTATTTCATAAGCCCTTGGGGCCGCTATTTTGTTCCATTCATTTAAATCTTAAATATATAAATATAAATATTTATTCGAACATACCGCCGGAAGTTTTTCGGAAATAATAATCGAATCTCTCTTAATATGACGGTTTACGTCATAATCCGAGAAGAGCTGGTCTGGTCGAAAACAACAACAGCAACGCTTATGACGACGGCCTAACGATGTAGTTTTCCGTAGAAAGTGTACACGTGTTTTTTATACGCGCACAAGTTGTTTTTGTTTTTGACAAAAACGATATTCCGTGACCGCCTGTACTGCAGGATCGCTAAATCATTTTTTTTACTGTTACTCGAGAGAGAGAGATTATAATATCTCATCCGCATACATATGTACGGTTAAGTTATAGTTTTCTCGTTATGTAGCCCGCGGTTATAACGTGTATCGATCTGTTGCACTGCAACACTGAAAACGGTTAGACAATATCGTTTAACACGTTATCCACATTTATTATATTTTTCGAAACTGTGGTGGCTGTCTATATAAATAGGACTCATCGCGAGGCGCGATGAGAATTACGGGAAAATTCTTTAGCGCACAGAGTTGCGTTTTAAAAACATGCGTTACCGACGTATACCCGCGCTGTGTATAATACGTTTTTAAAATTATCTGCGACGGGGGAGGTGGTCTTCGCGCGTGTTCCGGTACTTGATTTCGGCTCGTGCGATGGACGTCCGTTAAAATGCGATGGAAATCGTGCGCGCAAGTATTTTCTCCGGGAAACGAGAAATAAAAGACGTCTGTGAAAACATTTGGAAACGATTGATTTTCGAAGTAAATCGCTAATTATTCTTTCGAAATTCGAAAACGATTATAAATCCGTTGGCTGCAGGCGGCGGCGCTGTCTCAAAACCGATTCCGTGCGAAGCGCGCGTCGCCGCAATCTATCGGAATTCAAACTCCGGCGCGCTCGAAAAAAAAAAGACATACGACTCGAACGTGTTCCTACGGTGAAAAAAATCGCTTCGAAATAAAATAAAAAAAAGAAAATTTCCCCCGGTAGTGTCGACGACGAGATCGCTGTGCTAAATTACTCGGGAGTATTATTACGATTTATTACGTATTTTTATTTATTATAAAAAAAAAAAAACGTTTTTTCTTATCCGTCCAATGCGATTTTAAAACATTACGGTACAACAACAATAACAGCGGCGCGTAGACGTCGAGCGCATGGGTATAGAAATAATGGTTTAATCCTATACCGCGGTCATGCGTGGTTGAACGTACGTATCCATTGGCGTAACCGCGTAACACAAAGTTGTGTATACACGATTTTGGCGCGCAATTAAAATCAGTTAAAGTCCGTTGTAATTATTATTATCTTATTACGCTCCGCGTTCTGTCGGCGCGTGTTTTTCCGCGCCGGTTAGGACGACGTGGTTGCTATCGCGCCGTACGTTTACCAAGTAAACGCAACTCAAGACCGTTTCACAGATGGTCGAAAACAAAACAAAATTTTCGGAGGAATCCGGTATTCAGTTGGACGGGAAACCGTAAATCTCTGGCCCGGGGGGGAGGAAGCAGCTGCTGCTTTAACCCCGCCCGCTGGATTCGTCCGCTGCGTACACGTAGGAGCGGGAGGGGGGAGAGGACAAGCGGAAGGAAATGCCTCTCTTCCGCTCGACGAGATCGAAACGGGTCATCGCTCCGGCGTGTGTGTGTGTGTGTGTGTGTGGTACACGCAGAAAAGAGGAGAGAGGAGGAGGTAAAGAGAGGAAAAATAACTATAAAATAATTCGCGCGATATATTCGTGTACACTACTACTGCGCCGCAACAGTCGCGCGGTATTGTTTTTGTGTTGTTTTTACCGAGAAATCGAATGGTGCGCGCGCGTTTGATATAAAAAAAAATATACCGCGGTATATATAATACGAGAGAAGAGAGCATTGCCACAGCAACAGACTACTACGACTGGTTTCCTCCCTCCCGCGGTTTCTTTTCCTTCCGTTCGACGAAGCCGTTCGCTGACGATATTGTAGAGCGGCGGCGACGCGTTATTATTGTTGCTCGTGTACACCGTGCCGCCACGCGAGTCGGCGGTTTGTTTGTCGCGGGACTCGTTTGCGGATTTTTTCTTTTTTCCCCCCCCGTAACGTACGATTATATTTTATTTCTTCTCTTTTATAGCAAAAAAAAAAAAAAAACAAATCCGTTTCAATAATTCGCCGTTTCCGCGCGCGTCTCGTTTCATCCGAACACGTGTCCGTCACCCACCACCTGCTCGGCAAATCCGTCGTCGTCGTCGTCGTCGCTGCACGCGTTGGACACCCCATCGCCGACCGCACGCCGTTTATTTCTGGTAAATAAACAAATCTTCTTCTCCCCCGTCAGGCGCTTTCTCCTCGGCCTTGCGAAACAATTACATTCCCGGCTTTGTTTCTTCCACGCGTTTTCCCGTCATATTTCTTCCCGCCTACTCGCGTCGCGCGGTGCGTTCCGGCCCGTCTCCTCGGTTTTTCTCCGGTTCGTTCTGTTATTTCCCGTCTTCACGCGGTCCGCACGTTTTATACTCGGCGGTGGTACGCCCTTCAAACGTCCGTCCACGTTTTTCCGACCCGTACAACTGGTGGTGGTTTTATATTCAGCATCCGGAGTTTTCGGAATTTTTTATTTTTTTTCCCCAAAGTCTTCTAAATCGCCATTACCGCATCGAATTCTCCCTTTTATGTAATTTACGTTACGATAAATGTGACACTTCGTCGATTGAACCGAGTGCGTTTTCAGTGTTAACAATATTTCCCTTCATCGCACAAAAATACCTTAACGTCGTGTCCACAACTGTTGTTAAAGAATTTTATATAGCAGCCTCTTTGTACTACAAACGATTTCGTAATCGCGCACAAAACTCCTTTTATACAAAAAAAAAAAAAAACAAAAAAAATCTTCAAACACCGTACGACGACTGAAAAGAAATCCCTCGAGTCACGCGTCGTTCGTTATATTAATTTCGGCGCGTTCGCTTATACTGTTTGTTAAACTGTACCAGATTGTAAATTTTCTTAGACGATAACAATATTGCAAAAGATGTTTTAATACACGGCACGTAAGTACTTATTACGTAAGTCTCTGCTGCTGCTGCGCGCGTCGTCCGTTTCATCCAAATCGCGTAATTTGAAAAAAACTTTTCCGCCTCTCGTTCGAAACGCTGAATTCAAAAGGATATTTCGAACCTTTCAACAACAAAAAAGGAGATAAAAAAAAAAAAAAAAAAAAATCAAAACAGTTTGATTTTTTTTTTTTTTTTCGTGTAACTTCAAAATTAAATTCTACGGCGGTAAATTTAAAGAACAAACAATTTAATAATAACAATTTGAAAATGTAAACAATTTTTTAATAAAAATTATAGTGATTTTTAATTTTTTTTTTTTTTTTTTGTAAATTCGGACGTTTTTCTAAGTTTTATTTTATACAGAAAAAAAAAAAAAAACTGATAGTTTATTCGAATATTTTGTACTCGATTCGTAAACAAAGTAGGTTATTAACCCAATGGGTCCACCACCTGGTATACGGTTGTCACTAATTTTTTTTTTTTTCGATTTTTCGACGTACTTATTAGTTACAGCGATATTGTAAATATGTAAATGGTTTTTAATTAAGAAAATCACTAAAATAAATTCTAACGGAAATCGGACTGGCCAAACACATAGTTTTGTCCGAGAGGAAAGGTCCGAAACGCGTACGCAATAATTTTTGTTAAAGTACATCCCCACCGATAAGCAAATTAGTAGTGTGTAGGTTATCGGAAAACCTTTACACACACTAGTTGTCAATAACGTGAAAATATTTAAAAAACAAAAAAACGAACTTTTCCTTCTTCGTGACACGAGTGCTTACTTCTAACAACGCTGCTGTCACGGAAATATGACGACGGGCGTTTGAAGTTCTGCGACGATGGGTTCTCACATCGTGTCCATATTTTTAGTACGCTTGTGAGTACGCTGCGTCATGTCATCGTGTATTTTGATTGTACGGAGAAAAAAAATCAAACCGTATAAAAGTTGTAAGAGTTCGCGAAAAAAAAAATCGTCCTTGCGCTCGCGTATTTTCTAATAATACAGTTTTTCCGGATACGATATCAAACGATTAAAATGTTTTTTGATTCGATGCCGTTTTCGTCTGGATGGGGTTATGTATATGTATTCAACACTTTTAAATAATTATATGTAATATAATAATTATATATTATATATATATTTATATATATATAGCCAACAAAATTATTAATTGGCACTGTTCGTCGTGTCTTTATGAATATTGATTTTGTCAAAAAAAAAAACGTCTTGTGGGCGATTTCCTCGAGTAACGAAAATGTATTTTACGTACGAAATCGAATCGATCGAGATTACGACCAAACGCTTCTCGTTCACTACGATTACATAAAAATAGTTTTTGCGGTTTCGAATATTATTTGAAACGCAACTGAAAACTGCTGTTACATAAAATATATAGTGGAATCGTCGCGAGACGAGTTTTTGCGGATTTTTCGGTCGTTAATTAAAATTGTATTTCGAAAGCAATTCGATCGATTCGTGTAAATTCGTGATTTGAAAACTATAAGAATTTAAATAAGTAATAAACTATCGTAATATTATTTATCGATTTTCAACTGCTCTTCATACGATTTCCCCAAAAGCGTCGTCACGTGTACAAAATCTCATGGTTTTTTGTCATCTTGTAAATTTCGGTCGGAGATCGTTTTGTTGATTTATCAGTTACTCAACGATTGTTTTCTACTTTATTGTTACACACACAAAAAAAAAAAAACAAAGATCCCTTTTTTTAAATACGTTTTTATTTCAACGTCGCGATATTAAGATTCAACAAATATTACAATATTCTTTCGTCTGTGCGACAATAGTGAAACGAGAAATACACTAATCAGGATAAGCTTTTGCTTTATCCGTGAATATCTCATCGAAATCAATTCATTAGTTACCTGAGTTTTGCGATTGCGGACAGACTTTAACATTAACGTCACCTCGTTTTTATAATATTCGTATATTTATTGAAAACATTTTTCACGCATAATTGTACATCGAGCCGAAAAGAGTGTTGTGTAAAACGAATAAAATGAAATAAAAATAAAATATTATTATAATAAGTAATTTATATTTGTTTTTGTTTTTTTTTTTTACTATTGCATCTATCCGATATTTATATTTATTTTTCTCGCCGAATAAATTGTTGATTTTTTTTTCCATCATTATAATCGTATAATATTAATAATTATACAAATATAAAACTCGTTGATTACTTTAAAATGGATTAAGTTGCGTTTCACCGATTACCTCCTGATACGATTATTATCTTTCATCGCGCGCGCGAGATCAGTTCTCAGATAACTCGCACAGTTTTTACGGATTGTTGTAATAAGCCCAGTGTAGATCGGATAAATAATATCTGGCGATGATTTGTTTTAAAATAATTGTATACGTTTGACCGGTTCGTAACCTTAATAAAAGACGCCGTCACGCGTACTTAATACAGTATATATTTATACCTAAAAGATGAGCTACAAAGAAAGTGTATGAAGACACGTGTGCACAGACTTTATCAGGACCTCCTCCTTCTTCATCCGTAATTCAAATAATAATAATAATAATAATAATATTTGAAGTTCTGAAAGTTATATACGAATGGGAATAAACGAAAGGATACGGTAATATTACATATTTGGTGTTTTAGTTTTCCCTAATGAACGTAGAATGTTTTGAAAAAATAAATAAATAATCAAAGTAATTATTACGCGTGTTATTTATCGAATAATTCGTTTCTAGTATATTCCCAGTATACGGGTGTTAATATATAAAAAAAAAATAGATATTTAAATTCGATATAACGTCGTATTTTGTATGTAACACTATAACAGATGTCGTATGTTTATTTATTCTTCTTTCTCGGAATTATTTAGAAATATATTTTATTTTTTTTTTGTCTAGAAATACGTGACGTACTCTTCTTCTATACGTAAACATTTTTTTTTTTTTTTTGAAACTGAACAGCGTCGTCGAAGTGATGTAAAACGTTTCTGTTGACGAGTGCGCGCGCTCGTGAATATTTATCAAAACTGCACAGAACGACGAGTTCGTAAATTTTTTATTTTTAATTCTTTAATATAAAAAAAAACATATTATAAATCGAGTTAAAAGTTAACATTTATCAATTAGCTTTTTTTTCTTTTAGCGCACGACGAAATGATATAAGACACTGTCCGATCAGTGTCGTCTCGTATATTTATATATATATATATATACACGCGTCACGGTATTTGTCATTTGACGTTTCTATTATAATTTAATTTGATCCCGTCGTTTTTTTCGTATAAATAATTGGCTTGAATCTAACTCGTTAGAAGATTAAATTTAGTTTAAACTTTTTTTTTTTGTTACTCGTTCGTCGTTCCTATCCTCGTATTATATTATAGTTTTTGTGAAACACCCCCCCCCCCCGTATTTCTTGAGTATATATTTTAATCGTTTAATGAACTCGCATTTTTTTATATATATTTATATAAATTAATAATATTATAAATGTATATGCGCGTTAAAGAAACTAATTATTTAGATTTATTTTAGGTCACTCGCGAAATAATAATTAATACATCCTTATCCGTCCGCGCGCGTTGACGGACCATTTAATTCTCTGAAGTATATAACCTGTTAGTATAGTGTATATATGTTAAAATTTACCGGAAAATATATTTAACTGTGTGTAAGCGCATCTACTGTATTTACTGCTGACAACTTTCTCTGATTATCGTGTTCAAATCCATAACTAAATCATAATATAGTATATACAAAAATTTTGTTGTAATTTTACATACATAAATGGGGAAAAATCGAGGAGAAAAAACGCGTTTTTGATTCAAACGGTTGACCTGTTTTTTTTCCCAACCATACGTCGTCGTGTCTCCTTTATCCAACAATACCGCGAGTATAGAAATATATTATTTTAATCGTTCTGGACACGTCGAGGAGGACGAACGGAACGTATAATAATATATTATATTCGTTTGTTTTTTCTTTTCGTTATTTTAATAAAAAATCGATAAAAAAAAAATATATATATATATAAAATTACTGTGTGCGGCGTAGTAAGAACGGTAAAACGGGATGTGCTCAATGATAATAATATACATACGAATTCAAAAATTATAATATTTAATAATATTATGATCAAATGATCGTGTTTTAATAACGGTGCTATCGAAGAAAACCCGAAAGTAAAATATCTCGTTTTTTTTTTTTTATGAAAATATTGTTAAAAATTCGTTTTACCGCGTTCATATATGCAAATGTTTTTGTTTTCTTTTTGAGTACATATAAAACATAATATTTTATTGTTTTTTACGATGTTATTCGTCGCACGATTTAACTTTTTTTTTGCTTTTTATTTGTTTACGAATAAACCGCTTTATTTTCTAGGACATAAATCGATTTTTTTCTCGTAGCATTGAATGACAATATAGTTTTATCACAAAATTTCGTCCCCGGCAATTGAAAACGCATTTCTCCAAATGCTAAGAGACATATCGAATTGAGAACGATCTTATTCTTTTTTTCTTATTCTTCTTCTTCTTTCTTGTGGGGGGGGGAAACATTTTTCTCTCTATATATATATATATAATATACTCTATACACCGGTGGTAATTGTTCTTCGTTCGAAATTCGTTTCTCGTATATAAATCAAACTCTCGTCGGTAATAATCGGTTTCTGTGTGTAGGTATACGAGCAATTACGAGTAGAAAACGACGTGCTACTCAAAAGGATACAAAAAGAAAAAAAAATAATAATATGCTTTATTTGACGTTTCAATACGCGCGCGCGTAGCGTATAACAGTCGCAATTATTATTGTTTATCGTTGCATCGCCCGATATAACGTAAAGCAATTATTATATTACGAAGAAAGTACTAGTATACCCCGGATATTTCGTATTCGCACTTTTTTTCTACTTTTTTGTTCTTTAACAAAAAAGTATTAAAAGTATTTGTTTTTTAACAATTATATATTATACACATCAGGTTTTTTTTCTTCGTTTAACTACATACGAATTCGCGTTATAATATTTTGTGCGATATTATTTCGTACGTTATCCATCGCGTAGGCATACACGCCGCGATTTCTTCTCATGAATACCTCCTCTCGAATCCCATTATAATTTAGTCGCATATATGTAAATTGCAGAAGCGTATTTACTAAAAATAAAACGAAAACGATTCGATATAAAAAAAGAAAAATCATTGAATTTTCTGCTCGATATAATAAATTTATCGTCGTTCGTGTATATATAGAAGACAACAATACACACACACATAAATACATAATTGCGTGTGACGAATCCGTTTGTCGAATGTAATACTCTCAAAGTATAAGTACACACACACACTTATGTGTTTAGCTGATGTTTTAGGTGAAAACGTGAATTATTTTTAACGGGTCGTCGTCCAATTACGTATAATATGGAAAAAAAAATAATAAATAAGTAAAACGTTAAACGAGCGTCATACACGATTCGCGGCGATGATTGCTTGAGAGGGGGAGGGAAATGTTTGGCGGAAAAAAAATTATTTTTCTCCTACTTTCTGAAACTTCTTTTTCTATACATTCGCAATATGTGTGCAGTGAAACGAATATATAATAAAACGATTTCGTTGTACAAAAAAAAAAAAAATATATATATATATATATTAAGGGAATTGCAAATTATCATCGTCTCGATCGATAATAATCGTTCGTATTTTCGGTGAACGTGTGCCATCATCAACAGCGTGAGATTTCACGAAATGTTTCGAACTTGGGACGGTGAAAGTCGAATATTGTTGCCCTTATCAGAGAACTGTTTAGAAATCGTCAATTATTTTTGATTTTTCCCCGTTCCCGGGGTTAAAATCGTTTATCAAATACAATATATATTCGTACATTGGCGATTGTGACGTTCGTTTCTCGCGGCGGATTAGTCGACGTATTTACATAATATATAAGTGTAAGCGCAATAAGAGCCGAAAAGTATTTTATGAAAAAATAAAGAAATACGTAAGAGTATTATTGTAACATAACAATTTGTTTATTAATTACCGGTTTCAACTGAGATTCTCTGTTAGGAAAAAAAAATTACAACAGACTAAGAAAATAATAAAAAAAACGAACGACACATATTATAATAGGGGGAAAATCATGAATATTAAAAATACGTGTAGGGTTTAAATATAATTAAACGATGAAATTGTGTATGTGTGTTTAGTGAATGAAATATGTTCAAAAAGACAACTGAATTATATTTTTATAAAAAAATTAATACTCTCTGGCTCGATATTTACTTGTACTCTACGTATTTACTAGTATTAATTTATGGTAGAAGGTTATTTCTATGAAAATAGAACGTTTACATTAAAATCTATATATATAATGGTGTGTGGAAAAAAAATATATTTATTATTTCGCGTACCTCGGCAGTATACTCTCTAAACGGTAAAAGCAGTTTTATAGTAAAAAAAAAAAAAGATACGTGACTTATATTACGAAAAGAAACAAAAAGTCGTACACGCTTCCGTAATCGCAATAAACTCCAAGAAACTACCGAACGGATTTCGATGAAATTTTCACTGATGTGTGTCGTGTGTTTTATTTACAAGATCTCCTGACGTGCACGTTCGAAAATTCGATTCGAATTAACTCTTTGTCGTTAGAGAAAACGAGGTTAACAACTGTTCCATTACCACTAATACAAACACCGTTCGATAATGTCGAATAGTTTGCACCGGATTAAAGGATATAATCCCTGAACAAATTGTACGTTATTTATTTACACTTGTTAATGATAACACGGCATCGTCAGTATTTTATTCTACTACTCCTTAATCGTTTTGTAAATCCATCGTCGTCTGAACTGTCGTCATTAATCTAACGCGCAATAAACTATATAACACGTTTAAAATAAATGAATATAATTTGTAAGTGGTATACAATTTTTTTTTTTTTTTTAATTGTACATTCCTAACTTTTTGTTTGTCTCGTTGTTATTTAATCAATCGAATCTATAGCTGTAGTTTTATTTTATTCCGTCATTACGGTTCTGACGAAAAGTTATTACAGTCGCTGTCATTCGATCTCTAAAAGTTAATTGTATAACAAACGTTGTTTAGAGAGTATATGCTCTATACTCAACCGTGAACTTTCGTCGAACGCGCACTCCTGAACTTTATATATTTATCGTTCATCGGACAGACAGAATTTTAACAAGGAATGTATTAAATCGAATCACTTTTAGATCCTAATACGTAGTTAATAATAATAATAATAATAATAATAATAATAATCATGCAGAATTTAAGGTGTATCCGAGAACACTGGAAATGCCGACAACGGATTTTTATCGTTGATGATATTGTGCAAGAAAAATCAACGTATACACTTAACCAGACGTATTTTATTATTTTTTTTTTTTAAGAACCGGGCGAAGCCAGTCGGCGGCGGTGGGCAACAGCATATTATACGCGTGTTATAAATAGGTTATAGAAAAGTATCGGATAGTTAGTGATTTAAAATATTTATTAAAATTGAATGTGTGCAGTAGTTTGTAGTTGAAAAAAATATATACCTGTATAGAACTTTTAATAATAATTATATCCGTCGCGGCGTAG
The DNA here is from genome assembly GCA_032441825.1 of Chaetogeoica ovagalla. Classification (NCBI taxonomy): domain Eukaryota; kingdom Metazoa; phylum Arthropoda; class Insecta; order Hemiptera; family Aphididae; genus Chaetogeoica; species Chaetogeoica ovagalla. The sequence continues at coordinate 832,201 of CM063725.1, forward strand.
AGTTGTAGCTGGATATATAAATATATTTTCACGTCTAATATATAATGTGTAAGCGATTAATCTGAGCGTTTTAAAACGGAAACGAGTTTTCACGGGGGGAAATATTATATTTTACTTATTAAGCGCGCAATATACGTGTAATACATAATATATATAGAGTCTCGTTTTCTGCAAACAGATCTATATACAGCAGCTATCGGTCCAAACGAGTATAATTGTTAATTAGTCAGGATTGCAATAACGCGTGTACTGGTTAAAATATACCTTATAAGTGTGTATGAATTTAGAAGAAGAAGAAGAAAAATGTTTGATTAGACTACACGTAAACGGCGTTTAGACTTATTTTATTTTAGTCGTTATTTTTTTTTTTTAATTGTCTTTATCCGTTCGACTTGAAATTGCTGAAATGCGCGCAAATGAAACTCGTTGTCCGTATTTAATTGTATATTGGTACGACAGTTCTCGCGGTGTGCCATTTTTTATATTGTGTTATTCATTTGGTCGACGTTTTAATTGTCGTCTCGAGGAAGGCTTTTTTTTTTAAAGAAATTCCGTTTTGAATTTGGAAGCGTTTCTTTCTCTGTTCTAAATGCGTTCAAAACGCGCAACGAGAACGGAAATTTTCGAAAGAGCATAAAAAAAAAAGAAAGGATTTTGAATGGTCATCAGAAAACCATCATCAAGATCGTCGCCCGGAGATAGTTGAATATTTAAAAAATTATTTGTTGTCATTCATACGCTCGTCGCTTGCTGATAATTTTAATTGTATGTACCATTTAATATCCGTTGACGTTATCTACGATATAGATGGACGTGTCATCTAAAAAAATGAGTGGAAGTTTTTTCGATTTTTTAGCGTAAAAATTACTGCGGTAACACGCTCATACAGAGTACTGGGAGGTTAGGTTTTTATACTTTTAATGTAAATAATTAAATATTTTAGTATATAATATGATGCTTGTACGTTTAATGTATTGAAATAAGCAGCGCTTCGTTTTATTACTTACGTGATTATTATTTTTTTCTGAATTTGTGTCAGTAGTGGGTGGGAATTACAGTTCGGGTTCAGTTTCGAAAAGGTCGAATGTTTATATTGTGCGTTGCTCTCGAAGTAATATGTGCTGAAACGAAGGAAGAGACTTTCTTACCATAACCGCAACGTATTAAACGATAGAGTCGTATTTGTGTTTTGAAATGTTCAATTCGAATGATAAGTGACGTTTGAAATGATAGACATAAATTGTTGAATTCAACCGGTTTCGATAAAACGTAAATTTAATTTAAATCTTTGACGAAATTATCATACTACGAGTTGTGCGATATTTTGTCCAGTAATGGTGTTAAAACTTCGAATTATCGTGAAACATCGCCGATTGTTATTTGGTTTTCAGTATTCCAAGAAGATTAATATCGCGGAAAATTGTAAACGCGACCGAATTATATAAATATTATAAAACATTTTATTTTTTATATATATATATATATATTTATACTCTAAACATTTGAATCGTTAAAATACAATAATAATAATAATAATCGGAATTAACGGTTTACACGAATAGGAGTGTACTCAATAGTTATCGATGAGGAAAAAAAGTAATAATATCATATATTTATTTTGTCATCCGTATCGGATATGCGGTTAGAATCCGCGACCACGTCGGCGATGACTAATTTTTTTTGGCTCTCGAGCGAGTGTGTATAATTTGAGGTTTTTTTTCTTTTCTTTTCTTCCTAAACTGAATTACGATTTTCTCTTCGACATAACCGTATAATTTTTGCGCGCAAACCTATTGAATCGTGAAAAAAAAATTTTCTCAAAAAGAATTCTGGAAAAAAATACGAGACAACAAAATGAAAACGACGAAATTTTATTTTATTTCGATTATTATTATTATTATTATTATTCGCGTATAAATAAATTCATACCCGTTAAGAATCGTTTCATTTCTTTTTTTGTTTTTTTTTTTTTTTTTTTGAAAACTTTTTAAAATTTAAAACTATTTAAAAAAAATTAAAAGCCTACGGCTGCTAAACTGTGTGTGTGTGTGTTAGTATTGTATTGTACAGCCCTGGGATTTGTCGTTTTCGTCGCTTTACCAAGAGGAATGCTGCGATATTTTATGCGACGACGCGCCGCCGAGTTGTCCGAACTGTTATATACAACGGCATATGTGGTCCACCACGGGGATTCGTTGGTAAAAAAAAAAACGTTTTGAAAAATCATCTTGAAAAGAATAATCGCGGATGCTGTTGTGCAAGACGATGCACGGAATGCGACCGGAAGAAATCGTGGAGAGCGACACTGATGATGGATTCCAGAGATTTTATTTTTTATTTTTTTTATCGATATCACCACGTGTATTTGTGTGCACACCGTTCAATACACGGATAATGATGCCACGAAGATTCGAATCTCTCGAATTGAAGTAATATTTTTATTTTTTATCCGCCTCGCTGCGGATCTGTTCGATTGAGCGAAAATTTTGCCGCTTATCGTCACTTTCACGACGGTGGTTGGCGACGTGTACGGCGGATTCGCGTACACACACACACACACGTGCACCACAGTCCGCGATAATATATTATTATAATATTATAATGACGGCATTTACAATTTTTCGTGATTGTAATAAATATGTATAGAGACCGGATTTATATGATACGCGCGTTGGAAATCCTAAAACAAAAAAATATATATGATGTTTTCGTATGATCTATAATTTCGTCAAAACGTTTATATACGACGTGTTTCAAGGGCGCGCAAAAAAAAAAAAAGATATTGAATGTACCGGAAAAAAAAAAAACAAAATTTATAAACATTTCAATAAGATAGTTAAATAAAATTACTCAGTCTGTGTCTGTATTTGGTTTGATGTATATTGTTCAGGTATGTTTCACTTTATTAAGTTTACCGAAAAAATAAAAAAATTTATTTACATAATATATCGCGCGATAAAAGCGATATTAAGTATTACGAGTTTGAAAATAACTAAAGTGACGTGTTTAAAATCAAATATATTTATTAATTTATTATTAAATAATATCGATGAGTTCGAGTTGAACTCCACCCGATCTCTATGGCGTCCGAAGAAAGTGTTATAAACCATTATATTTATTTTTATGCGAAAAACGTTCAAATTATATGAAAAACATATCCATAAAATATTCGTTGGCCTTGAAATATGCTTTTCTTTTCTTGTTGTTATATGCTGTAAAGCCGATTGATGTGTATACATCATATCTGCGCGGTCCATAGGAAAATAAATCGTCGAGAATGGTCTTGTCCAATTATTTATTTAAGAGCTGCGTATTTTACTCTCACAATAAAATCGTATGCGGATACATAAAAAAAAACATTTCTGATTATTATTATTATTATTATTATACGTCGTATGATTGACCGTGAAATATGTCGGTGTGTCAAAAATCGCGACGAAAACAAAAAAACAAACGTTTTGCGCGCCCGTTATTTTTTTTTAAATATTATTTCCTCGTCGTTTTTATATATTTTTTTCCATTATTTTTCGCTCGCGAGTAGGTCACGTATCGCCCGGCATATTATTTTTCTAGTAAGACTCTTCGAATAGGTGCGTGTGCGATCATTGAATTATGCGTACGCGCGTGTATATTTTCGGCACGTAGTGGTTTATTTATTATTTTCGTGCATAACAATAATAATAATATTCCCACGAAACGACTTGATGAGATTTAATTGACGGTGCGCAGAAAAAAAAATTAGTTTAGGCGCGCGCGAAAGAGTGTAAAAAAAATTGGTCAGTCCCGAACGACTGAAATGTGAGCACCTCCTCACAATCACTAGCTGGCTGCATTTTTTTTTTCTAAATCGTATTTCAACTGATAATAAAAAAAAAAAGTATTACGTCCGTGTTACATTACTATATATACACACACGAATCGATGGATTTTAAAATATCAATTTACATCTCGGAATAATGGTTCGAAAGTAATAATAATTAATAAATGCTATTATTTAAAACTTTAAGTCTTTTGACTTTAATATATCTCCTGTGAAAAAAATAAATAAATAATGTAAGTGAATTCCTTGATTTTAACATATTATGAACGGCGAGTTAAATGAAAAACGAAATCTCGTTTCTATCGGTGTGTACGTTAGGTTAGATTATTATGATAGAACGCGAATGAAGCGAGAAGTTAAAATAATAGTGGAAGAAGAATGGCCGAAAATATTACTAGAAATGGAAACGATTCGGATGTATACTTAACTCGTTCCTATATTATTATTATCATTATTATAAATTACTCGTGGAGACTGTTGACGAATTTTTACACAAACGTTTAGAAACAGAGAAAATATTTCCTACAAGAATATTTTGAACGTTTGTCGTAGCGTAGTCGAGTTTACGTAAACAGTTCTTCTTGTAAATACGGTAACTATTCGAGACAACTGTGAGGAACGAAAATAATAAACGCATAAAAATTTGCATGAAATCGCTGCTTGCTGCGTGCTCTGACAAAAGGCAATTTAAAATCGATTTTCGTCGCATACAAATCTGTACTACGAATCGTCGATATATAATTTCCGCTAGAAGGGAAACAAACAGCCGTTCCATTCCATTTCTAACGATTTATTTAAATTTCCATATTAATCGAATAATATATTTTGTTTCTGTGGTATTCCTCTTTTTCTAACCGAATGTGTAAAACACTAACCGTTATAGTTTTTATTCATACAAATATAATATATCGGACGGAACGTGTATTCACGGAGGGTTTGCAATGCGCGAATTCGTTGTAAAATTCATACGTTTCGCTTATCGTTTTCACCGCTTAAATTCACTAATTATTATTGTAGCGAATGTGTGTCGATATTTACGTTTCGCACATTTTTTTTTTTTACAACGTTCTTATCGATTTGTCTTTAACCCTTTGATTATTATTCGTAAAAATGTCAAAAAAATCAAGTCTTAATTATATATATATATATATATCATCGTAAATATTGTCATTGTCATGCGGAGGTTTTTTTTTGTTTTTAATTTCTCCTCGTCCGAATTTCCGGGGGAATTATATCTTACGAGAACATATGCGGTTTAACATTATTATTGTAATTCGAAACGTGATTATCACACACACACACATAAATATATCTTTGTAATAATACTCGTATAAGCTCACGACGCGATACTTCTCTGGAGAAATTCGCTTGGTTTTTTTCTTCTTTCTTTCTAATGCTATGATATTTATACGACGGCGAGCGATGACCGGTTCTGGAAACAGCATTATATTAATTGCGCGCAGCATCCGCGGCGGTACCGGTGGATAAATTCGTTTTTTTTTTTTTGTTCTCCCCCTTCCGTCGTTAATATAAAAAAAAAAAAAAGTTACGCTGCAAATACCGTATATAATTATTATTAGTCGCGTCGAACGTCGTTAAGTCGTCAAAACAGAGCGACAGTGATTTATTTAATTCGACGTCTGCTTTTCATTTAAACTTTCGTTTATTGCGTACAAAAGTATCGGCATATTCCTTCTAATCGACTGACCGTGATATTTTATTAGCGTGTAAAAAACTTCTCGCGGCTCGTGTTTGAACGGGGAAAAAAAAATATTTATTTTTTTTCTCTTATCTTCTTGTATAACATGATTTTTTCTTATAGAAATTTCCATGGTTTTACAATATAACGTTTTGTACGAGAATTTGATTATAAGTATCGTAATGAATTTTTTTTTATCATATACAGTGCCGAACAAAATAAAGTGCGCACATAAAAGATATAATCACTAATTCACTATCAGATGGAATAAAATTAATTCCAATAAAAAAAAAAAACAATTTTCTATATGCTTATTTCTAATTTTTGACTGTAAGTTTTTCAACAACATTCAAAATGCTCAGACAATTAATATATTTTCATATTTACTTCGGACAAAAAAAAGTTTACGCACTGGAGTGTTTATTTTATATTTGGTAATGAAAACATATTCTCATATATACTCATTTATAACCATATGTTAAGTAAACTGACTACTCACGACACAACTGGAAATATTATTGTTATTATAATAATACAGCCATCGATTATTCGTAAATTAGAATGAATTATGACAACTACGGGGATAAGTGAATTTCGCACTGTTAATTCGCCAAATTCTCATTAAAACACGCGAAATAATAATAATGATAATAATAATAATAATTAATGTAGCATGAACGCATACGCAAGGGCACATTATTTTTGATTTTTATTCAATTACGAACATTTTAATTAAAACGCCTATAATCGTTATGTAATCGAGTCGGTTTTCTTACGTTCACTATACGTACACACGATATACACCAATATAATATATTATTATATATACGGCGGCTGTCGCTGAAAGATATTATCAAATTGAAATTACCAAATAATTTTCACTCGTTAGATAACATTATAATATTTTTTCCATCTCGATGTGTTTAAGAAACGGATATTTCACTACGCCGAACGAAAAAATAGAAGAGAAGTCGTGCGATATAATTAATAAACATTTTTTTTTTCAAATTATATTTTTAAATCGAAAATAAACTTGCGTGGTCGTAGTCGTTATTATATTATGCGGGAAACGGCGTGAAGCATCATAAATATATATATATATATATATATAGGCACGACGAATAATATTGAAAAAAAAAGAAAAGAAATCATTTTATTTTTAATTTACTATAAAAACCGGCTCTTCGCCCGAAATGAATGTTATTATATGGTTATATAATATTATTATTAGATGTCATCTCGTTTCGACGTTTAAATCATTCAAGTTATGTTTAAAGTATTATTATTATTATAAATAACATACGCGTAATAATAGTAATTATACTATTGTATACATATACGAGTATATAATTCTCAAATTGTCCGGGGCAGCGAGTTTTTTTTCCATAAACCATTTAACCTTAATATTGTATTATAAATGACTGCCAGTGAGTTTTTTATTATTATTTATAATAACACCAGCCGTATTACATAATATAAAAATTAATTTCAATAACTACGAAAAGTAATTTTTCGGATTTCTCGATAGGATTGGGATCTACGAGGGTGAGAATATCCGTGTAAAAAAACCTCGAATCTTTCAAAATGTGCAGTTCCTGTACAATTTTCCACGATTTATCTTGTTATTATTTGTATTTAATTCATTACAGTGATTGTAAAATAGATATTTCGAATGAAGCTGATTGAATTTGACAAACGTGTCAGATTGGATACGTACAATATAAGATGACGATAGCAGCAGATGACGCGCAATACTGCAACTTCTGCACCACTGTTCCTCTCGAGAAATCCGGAAAGATTTTCTCAAGCTCGTTCTTTTTCTTTGCGTGGGGATATCTCTTATGATAAGCGTGTTTTCTTTTTTTTACAATATTTATATCGAACATCTTACCATAAAACCAAATTTTTCGTTCGACGTTATAGTAAAATGTTAATTCCGGAGAGTGATTTCAGACGGTACATGTATATATTGTTGATCGTTATTAGTCGTTTAGAACGAGAGATTAATGGTTATATTATGCAAAACCACAAATGCGGTCGGTTAGACGCATCTTGTCTAAATACATAATATGTAAATCGAGAGTTTCTTATTTCTCGTCTCTAACACCCGTCGTGAAATTTTGAAAAGTAAAAAAAAAAAAACGATTCGAGAAAATAAATATATTTCAAATAATTAAATCGTGTTTTCTACTTTACGAGTATTATATAATAATAATAATGATATATGAACCATCTATAATATTATAATAATTAACATTTATATGGTAATTTTGTGTTTTTAGATTTACTAATTAATTTAACTTTTTTTTTTTTTGGCTGCATCGTAATTTTTCATTCAAAAAATTAAAAATATTTTCACTCTTCCGGAAAAAAAAGAAAAAACCTAATTTATTTACGAATACATATCTGTTATGGTTAATAATAATCTAAAAAAGATATTAAATTTATTTTTGAGAATATTCGTTATACTACCACTAATTATTATAATTATTATATTATTATAATATTAGGCGCGATCGCAAAACCAATATATATATATATATATTTCTACTTGATTATAAAAAAATAGCCCGTTTGACACTCGATCACAAACAACAAAACTACTGTGAAAATCTCATCGAAATCGGTTTTGTACAATTCCTCGTATCCTTGTATATAATATATTATGTTTATACTGATATTTATTTTAAAACTTTAATACATTGACAGCCGTTCTACATAATTGTACTTCCTCAATTTGAATACCAATTTATATGGATACAATAGACGTACGCGAACGTGTTGTTTCGGTAAAAATTTTAAATTATTACGTAAAACATAGGCGGCGACGGCGTCCGCGATCGGACGTTAATATAAATTAGAATTGGAAAACGCAATTGTGAAAAATTTGAATATTCAAAAATATTCTGTTTTTTCAATCGGATCCGAGGTCGTCGACGGTGTCAAACCAATCGTTATTTTTAATCGAATTTCATTTTTTGTTTGTACTTAATAATATTATATTTATATATACATATATTGTCCCGCCGAGTTAAACCCAAACCGTTTAAAACCGTCTATATATTTTATAATATATAGACGGCAGATTTTATTATATATTAACGCGCAGTTCGATTATTATTTTATAATAATAACAATTATTATTAAACGACGTGGTTGACGACTAAATTGTGTGTATACTCTGTACACTTAATAATAGCTGTGTGTTAAAATAATAATAATAATAATAACGTAAAACTTCTATCCGAGAACTTTAATCGACGATAGTTATTAATAAATAGACGTCGGCGCGTGATTCACGTCGAAAGTGTAAAAAAAAAAGAGAAAAAAAATGTATAAAATAAATTGCATCCATATTATGCGCGCTATGGACGTTTGATTTGAAAATTATAATCGTATTATTGTTCTAACAACAGATTATATATTAAACGTTAGATTTTCATTCCGTATATATATATTTAATCGGCGTTAATGACTTAAAAATGTCCGAGAAGAAAACGTATAATTAAAAGAAGAAAAAAAAATTAAAAATTCGTTTTCCATACACCGGGAAATATAATACGTTTAATTAATTGAAATATATTAGGCCGATTATTATATAATATGTTATTAATGACGATAATTTTTTTTTTTCAATTTACTAGAATGTTGTTCGAAGAAAAACGTTTGAATAAACGCGAAATGCAATCGAATAAAAAACCAATCAGTACTCGAATCGTGTTTTGGTAATATTCAATAAATGCATTTACAATTCGTATAAAAAATATTTATATAATATGTACAACAACCATGCAGAGGTGATAGGAACGCTATTCTTATATGGGAGTTTTTCGAGTTGTTAGAAAATAACGTCTTGGAAAATTATTTTCGAGTACATTTGAATGGCGGAATGGGAATTGTTTTTACGTGTTTCAACTAGTTAAATAATTTTCATTTCATTCTTTCTATGTTTATTCTCGCCGTATTCTCTTGAACGGACTTGATTTGGAAATTGCTTGGAAAACTGGTGTTTCTTTTGTTGCAACGGCCATATTTTGTCGGCACCGCATGCTCAAATCGGTATTATTGGTTCTTGTAAAAATATATTTGGTAACGAGAATTCGGATTTTATTAGAGTATGAGGTAATCGATTATTTATAGTGTTTTAATCATTTTACATAGTAAAATGATAATTTGATTGGCGTGTCGTATGGAAGGAATCAAATTCTTCAATTATTTTATATCCAATATCATCTCCATCGTATACATATAGCCAAAAACGATATAAAAAAAACACGCCATTTCGACAATATAATAATAATAATAATAATAATAATAATAATAATAATAATAACAATAACAATAATAATATACGTTTTTGAAAACGTGTGTTATACTCAGAATACCCAACGAGAAAACGGACCAGCAGTTGTTTTTTTAACAACTGACTATAGAAAATATTATTATTATTATTATTATTATTATTAAAACGTATCGTTTTTCTATTTACGACCTAATAATATAATCATATATTATAAAGAGAAAGACGAATTACTACCGTAGCCGTTCACCGAATATGCGCACTTCAAACTTATCGCGGTGACGCAGGGACCCACGCCCATGAAATTAGTTCTAGACACGCCACTTACTTGCGAATTCGCGTGTAAAAATCCTGTACAACTTGAATGAGCTACACCAGCCGCGGCTATTTTCTTCTACTACGAGGAGAGCGTTTTTTAATCGTTCGTTTTCTACACTGCGCTGTGCACGCACGGTTGTCCTTATATTTATGTACCATATATAATTATATAATAATAAATAATCACCGCGACGAATAGGAATGTATTATTAAAATTATATACGGGAAAAAATATTAATAGAATTTCTTCTATATATTTTTTTTCTACTCCACAAATTATTATTATTACGAGTTAATTTTTAAACGAGATAATACGGTAAAAAAAAATGTTATTTCAACCTAGTTCATCGTTACAAAATAGACATTATTTCAATTTTGATCAAAACCATTATATATATATATGTGTGTGTGTGTGTGTGTGTGTTCAATATGTAATGAAAATAATTAAATGATATTCAAATAGTTGCCGTTATAAAAAAATAATAATAATAATAATGGCGAAATAATATACCGTTGCTACTTGGTGGAATAAGCCAATGGAAAACATTTAATCGTAGTGTGGTACTCAGTCTGTACATCAGAACCAGATGAACGTAAGTCCAGAAGTCCAACGACTTTCTGATTATTACATTTTCGGCACGTATAATCTGTTTTTCGTGGAACCATAGTGATAGAAGTTCGCTAAAAATTCTCCTTTTATCATTTCACTAGAGTTAAATAAACGTAAGTCCGACGTAGCGTAAGTAACACGTTCCTAATTTTCAGTTATTATGCTCTTATGAAAAGTTAGCGTAATGTGACGATTAATGTTCGTTTGGTTCTGATGTACAATGCTATGCAAATTGTATAAAAAGTATTATGCGAATAAAAAAAAAAAAATAGTAAAAAAAAAAAAGAGTTTAATTTCAATCGTTATGTAGAATACTGTCTTTCTGAACTGTTGAAAAGTTTTTCTTGTTCTATACAGATATTATGACAAAAGTGAACATTTTCTATGCACGAATGGATATACGTTGGAAAAAGTTTATTGAAATATTCGTTTAATAATTACAAAAATAATAATTCGCTATACGAAGGCAAAATACTCTCGTAGAAAAGAGTAGTTCGAAAGTTCTAAAGGACAGACGGGTAAAAAAATTTTAAATGTCAGAAAAACGAAATATTATGTCAATAAAAAGTACTTGTCCGTATTATTATTATTATTATTATTATTATTGAACGCGTCTAAGGAAGTTTTCCTAACACTTTCAAGTGTCAATAACATATATCGTTATATTTTTTACATACATAGTTCGAGAGGTAAAAAACTTAAAAATTTATATAAACACGTTCCACCTTATAACAGTAGTGTATGACTTTATATCAACAATTTTCATCAAGAGTCAAGAAACTCGCCCGGTGTATTTAATTAAGTGTCGGCGAAAAGGAAATTCATATTTTACACGTTTAGCGCCCGCCACCCTTCCACGTTTTTGTCTTATATTTCTTCTCCTACAGACCTATAACGAGAGTAGCTATATAAATGGCAAGTTTTCTTCACTCGAAACAATAATTTTTTTTATGAAAATGTGTAGTATTATAACGACGGAATGTGATTATTGTTTCGCAGGTGATCGCTTGCGAACAACAACGGGATTCGTCTTACGACAGCCGTTGCGATGTCTGGTCGTTGGGAATAACGGCCATCGAGTTAGCTACCGGAGATCCGCCGCTCAGCGGGTTGCACCCGATGAGGGCTCTATTTCAAATACCGCGGGAACCGCCGCCCGTGTTGCCGTTGTCCGCCCGGCCGGACGCGCCCAAGCTCACGCATTTCGTCGCCAGATGTCTGGTCAAAGACTTCGAACAGCGACCCACCACCGCCATACTCATACACGATCCTTTCATCGTCCACGGGTCCAAGTGTATACATAGAGTACGTATCGTGTCTTCTTCATCTTATTCTTATTCTTCTTATTCCTCTTTCACCGACGTGACTATACTCTCTGAGACTACGCGCCAGAATCACTGATGACGGACCGTCTCCACCGTATCTATTGATGAACCTCCTTCACGTCATTTACCCGCTATTGCACAGCCGTCGGTGGGTTCACTTGGACTTTTCTCCGCAATTTATTCTCAAATGCTATCAATCATCTATTTGTCGTTCGATCGTCGTCAAAGTCTCGCAACTGCAGGACTTGTGCAGCCAATTACTAAGTAGTATTTTGGACCACCTTGAGGATTTCGTCAATGCGTAAAACGAGCTTATATATCCGCTTTACGCAATCGAACGCTTATATCTACTTTGGACATATCCTTTCACCGAACGTGTCTTTAAAGTTAATGCGAAAAATATCCAAAAGCCATGGGACGCAAATCGCCGAAAGCGAATTCTCGCAACGCTTGAAATATTTTATATACGATAAAATTATTCGCGTTAATTATTCCGTACTATTATTTAATAATCAACCAAACCAATAGTAATAAACAGAAGTTATTAGGTTTCATTTTTATTTTTTAACATTTTCATTAATAATATAAAGTAAACGTGCGCCTGAACTTTCTGCAGTCAATTCCTAGATATTTGCTAGTAAAACTTTCTATTTCGTTCCGACGCGTTCGTGATACCGTCCCACGTCTATTTCTCGATTTTTATCGTTTTTTTTTTTTTCGTTGTCTAATTTGTTAAATACATAATTTTATTTGAATTTTAATCCAGTAAATACTTATGCGAATTTAAATATATTGTATTAGTCTATCAATTTATGTTCACGTTGCGAAGCCACCTTTCCACTTGATGCGTTAAATATGAATAATTTTAAAAATAAATTGTTTTTAAAAATCTATTAAAGAAAAAATTATATGTATTTTATATTAATATCGTAGTAAATAAACGATTGCTTTAAAAAATAATAATAATAATCATTAAAACACACATTACGTACATTTTTTTTTAAACTTTGCTTACTGATTATAATATTTCAATTTTTTTTTCTCGTGATGTATCTCATCCGTTCCTATCATTCCTTTTGCACGATTTTAATCTCGTCCTCATTTTTTTTCTTGTTTTTTTTTTTATTATTATTAATACCCAAACACAAGAATACGATTCTGCGTGTTACCAACCTACGTAATAAATTAAAATCCACGAGTAATATATGAAATAAATAATATAGTTTACTGACAGTAACGGAATTAAAAATTCTCAAACTAACGAAAACTCAATCGGTTTCCATCGCACTGATAAGTTGAAAGTGGAACGAAACGAATAATTTTACGTTGTTTACACACGCTCTATTCGGGTTTTTTTTTTTTTTTTTTTGTTTCGTGGATATTTTCTCCGTATGACTTATTATATACGTGTAAATTTCCAATTTCATGTAAATGAATAAGGAAAAAAAATGTTCGGAGCAACAGCGAGACATCTCCGTATGTAATTAACCGTTTTACTTGAACCGAAAATATCGTACCGTTTGTGTGTTTTGAATGGAGTTCTATCGTTATACGATGTACCGGAATGTAAAAAAAAAAAAAATCATTTCTTGTCGGAAAATGAAAGAAAAAAACGTGATTTTTTCCCCGAAGAAAAATGAAATTGAAATATTCTTTTTCTTTTCCCAGGCTAAGTTAGATTTCAATCGCGTGACGCGCGGCTTGTAAATCCTTCAATTAGGTCTTTGTTCGACGTCCGTTCAGACATCAATCGTTTCAATATTGACGATTTAGTTTCCATGTTTTCTTTTACGACTCCTATATATATACGATATACTCTCTTTAAATCGTCGTATTATTTTTTTTTTCGCTTTTCAATTTTTCCCATTCTTGTTATATAAAGCGCGTAATTGATAGAGGACGTATTTCTAACGTAATACATTTTTATTTTTTTTTGAACTCGCGCGACAGGTGCGCGAAGAACTGAGAGCGGAAATACGATACCAGAGAGAAGTCAGCGGTCGAGTACAGAAACACCCGGACGTGACCACGAAACACGGTAAACTCAAGAGCAAGCGGAAAAATCCGCCTACTACCATTTACGTGGACGATTTGGCCGCGCTTGACAGCTTGTCCGAAGTACGCGCGCGTATTACACAACATCGTTATGTATTATACGTAACGGTGTATTATCCGGGACTCGTATTATTATTATTATTTGTTTCCTGTCAGGAGAGAATAGTCAATCAACTGAAAAAAAGATACCAGATGAATTTGATTTACACGTACATCGGCGACATTCTGTTGGCTATAAATCCGTTCACGTCGCTACCACTGTACACGTCCGCGGTGAGTTATCGTCAACGGATTTTTTTTTAATAAATTTTCCGACAATAAAATTAATAAATCGTATGTCAAAAAAAAAAAAAACCCCCCGCATCATTACATTTTTCACAGTTCTATCGGTAAACATTTTTTTCGCGTTAATTTACACGCTGCTGTCCACGTTTGCAGACATTTGAACAGACGTATGTCTATAATATAAATATTATTGTATTATAGAAATACGTTGTTGCGAAATATAAAGTGTTGAAAATTCCCGTCGCACTGATTCCCCTCCCCCCCCTCCCCAATCGTGGATGTTGGCCAATGCTTCTCCGTTCAAATGTCTGCAAACGGACAGCGCGTCGTGAATACGGGAAAAAAGTTGTTATCGACAGAAATGTGGAATAATAATAATCTAACGATGCGGTTTTTTTTTTACTTTCCCGTTTCCCATATTTCGATTAATTCGTTTCGAATAACGCGAATTGATCCCCGGGGTTTGATCTAAAAGAAAAACTATTTCTACCGTGTTAATTGAAATTAATTTCAATGGGATAACGCTTATACTTGTATATAATCTCTATACTCTTTGGACAATCGAGATAGATTTGATGGTGCATGCTGTTGGTGGATCGTTATATGACCCCGTCAGTCATATAATGTTTCATATAGACTCTATTTGAACATCGTACGATTATCGGTGTGTTCGAAGAGACTGTTAAGTACGTTATCCGTTTTCCGAAGAAGATTCCGTTTACAGTGTACGTTGTTTTTTTTTTTTTTTTTTTGTTGGATCCGACACAAGACTATCGTTTGTATAATACCTGTTATTGTTCATTTTTCACGCCGTTCTCCTCAAAGTTATAATATCCGTTCTAAAATTTCTAAAATCCGTTCAAAGTTATAATATCTAAAAGTTTAATATCCGTTGCCAACAGCGCACCTACAGTTTACAGTTGTTGTATATACTGATCGTTTGTCGCCCGTGTTCAGGAACAGAAGAAATATTGCAATCAAATGAGAGCGGCGTGCCCGCCGCACATATTCGCCATCGCCGACTCGGCGTATCAGTTTATGCTCCACGAAAAAGCCAACCAATCCATAGTGATCAGTGGCGAGAGCGGCGCCGGCAAAACCGAATCCGGCAATCTGCTGCTTAAACAACTCGTGTACTTGGGCAAGGTGAGTATGGTTTTTCAATCGTGCGAGCTATCGAAATCAAATCTGCACCGAGATTCTATTGACAAATCTTATATTATTTATACGTCCGTGCGGAGTTTAAAAAAATTGTTTTTCAAAAAATTTTATTATATCGTAACAACGGCGTTAATTAATTGTCACTTTCTCGTTCGAACCAAATACCCGCGTAGATCCACAATACAAAGTTTATCGTGTAATTATTGTAACACCGAAAATTTCTTTGAAAATCGATAATGATAATAATTGTTTTCCTTAAAACGTTTAGAAATTCGAATTTTGTATATAAATTGGGAAATGGCGATTTTTTTTTTTTTTTTTTTGCTATGCATATATTGGTTCGATCTACATCTACATCTTTTTTTTCTACAAACAAAACGCGTTGTCCTTCCAGTAGTAGAGTAGAGTTTTAAAAAAGCGTTTCGAGGTACAAGACGAATTTTAAAATGATTATAGATTTCCGTTGATTTATTTATTCTCACTCGGTGTACAGGCTCCGAACAGAAACCTGGAGCAGCGAATACTCCAGATGAATCCGATCATGGAGGCGTTCGGTAACGCGAGAACCGGGATCAACAACAATTCGTCGAGGTTCGGCAAATTCTTGGAGCTGAGCATGACCAAAAGCGGACAACTGACCGGGGCCAGAGTGTCGGTTTACTTGCTAGAACAGTCCAGAGTCATTCAACAAGCGAAGTGAGCGTTCGATTATTATATTGTTTGTGTTCGGCCGAATCGGCGAATTGGGATCTGTTAGTAAAAGCACGATACCGTGTATTAGTGGTGGGAGGGGGACAAACGTTTAACAAACGAGACGACAATTCTCTGACGCTTTTACGTGATCGTATTTTATAACGAAAAATGTGATTTGAAAACGTGCGGTATAATAAACTGCTGCGCGTCCGTTGTGTTAAGAGACAAGCTCTCTAAAAACGGAGACAAACGCCATTGGTAAATAAACGACGGTGGAAATAAAAAACGGAAAGCGTAAAAAACGTATAGCCGACCACTTGATCTCGGCGGTAAATCACGATGGCGTACGATTTATAGCGCAGTCTCGCCGTATTTTTGTTATTACCGAATTATCTGTATGATTGGAAACGAATGGTATGTTTTAGCGAGAAAAACTTTATAAAAAAAAAAAAAACCATCCCACCGAACGTCGCGTATTTGCTCTTTGCGGTCTCGCGACGGTCGATATTACATTAATATTTTAATATTGCTCGGTTTTTTTTTTTTTGTCGATTTATTTTCTTGTCCAGCGGAGAGAGTAATTTCCACGCGTTTTATTACGTCTACGACGGGCTAGAGCACGACAAAAGGCTCAAAGAGTTCCATCTGGACCGCGAACTACGACAGATGCACAGTTATCTTCCGTCCGATCGTCAAGACGTCAAAACGAAACAAGTGGGCATTTTTTTTTCTCCCCAAGAAAAAAATAAAATGAATGTTTGTACATTATATTATATTTTTTCACCTGTACCGGTGTCGTCGCTTTTTTTTTTTTCTTTCAGACCAACGTGGACAAATTCGCACAGCTGAAAAACGCTTTCGAACAGGTCGGCTTCAAAGACGACGAGGTGAGTTCCATATATTGCATTCTAGCAGCCATATTGCATTTGGGCGACATAGAATTCGGAGAGATCATTACGGACAACAACACGGACAATAAAAGCACCGTCATCGATCTGACGCCAATTCATAGAAGTAATTTGTTATTATTATTATTATATTATCGTAATTATATACCTATATAAGCTTCACTGGTCGTTTGTACTTTTTTGAAATCTCTAGTCTCGTGTCTGTTAGACATTGAGAGTTCGGATCTGTTGGAATGTTTGAGCGTGAACAGCGTGGTGACGAGAGGCGAGATCATTCAAAGGAATAACTCCGTGTCGGAAGCTGTAGCCACCAGAGACGCCATCGCGCGTGCTTTGTACAGCCGACTGTTCGATTGGCTGGTCAACTCCATCAACAGCCTGTTGTCTTTTCACACTGCCAGGTAATAAATATACGATTTGGTTTAGAACGCGTTACGTCGGGACACATTTAAAATAACGGATTTTTCGTTTTGTATATTTCAGAGGAGATTACAATGTGATCGGAATATTAGACATTTTCGGTTTTGAAAATTTCAAATATAATTCATTCGAACAACTGTGTATAAACATTGCCAACGAACAACTTCAATATTTTTTCAATCAACACGTTTTCGCGTTGGAACAAGCCGTGAGTATATAAATATATAAAAAAAAAAAAACAAAAATTATCCTCTTTTACGCCTGTGTGAAGAACGTATTTATTTTATATATTACTATACAATCGTAATAGGAATACGAATCGGAAGGTGTTCCTGTCCAACACGTTGGCTTTTGTGACAATAGGCCCGTGTTAGACATGCTTGTGAGCAGACCGATGGGCCTGTTGGCATTACTAGACGAGGAAAGTCGTTTTCCCAGGGCGACCGATAAATCGCTCGTCGGTAAGTTGTGTTTTCTCGATTTTTGTTGAGAATTTTTTTTTGTTAAATAATAATAATAATAATATTAAATGTGTCCTTGACGCGTATAGAGAAATTCCACTGTAACATCAAGTGTAGCTATTATGTGCGGCCGAAATCGAATGCTTTGCAATTTGAAGTGAAACATTTCGCTGGAAACGTTGTTTACCAAGCATCGGGAATGCTTGAGAAGAACAGGCACCTGTTGGCTATCGAGGCCATTCAGGTGTTGAGAAAATCCAGCAACAAAACCGTCCGAGCGCTATTCCAATGTCCAGTGACCAAAACTGGCAATCTCTACGCTCAGGTAATGCGCGATATTCGTGTCATTTTCATTGTGAATAGATTAACTAAATACGATGCGTTCGATTTCAGGATTCGTCCACGGGACTAGTTGGACTCGCTTCGCAATCTCGAGGCCAACAGACCGCGGCCACGTACTTTCGACATTCGCTGGCCGAATTATTACACCGTATGGGCTGCAACAATTCGGGCGTCAGTTTGCCCAGGTTTGTCCGTTGCATTAAGCCGAATGACCAACGGCAACCGAAACAGTTTGACCCGCTCAAAGTCGTCGCGCAGTTACGCTGCAGTGGTGTCATGGAAACTATTAGAATTCGACGAAATGGATATTCTCACAGACTACTGTTCAAAGATTTTATAAACAGGTAAAACGTGTGCTTCCCAGCCATATGATAGTGATATGTGTTGCATAATGTTTGCAAACGATGAGAACCATAACAGTTCACACCCACCAATCAATACCATGTTATTCGGTTTACAGGTACGCGATTCTCGGATTCCGTTTGTACGAAAAAGTTCTGCCGACCAAAGACAATTGTAGACACTTATTGGTCAAATTGAAATTGGACGGTTGGGCGATCGGCAAGACCAAAGTGTTCCTGAAATATTATCACATCGAACACTTGACCAAATTACATGAAAAACAAGTGAGACACGACACAACGTTTACTGTTAAACTTACTTTTTGTTCATTACCTGTTTTGTTTTGTAGTTGCGTCACATCGTAGTGGCACAAAGTTGTGTTCGGCGGTGGCTGGCGATGAAACGTTATAGAGAAGCCATGTTGGCCAAGCAGATGTCATGGGGTGCGCTGACGTTGCAGAAGCACGCCAGAGGTTGGTTGGCCAGACAGAAGAAGAAAAAGGTAAAAGGTGAAATACCCGTTGGAGAAGTAGCGCCAATATACAGGCAAGAACCGAAAGAAACGGATACGCCCGTCAAAAATCAAAACAAAGTCAGTCCAGTTATCGTGGCGGAAAACAAAAAGACTTACATACAAGTGTGTTGTGTAGTGCTCAAAAAATTATATCGTGACCAATGCGAATTTATTAATTTTTTTTTTTCTTTTTCAGCAAAATGGCGTTAAAGTGTTGCCGTGCAAAATTCAACAGAAAGTAGAAAGAGAAAAGCATTTAATGGACTTTACAAAGAACGTGAGTATTTCTTGTGTTAATAAATTATTTAGTTATTTTTTACACATTTTAATACATATAATATACCGTGTAATGATTAATGATAATAATAATGAAAAAAACAAAATATATATATATATATATATATATAAAAAAAAGGTTCACGATCGCAACAAAGAGTTCTACAAGGTCATTAAGAAAACGAACGTTACCGTTTGTTTGAAAAATTTGAAAGACGTTAGAACAACGGGTCAGGTACGCAATACTGTACGAATTTGAATAATTCAATATATTATAGTCTTGGTGATGCATGTAGTATATGATATATATATATATGTATATGTGCACGCAATTAGAAAAGTAGACCCTTTATTTTAGAGTATCGTTTTGCTAAAACATATCTTTGCAGCGGCATAAATCAATCTTAATTTCTGATGCTGCAAAACAATATTTAACACAGTACAGATATCTATGTGTCAAATATATAACTTCTTTTCCCAACAATCGGTTTCCCCTGTTACATAGAAAATACAAGACTAGGCGCTAGCTAAAAATTGCTTTAGTTAATAACTTTTAACTTAGCGAGTTATATTTTATACCGATACGACATTTTACTTCAGACAAGAATTTTGAAGTATCGTTTTTAAAATATAATTCATATCTTGTATAAATAATAAATATATATATTATTTATTTCACAAAAGTTTGTTAATAAAACTGTTGTTTTTTTTTTTTAAAGTTTTTTTTCTAACAGTAACTTTCACCCAATTGTTGGATTTCTAATCTAACCAAGTTATTATTTTAAAGAAAATTTTAAGTAACTTAAATTGTATGTGCATCGAATATTCTAATTTTAACTAATTAAAAGTATTGATTAACTTGCTCAAAGAGCTTGTATAGATATAGAAAAAGTAATGAAATATTTTAAGTAAACAATTTATTTTCGTAATTAAATACACAATAAACGTGGCACATAGCTATTATTAAATGTACTTATATAAACTTGACTGCTGTTTTATTTTAAACAAAGTCTTCTTTTAGATTATGAGTGAAACTCATCGATGACTTGGTCAGTACGTTGATGGACCAATTTTTCGAATTGTAATATTTGCTCGTCCGTTCTTAGATATGTTTTTTTAACCTCTTGAGACTAGAAAAATATTTTTTTTTTTTCTAAAATAACGGATATTTAGATTTTTGTAGATTTGAAAATAAATGAACATGTTTTTATGGTTTTTCTGATGCTGTCAAGTTTACACAATTGCAGCTATACGTTTCGTATAGCTCTGGGGCTGCAGCCCCCTCCCCTGTTAGATCGGTAAGATGGGGCTCAGCCGTCTTAGATTTTAGTAATGAACCAAGTTCTCGGTTAACTGGTATCTGGTTAACGGTATATCATACATCATGTATATCCGAAAGATCCTTTTCTGTCCTTCGCAGACTTAAGACGACTGTTTAAGAATAAGTATCTGTCTATTAAGTATTATCTTAAACCGTGCTTAAGACGTAATAGGACATAAGATCTAAAAAAATAAGTCAAATACAGTTGAACAATGATATTCTCTTCATGTTCACAATTAAAACCGTACTATACTGTACACGAGTTTATATAAAATAGTGAAACATTTTCATAACCTGGTGCCTATCTATCTATGCAAGTACCTACCGCCAGTTTTTAAGTTTATTCGCATATTGCGCGAGTCATACGGACAAAATACTTTATTACAATTCACAAGACTATCTGTGCAATTGTGTCCAGTTAATTTACGCGTTGTATTATTTCGGATTGACAGGAAAAAGTTGTAAAAAGCATGCGCCGTATACTATTTATCATATTATTTATTCGTCCGGCACGCCACCATTATTACACAAATAATACATTTTATGTTTGTACACTTATGAAAAATAAAATTATTATTGATATTACTCATTTTTATGCGTAGGTATATACTTGTGTATATTTTCGATTGATTATTATTTATTATATAGTTTTTTTCGTTTTTTTTTTTTACCATTTTTTACACTCGCCCTCTGTATTATTAATATACTTACCTATCGTGCGACATTTCAAAATCGATTTCCTCGACTTTTACCGGCAAATCATCAAAGTACTATCACGGATTAGATCTGATTTGTGCTACTACTCTTATTGCAGTAATAATATTTATATACACGCGTGTGTGTTAATACAGTGGCGTACTCGTAATTTATCTCGGGAAGTTGTAATTTTTAAAACGTAGAAACTTCGTTCTCCGTTATAAACGATTATTATTATAAAATATTTTCAATTAAAATATATATGTATATATGTACTTTTTAATAATAAATTACTCGTCGTGTAATAGGATTCGGTTATTCCTATATACGTAAGTGTATTAGAATTAAAAAAAAAAAAAACAGAAAATTATTCCGTAATATAAAACATTTCAAATATCTATTTTTCTAATTTGAGAATTCAGTGAG
Organism: Chaetogeoica ovagalla; assembly: GCA_032441825.1. Lineage (NCBI taxonomy): Eukaryota > Metazoa > Arthropoda > Insecta > Hemiptera > Aphididae > Chaetogeoica > Chaetogeoica ovagalla. Next base: position 854,173 of record CM063725.1, read on the forward strand.
AACTTTTTCGAGTTTTATTTCTGCCCGTTGTGTATGTGTAAAAACATAGTCATACTAAGTCCATCCTGTCCTGTTAATAATAATTTTTTAAATATTAACGTGTTATTTTATTAAAAGCGAATAACTATATAACAAAAATACCTCCGATGTAGAATTCCTCGAGTAAAGCTCGATTCACACTCGTACGACACGACACGACAAATTATTCTATCAATATAATTATTGAATACGGTAAAGATTGGATTACACACGGGTCGATCGTAGTCGAACGACTATGCCGCACGGACAACGATAGAAAGTGTTTAATGTTTACACGTTCAACTGTTTCATAGCTACATTTTAATCGAAAGCGGAAAACGCTGACGAAATGTCTTCTCCGATAAGTGTTGGCGCTTTATTGATTTGTGATCAATGATTACGTGATGAGTTGTTAAAATTAAAAAATAAAAAAAAAAAAAACCGAAAAACGTTTATGGATTCGACAATGGATTTTAAGATTGAACACTTTAGGTGCATCAACAAATCTTTTAAAAGAGATTTCTGTAGAAGATCAAAGATCATTCTTTAATTATTTAAGAATGGAAGAAGAGAAGTTTTTATATCTCCTACGAATAGTATCTCTTTAAATCCAAAAGAAATGCGAGAAGGACACTGCTAGCAGAATTGAAGCTAAAAATAGTATTACGATTTAAATAACACACCAATTTTGAATTATTTTGAGTGTCTAGGTACAACTTGGTCGCCTAGTTATTTACGATTTTTAGCCATGTGACAATAATTGAATTGTTAAAATCGATCAAAAGTAAACTGCTTTTCAATTTTAATCGAATTGTTGAATCACTTAGCTGTGCGACCAAGTCAAAAACGAGTTTACCACATTCAATTTGCTTTCGATTTCGCCGCACGGCAATAGTCGATCGACCCGTGTAAACCCGCCTTAATTCACACCGATCCGGCAAGTTCCGTAACGACACGACAAAAAACATTCGAGGCAAAGAATGTTTTGTCGGAATCTATTTATTTAAAACATACATATTTTTATGTACCCGTATATTTGAATTGATTTACAAATTACATTTGTAAACGAACATTTTTGCACTGATTACAACACATGGCTAATTATTATTATATTATTTATATAATAATAATAATATAATGATAGACATAGTACACAGATACAGTGTTTATATTATATTGGACCATAAAATATATATTATTACTATCGCTGCGAAATCTTCAAATTTTAAATTCCGAAACGTGTTGGTGGGAATTAACAATTTCCGATCGAAAATTGGAATCAACCGAGCGCGTGTCTGTCGTTTCTTGTCGGTCGTATGTGAATTGGACGTGCTTTTTGTCGTGTCGTATCGTGTTATACGTGTGTAGATCGGGCTTAAGCCTTTCCCCGCAACGTGTCTTCACTTATTTTTGCGAGATTTATACAAATCTCCGTCATACCAGCGTTTTAGAGAATTGGAGATGCAAATAATTGACCAATGTTCAATGTTGGGGTCTCCTGGATGGGGAGGGAGAGATCTGAACCTGAATCCCTCCTAACCCCTCGTAGTAAAATATACGCCACTGAACATGTACTGTAAATAGTCCACGTCTATATAATAAATATTACGATAAAATTAAAGAAACTTTTTTTTTTTTACAGAAAGGTTTAGTGCACAACGCCATCAAAAAGCTGGTGACGGAAAATTACTGTAAATTCGACTCGGAAAGCAGGTAAATATGACGAACACGCTAATGAAGTTATTTTTCCAACTACAAAGTATAAACGATAATTAAAAAAAATGTTTTTCGTGTACGAAGCACCCATCACATGCTTTTATTTCACACAACAAATAGAGTCAGCTGATTTACCCTTAACTACTTTGCAGGCCTACGCTCTTCCTAAATTTCCTTTTTACTTTTAACTAAATCGCTTAACCTTCTCTCATAACAAACCCTTTTTCTTTCATCGATGTATAGCCCAAACCGTCTCGGCGACATTCTCTCTCTCTCTCTCGTTCTCCCAATTATGAAATTTAATTTTCCCGAAGGCGTCCATAAAGAAAAACTCAAAGGGCCGAATAGACTTAACGTCGTAAACCCAAAACCATACATAAGTTGTAAATAAGAGTAATTTTTTACAGTAATTATAGAAAAGTCAGGAGGGACATGTCTCTCTTTTGCCCTTCCTCCTCCAATGACTGCCATTTATAAAAATGTTCATTTGGAATTCCTCACACATTCGTTATTCTCGTTTTTCTTTTCCATCCCCGTTTTATTTGGCAGTGTTCAACGTATGCGGCCTCAGGCGTCTATTATATACAGTGTGATAAAAAAAATTCAATTAATACGAAGAGCAGATAGTCGGAAAAACAAAAGTATTATGCTATTTTGTATACTGCAGTGCGCTTATATTATTTTTAAAATTATAATACCGATTTTCACAAGTGTCGTGAAATATATATATTTTTTGAAATTTAAATTAATGTTTTCAGGTTGAACACGACCAACAGTAACGTTCAACCGGCGAATAAAGCGAATTGGGTGTCCCCGTTAAGGCGAGTATAATTTGCATGCAGACATTGTTTTTTTTTTTTATGAGGATCATCACCAAAATTAAATATATATTTAAATACGTATAAATCGTGTGAATTGTATCAAATTCAAAATTTGAACTTCTGAGCAAAGCTTTCAACCTCCTTCATTGTCGCATTTCAGAGACATAATTGTATTACAAGCTTTGAGTGTATATAAAGTATAGAAAATAATTTTTAAAATTGTCAAGTAACAAAACATTTAGATAAATATATTTTGTTCGCTTTTTTAAGATTGTATATAAAGTTCTTAAATTCACTTATATAGAATTATTGGGTTCGCTGTTTTTCTTCTGATTTATATAATAACTACGAAACGGTAACGTTGCATTTCAATAACGAATTTAAATACGAAAATTTAAAGTGCTTATTTTTAACAGTATTTTTTTTTTTTTGTACATATGTATTAATATGCTATTCTTTTCTTCTTTTTTTTTCAAATAATTATTTCTGTGTTTATTGTGATCTGTTTATTTATTAACAATTGAATCGTTTTTATATATTATAAATGAAATTAATTTCATTTTTCTTCTAATTAAACAATTTCGTTAATGAATATATTATATATTCAAAAAAAAAAAAAAGTATATATAATATCGTTTCACCAGAATTCCACTTGATTTGCAAATAAATCTTTAGTTTTTTATTTTTGTAACGGAGGGGAAGGCCACTTCCCCTAATGTCTCTCTCTCTTCGTTTTGAAATTATAGATTTTCTATGAAACAAAAATTATTTTAAATGTTACAAATAAAAAAAAACTGAGTAAAATCAAATACATCATATTATATATAAGTGACGTCTGCGCAAAAAAAATAATAATTAACATTAACAAATTTTGTTCAAGAAATGATTTCGTTTTTGTGTAATCCAAACAGATTAACGCCTCCGGACATAAACAGACTGCCGGAAGGGTTCGACTTCAGACAACTGCTAAGACCTACACAGCACGCGCCCACTGAATCATTGCGCAAAAGACTGGTGCAGAGGTCCAGGCCCGTAGCGACCAACGCCAAAGGATAACTATAATATAATGAAAAACGTATTTTACTAAAGAAAAAAAATCTATTTTTATAATAATTTTATTGTTAATAAATTCGTTACACAGATTATAAGACGTTATTATAGCGATTGTTATCGTATTATATAATTTTTTTTTTTTTTTTTTTTGTGGTTTTCTTTTTCTTGTAGACAAAAATTTAAACGTATTCTCACAGTTCCTGTTAATAACCAAAAAAAAAAAAAACAAAAATAAAAAGTTTATTTTACTTGTCAAATAACGTACTTTGTAAGATTTATGTTTATATATATGTAGAAGTATTTCAACCAATATGTTCCTCTTAAGAAACTTTTAATGTTTCTGAAATTTTTTAAAAGGAATATACAATGCGAATCACTTATACGATTCGCATATATTTTTTTACGTCGTCTATATGTTATTACGCTACGAATTCAATATATGTATTATTGTGATCCGCACATTGTATTTTCTATAGTATATAACATTGTCATTATGATAAAATGTTGGTGTATTGTTATTATTATAATATTTTTTCTTTTCGATTTAAGTGAAAACTAAAATCCAATCGTTTCAAAACTGAAACAGTTTTTTATTATTTAATACATATATTTTTTGTATTTTATAAATATGCAAATGAAGTGATATTGTTAATTAAATTTGATTATTTTCATGACAATTTGTTGTATATTTAATTTTCATGAGATATCAGCTCTCATTGCTTCAAGCCTGGATGAAAAAACAATATCATATGCATGAACAGGAGTTGACTAGTTATGATGCAGGGGAAGGTACAGCACCTCGTGTCTCATTTTTAACTTGCAGTAGTCCTGTATGTAAATGATACGTCGCTGGGGTATTGAAACCTTGGCGTTGGACAATTTTCACTGTTTTCTCTTATTTCGCTTTATGCTCAAGACTGAAATTATGTCATGTCATAAAGATTTACATTTTTATGTACTTGAGTGCATTGTGAAAAGTTATTCTCAAAAAGCATTAAATACAATTGAAAAGTTCTTTCACAAGAATATTTAAAATAATTTAATGTTTATTAGTATACAAAACGAATACTTAAAATGAGAAACGTATTAGAAGTAATACTTAAAAATTTAAAAGCAAAGTTAAGTTTGAAATATCTTAAATTTTAACATAACCATATACTGTTAACAGACAGAAATCTTTTTTTCTTTTTAAGTGCTTAATATTATATTATTCATTTGTATGTTTTATCACTTTGTAATTTATTCATACAAAAATTTAAATATTCCATCCTTTACCTTTTTATTCCCGTTTGCGCCATTGCGTGATCCAGTGATAACAACGGTAAAAAAGAACTTCTTACATAGGCTCTAGCATGTTATAATATTCTATTTTGCACTTTAAGTCGAATAAGTTCAAACCACATTATAAATAAAAACCAGATTTAATAAAAAATATTCAAATAGATTAACAATATACACGGATACCAAAAATAAACATTTTAACTAAAACGCATTGGAATCAAATTGAATTTACGCGGCCTTTGCCTTGTCCAACGTCTGTTGATTCATTAGGTTCCAATAAAATCCTTTCTTTTTTAATAAACTATTGTGGTCTCCAATCTGGAAATAAAAAACACGTCAATAATGAACTAAACCGACAATAATCACTTAATCACTGTTTTGAACATTACAATGCATATGCAATTTCAATAAAATATATTTATGAAATGTTTAACCAAAGCATTTTAAAAATAAGTGATAACACATTTGCCTCAAATGTGAGCTATTTGACTTTATCGCCAAATTGAATGGCTTTTTTTTAATGGTAAACAAATTTTGGAATTTAAATTATTTAAGATTAATTTTTTTACGATTTGATGTAATTAACGTAAAAAGAAATCATATACCTCAACAATTTCTCCTTTGTTCAAAACTACGATTACATCTGCGTTTTTTACAGTGCTCAATCGATGAGCAATCACCAAAACCGTTTTTCCATTCGATACAGATTCTAATGCAGATTGCACGTGCATCTCAGACTCTGTATCGAGCGCACTATAAGAGAAAATGTGTAAATGTTTATTCATTATATTAAAAAATAAATAAACAGTAAATATATCAAACCTTGTCGCCTCGTCTAATATGAGTATAGCTGGATTTTTCAAAATGGCTCTTGCAATAGCAATTCTTTGTTTTTGTCCACCTGAAACTGTTACGCCTCTTTCACCAACTATTGTATTGTAGCCGTTGGGAAAATTAGTAATGAAAGAATCGGCGTTGGCTATTTTTGCAGCTTCAATAACCTATAATTTTCTTCGAATTATACTACAATAAGTTTCATGTCATGCAATAATATCGTTTCACCTCCTCGTCTGTCGCTTCTGGCTTCCCATAACGTATGTTCTCCAAAATAGACATAGCGAACAAAACTGGTTCCTGATTGATCAAACCGATCATTCGTTTACGTAACCAAGTCTGGTCTAGGTCTTTGATATCTTTGCCACCTATTATAATACTACCAGAGTTCACGTCGTAAAACCTATACAAAACAACAGTAATGACTATGTATCGAAAATAAAATATGTGTACCTACCGCATAAGAAGTGCAGCAATAGTAGATTTACCGTTACCAGACGATCCGACAACAGCGACGATTTTACCGGGTGAGAGAGTTAAATTAAAATCTTTTAATATAATCTATACAATCAAAATAAATAAAATTTGAACTCCATTAATGAAAAATTTATTTTATTTTTTTTTTTGGAGAAAATCGTATTACTTGTTCTGGTCTAGTTGGATAAGAAAACGAGATATCTTTGAATTCAATTTCTGGTTTGAACAAATCGTACGGAATCTGAATACCGCCATGAATTGATGTTTTAGGATTCTTGTTGATATACTATAAACAAAGTAGTAAACGAAAGTTGATTAAATTACAAAACGGTTTGAAATAATGAAATTTGTATGTATTCGTGAATTTTTTAAAAGTTTAACAAACGTGAAAATAAAAAATATCAATATAGTTTACTTCGAATATTCTGGACCCTGCAGCAATACCTTTGACGTAATGACCAAACAATAATGAAAATTGTCCCAATGAATGTTGAAACATTTGAGTGACCATGAGAAAAGACATGAGCTGCCCGGCATCAAGACTATTAGTAGTCATTAGTCGACCGCCGAGGAAAATTGTCCCCAAAACAATGCCGTTAAGGAACACATTACTGCCAGCCTAAAAATCAATAATTTTATCAAAATCTGTATGAGAGTATAAAAATCAAAAAAATATATACACACTTGAAATAAGCCGATACCATTGCCCAATTTCTTATGCAGTAAGGCATTGTTCTCAATTTCTGTCAAAAACCGGTCACATTCTGCAGATTCTGATGCAAACGCTCGAACAGTTCGCATATTTCCTACTACTTCTTCGGCTATTATTGTGGCTTTTGTATCCTGAGAACAACGTACAATGTATAATAAATATACAATTGGATTTTTCTTTTCCGCGTTAATACTTGTTCTTGAGCCTGTCTGCTAAGCTTTCTCAAAATGGAACCGAATAACGTGCCTATAACAATGACTGTTGGCAAAACAATAGCCACAGCTGCAGTCATTTCTGGTGATGTAGTGTAAAGAGCATATATGCCACCAATCAACTAAATAAAAAATACAAACATATCAATATGATATAATAACAGACAAATAAAACACAATATTTACTAAAACAAACTCGGCTCTGACCTACGTACTTGTGTGGCATTTTTAAGACCTTGCACTATGACGAGTTTGAAAGAACTCTTAAATTCTTGTACGTCAGTCGTCAACCTGAGAAGATATTCGATTAAATACTACAAATAAAGAGCTCGTATTTAATGTATAAAATATTCTAACACAATTGGAAAATTGATACTTCGATTAATTATTATTTACCTTTGCAAAATGTCTCCGGTACGAGTTTTATCAAAAAATTCTAATTCCTGTTGCAGTATAGAGGAAAAAAAATTATATCTTATGCGTGTAGCAACGTTTTCACCAACTTTTGATAACATACTTATGCATATAAATGTGGACACGCCCTAAGCAAAACATTTTACTTGTATAAATACAAGTACATTATTTCAATGCCACAATGATATTACCTGTGATAAATAGAGTGTCAAGAGTTTGGACAACGGTTTAGCAAGTTTTTCGAACTCAAATGGTACTCCGTCTCGTGTAAATTGAAGTATAGTGTTTATTACATGTTGTAAGTTAATTGGAATGCTTAAATTGCACAGAGCAACAATAAATGCGGCCTGAAAAAAAAATAACATCGCTTTCTTATTTTCATTAACGAATATCTAATTATACTTTATAGTCGTAAGTTTGGTTTAGTTTTGTTTTTTATATTTTATTATACACATCTCTTTCAAGTAAATAACTAGATGTAAGTGAACGATTTAATGTATTTAGTACTTTTTTTACCATAGCATAATAAATATAAAAAAAAAATATGGGTAATATACTCGTAAGATAATGTACGATAGACCATTGATATGATAAATACTCACAACGACAGCGGCAAATAAGTTAAACAGATCTGGTGACAAATATGATAACAATTTATTCCAATCAAAACTGTTGGTAGACGGTCTTTCTACTTCTTTACGGTCGCAATAGACTATGTTACTTCTGTTCAGTAAACATCTACATCCGACATATGTTGTGCATCCGACAAACATCCATATTGGACTCGATTTCTCTACATTAATCGGTGGTTTTTTATGTGGTAGTGAGTTCTTGATCAGAAACGAATAAATCCTAGTCGGCTGTCTGGAAATAGAAAAAAAAAGTACATTACAAACTTAATATTACAATTTGAACCGTTAATGAGACCTGGATGATTAGGAAAAAATAGAATCGAAAATTTTTCAGAAAAAGGTCCAATATAAGTGGCATATAAGAATTATATTGTAATCCTGTGTGAAAAACGCTCGACACTTTGAACTATTTCTACCGGAACACTGAACGTCTTCGAACGAACGAATATTTCTGCAACTGACTTTAAGAAACAACTGTACTTAACTGTTTAAATCAAAGTCAGTCAGAAACGTGATAATTAGCCGAGTCAACTTGCTAATATTTGAACAAAGTGACACGAAAATGAACTGACCGAAGTAACATTTTTTCTAGCCAGTGTCCGACATTAAAACAAAACAAAATTACTGTTGCAGATCAAATCTTGTGTCGGCATATAGTGTTGGACGTGAACACACGGTGACTGGAAAAGAAAAAAATGAACGAAGAACGTTAAATGGAGAACCGGGAGAACTCGAGAGCGAAATACAAATTGTAAAGGACCGAAGAAAAAAAGACTTGAGATACGTATAGAAAACGGATGAAAAACGGGAACGTCTAGAGAAAAACGGTTCAGAGATTTTTATTCTCGGTTTCCACTCACCGGTTGACGAACGGTCTGGAACAGTGGAAAACGCGCAGTAACATGATAATTTTTTCGGGTGAAAAGCGTCGAATATATTTTATTCGGAAATTTCACTGGAATTTTTTTTTCTTTCGCCAAATTTCGCGATATTTTCAAAATGTGTGATAACGCGTTATCACGTTTTTTTTCCCGTTTTGTTATCAACGCGTTATCGTACTCGCGGCGCGATTCGCCCGCCAAAATGTTTGTCTCTCGCGGTAATATTAATTTCGTTTTGTTTTGTTTCTTTCGCGTTAACGAAGTCTCGTATCCAACACCAAAGTCAACATGCCGCGTGAAGACATACAATACTCTTCGAAGTACGAAGACGATTTGTACATTTACAGGTTCGTATATTGTCAGCGGTAGGTAAAGGCGGTCGACCACCGCTGGTTTTTTGTTTCTTTTTTTTGTTTCGTTAACAACTTTTTGTTTTAAACGATAAAACCTGTGTGACAGGCACGTGATATTGCCGGAGGACATGGCGGAAATCGTGCCGAAGACCCATCTGATGACCGAAACGGAATGGAGAAATCTCGGCATCCAAATGACGTCTGGCTGGGTGCATTACATGAGATACGAACCGGGTGCGTATTCCCGTGCCTTCAACGGTGGAAAAGTCTCATTTTACGTGTTATTGAATCACATCGATACCACACCAATTTCGTATCACGTCACTTCATCGACTTTACGCGCGACGTCAAATTAGAAATTTCTATAAATTTACCCTCACAAATATGTTTTTTTTCCCTGCCATGTGGCTCTGTCCTTTGTAAATATAAATAGAGGAGATTTTAATGTGTGAAAAAGCGAGAGAATTGTAAAGTACTCTGTTCGTGTCTTTCAATTCATTGGTTGAATAAGTACGTACTTAATTCTGGAACTAATCAAGTTTATCCAGTTCTTCTCTTTTCTTTTTTTTATTTGATCGCCCCCACGTTCTTGTTGATTTATTTTCATTATCATTAAGAGAAAAGCCATAGTTTCCAATTCCTTAGTCCAATCCGATGCACTGATATTTTCCATCGTTGAAATCACAGCGGATCATACGAAATATGCTGTGGATACTGAATACTATTATATTGATCCTAAGGCATAACTGTGCATATTTCTAAGCGTAGTATAATTTTTTGAGCTCATGTAACATGTTTAACACAAAATATCTCGCTTGAATGTATTGTATGAAAATTTTCAATTTTTTTATTTTTTTGTTCTCCAGAGCCCCACATAATACCGTTCAGACGAATTAAGAAATGTGTGCCAGTGCCAGTACACGATAATGTTTGATGTAAGCGTTTGTAACGAAAAGATGTGAATCATTTAAATAGGACATTTTTTTTTGTTAATTAGTTTGTAAATGTATTATTACTTAACATCTTTAAAATTTTCCAAGATTATTTTATTATTGAATAATAATTAATACATTTGGATTGAAATATTGTGCAAACAGCATTACCAGTGATATCATTTTTTTAATTCCAAAATTATAATTTACATTTTTCTAGTATTTCTCACTGGATAGTCAATTAAGTGTTTAAAACGGCCTGTTGGAATAATTTCAATATTAAAGTATATGATCATCTACATTTACTTATGTCAAATAATTCAATGTACAATACATATTTGTGAGTAAAAAGAAAATTAATTTCTTTGAATGGTTTGTTTTTATTACAGTTTTGTCCGTCTTGTATTGGTTTGACAAGTGGGTAATGTCTAATAATTTTACGTACTCTTTTTAGTGTTTCTTTTGTTAGACAGAAAGAGAATCAGCAAAGCCCATACTTACTATATCCATCTGTAAAGGTAGGACAAAATTATTTGTCTTGACATTAGATATGTAATTCTACAAGTTTCTAAATTTTATATCAAAAATAAATAATAAAAAAAGAAAACAATATGAAATGCTAATAAAAAGTAATTTAAAAAGCACTGATAAGACCGGATTTGTACAGTCTGACATGCATACCAAGACACTCCGAACAAGCAATCATCGTGGCAATGCAAGGTAGACCAGAAGAGTTTTTAAATCTACTCGTCGATATTGGCTCAATCCAGAACATTTTAATTGTAATGATTTTTAAGCATTTTGTAATTTAAAAAAGAAATAAAATATTTTATTATTATTTTTTATTTTTATTTGTTAGATTTGGTTCAGAATAAAAAAGAGTTAGGTTAAATTATAAATATATTTTAAAATTTGCCTTTCAATCTTATTAGTATCCTTTTATCACATAAAACACCTGATGCTTCTTTCCACTTCACACAATTTTTCGTGTCTTTTAAAACTACCATTATTTTGTACGATCGCCCTATGTATCGTGCTTACAAAAGATGTTCCAGTATCGTCGTTCAATAATATTGGAATGTGCAAAAGCCAATCAATACCAAAATCCTTTGAATACGTATAATTTATCTTTGATGGAACAGTCCAATCTTGCACCATCGATATATTTTTCTACGTTTAAAATTGCCGTCAATGAAGAATGAATTTATATCCAATCTTATAGACCAGCACATTCAAACGTTTTTGTACATACAAGAACGAGAACGTCCATAAATAAACCTAGTATGGATTTTCGTTTGACCATAATGAGTTCACAAAATTCAATACGCTTACCAAAATTACTTCCCTCAAAGATTTTGAACAAAATCGCACAACAAAAGAGATGTTATTTGTCGTGCAAAATAAGATTCATGTGGAAAGTTCAAAGTATTGATATATGATGGCGGCTGGTGTAAGCGTGCAGAACAATAAAACGGTACCGACCGTGGTCTCAGTGTAGTGATATTTTATATCATTAAAAACTCATAAGTAGTGATTGACTTCGTAAAATAATTTGCTGTACTAAAAGTGGATGAAATAAGGAAATCTCAAAAATAGTGAAATACAAATACTTAATAATTTGTAGTAAATAATATTGTTTATTACAATATCTAATTAAATAATTAAATGTAAAATAAAATGATACATAAATAGAAATATTAAAATATATATAAAAATAAAAGAATATTATTACGAAAACTTATGGAATATTTTTTCGCCAAAGTGTTTAATAAGTATTTTATATACTTATATAAGCCTACATAACCTACTTAATATTTTAAAAAAAAGTATGATATTAATTCGTGTTAGATAAACGCTTATAAGTAAACATAAAATAGTATAAATTACGATTCAAACTCAGTTCTCTATGGTAATTTACAATAATTTGATGACTCTATTCGATTCAGAATTGTAATAGATAATATTGTATTTTACAAAATGAATTGTTAAACAAAAAAATTTTTAGTTTTCTGCAATCAGTATGAATGACGTACATGATACATACATCTATCAATCATACAATTGATCGATTGATGTTGGCATGAATGATTTTACATACAGATTAATATTGGTCTCTTTTGTATCTACTCGTATTAAATGATTTTTAATTTTTTAATGGCTACACATTTCTCGAGTCAATTTAAAATTATTTAAAAAACCATTGTGTGTAATTATTATGCACATTGTTTGAATACATAAACGTTAAATATAAAAATAATCATGTTTTCATCTAAATATAATTAATTCTAAATAATAATTTGTATATTATAAAAATGTTTAAGATGTGGGAAAACCCAAAAATAGATCCATTGAGTTCGGCTGATCAAACTAGCAAGCATAACTTTATTATCGAATAAAAAAAATTATCTTATATAGATTTTTCTAAAATTCTTAATAGTGTTTTTCAAATTTAATAACACACGCATTACAATTTGATTTGTAAGAAATAACAATATAATAAAAATCCTTATCCATTTCTGTAAGATTTTTGAAAATTACACAAAATAAAATGTATGGTTAAATTCTGGTGAAATTAATGGACATGACTCTTAATTAATTAATAAGACTGAAAGTTAATTTATTCGATTAAAAGTTATCGTCGAATATAAAGTGAAAAAGAAGAAAAAACAATAAAAATGAACAATACATGGAGAAAATTATGAATATTATAATAAAAAAAAATATTCAAATAATATAAATTTTCTAAATGTGAACACTATGGTGTTTATAAATAATTTTTTTTTTCAAAAAATAGAATAATAACTCAAACTGGTCGGTGTGAGATAATTAGATTAGATTAGATTTTTTGAGATTTTAGAAACCTGTTTAATCTTATGTGTATATATATTATACATTTAAGTTGTTGTTATGAAATTTATTTGACAAGTTGCTTTTAAAAAACATTCAATTCTTACATAACTAGTAAAAAAACGTTGAATCGGACAAGTAAAATAATCCCAATGTAATAAAAAATTCAAAATTATCCTATCTAATTATGAGCTTAAACAGTAAATTCTAAAATTAATTATTATTATTACTAATCCAATTGATGTTGCGATTGTTTGCTCATAATTTTCCGTTTCCAAGTTACTAAAAACAAAAATGTCCATTACATTACAATAAACACATTTTATACAAAATTCTAATATTAAACATACGTTTTCCCTTAAGTACTGTGTGCGTTACAACGAGTCAATATATTTTTTTCATTGTATGAATCAATCCGAAATCTAAATCCAGCAAATACTCCACAGGAAACATGAAACCAGGCATTGCAACCTTGTTCGGAGCAACGAAAACACCGTCCACTCCATAAATTGCATACAACGCACTATAAAATAATCATATACGATATTATTAACAAAATGCGAATAAAAGATTCCAAGAAATTCAATTAGATACTAATCTTACCGTTCGTTTGGTTTTATCAGTGCTCGATGAAGCCCCCCTGCTACGTGCTAGAAGCCTACATTCGGGATGTGACCATCCGTATGCACTACTCCTTTTGAAGATGCCGCCTTTCAATGGACAATATTCGCAAGTCTATAAAAACAAATTACATATATATTCTAATAAAATGATAGGATACAAGACAAAACAATTTATACATTTATGTATCGCCGTACGAGGTAATAAATTAATAAGGCGGAGAAACTATTATTATTTTAAAAGTTGGATATAAAAAAAAAAAACAAAATTATCTACCACTATGGAATATCAATGTAATTTATAAAGCACTCCTTGACACTTACAACGAAAATTCCTTTATTATGACATCGATCGCACAACCAATTTTCGTCCACGTCGTCTTCGTTCACATCGTAACACAATTTGTGAACAGTCAAATTGCAATTCTTGCATCTAATGAGAACATCTGATTTCAGGCACTCACTACCACCCCGACTTGCGTATCTGAATACCGCGTAGCTGAGTTGCGCCACTGAGGATAAAGGCTGCATCTCGCACAATATGGCTCTAACTGTCCAATTTGAATCGAAATTCAACTGTTTACATATAAAACGTATTAAATACAAAAGAAAAAAAAAAATATATCTATAAAACCGAAAGATCTGATAATACGAGTACATACGTTTTTATTGTTGAACACTATACACAACGTACAATAAGGGTGTACCAAACTTCTAAACGCATTGTATTTTCTCTCGAAATTCAATGTGCAATAACCTTGGACCAAATCTCTAATTATTAATGGTATGACTGGAAACAGAACAATAATTGAAATTATTAACAAGACATTTATTAGAATTAGAAATAAAATTAGACACAACGTAATATTGTATTATTTTTTGGTTAAATGTTTTACGCGTTTATACCACCGTATCATAACCAAGCCGATCAGACGTCATTATAGGCTTTTTTTTTTTTTTGTATTTTATGTCACAGTTTGAAACGACGCGGATTCGAGTCTCGGAGCAGGACATACGTACCCATAATCGTTCACGTTCTCAATGTAATTAACAAAATTTTTTTATATTTCAATGAAATTTACCCGACGACGACGACGACAGTCTCAAGAACGGGAACTTATCGATGATGAAAGAGAAATTGGGTTTTCGAAACGGTGTTGGTCTTGGTGGCTGCGGTGGTGGTGGTGGCGGTGGCGGCGGCGGCGGAGGAGGAGGTGGAGGCGGATGCGAAGACATAATATTACGACCGGCCTACGACGAACAACCAGCCGGTTGTTGAGCGTTGGGAACCGGTCAGAAGCGGCAACGGCTAGGTCAGCGACTCTACGGCACAGATGAAACTCCAAAACGAACGACAAGAAGAACAGCGGCATCGAAAATGGCGAGCGACGACCGTCGAATGGACAGGTTAACTCAACAAGCCTGCCGGCCGGCCGGCATCGACGCCGCGACGCATGCGCAAAACGTATCTCGTGTCCGACGTGAGCGCGCCCCGCGGTCAAACGTACGAACCCATTACAGACGCGGCACCCGGCCAGGTGGTGCGTGTACCGCCGACGTGAAATTTCCGGTTAGACTCGTTTTTCAAAGTGAGTTCACATAACACCGTGACGCCGCGCGGAATCTTTTATTTCTTAACGCTTTTTTTTCTCCTCAAATCCACTGAAAATCGTTTTAAATACCCGCCGCCGCCGCGTATTTACCGCACAAGTTTAAAAAAAATATCAGTTTTTTTTTTTTTTGTTTTACGCGTATTATTATATGCTTTTTTTTTTTTTTCATTGAAACCTCGTATAGAACAATTAGTTTCGACACATTACAAACAACGTATTTGATAGGTACAAAATAAAAACGAAAAAGAGAGAAAAATTATAATAGAAATAAGGAACGACACAATTATGTATAAAAGCAACCCGCGGAAAGTTGTGGGAAAAGAAGTGACAAAGTGACGAGAACGACAACAGGAGATTGAGAAGATAGAATGGGGCGTTAAATGGAAATTTCGAGGGAATTGAGTAAAAGAATGAAAACGCGATCGCTCAAATGACGAATAGAGACAATCGAGAAGGATATGATTGATATTACAGACGGCAGGAAAGTGATGAAAAGTACAGAGAGGAGAGTCATTTAGGGACATTTTAAAAAGAATAATATGGAGGAAGTAGGGTGTGAATGTTATAAGCGAAAAACTTGATTTTTTAATGCATTAACAACGCATTGGAAAAAAATGTTTTTATCCATAAACAGTTTTCCATTTGTTTTTACCGTTTCGATGAAATCGACATTAAATTATTATTTTTTCAGTTGCAGCAATGAATTGGAAAAAAATTAATTGGCGGTAAATACACTTGCAGAACGCACGAGCCATATATCCGATAAGCAGTGATAGAGGCCTATATATTATATATTTAAAATTTCAATTACCACTGCGGGCTTAGAAGTGAAATAAAAAAATAATAATTGAAAAATTAATATTTGGTTTTTTTAATATAATATATTAAAAAAAAAAAACCAAAAAACGTGTTATAAGCCAAAAACTATATATTATATAGTTTTATAGCTTATTACACGAAAAGCGTGCGAAATACATTGTTTCATATGTATAAAAATCAAGTCAAATAAAAAAAAAATAATCAAAAACATATTATATTTTTAAAAATTTTCAAAAAGAAATAATATATATATTTTTTAAAAAAATTGACGAATGATGTAACTACGAAGGAAATGAATAGTTAATTAAACAATTAATAAATTAAAGTTAAAAAGTGAAATTAATTTCAATTTATATATAATAATTATTGACTCGTTAATACCCAAATAGATTCCGATTAAGGAGTACAGGTTTCCTATAGGGTTCACCGCGGTATTTTAAGTATTCCATATCTATAATAGTTTTTAAATCAAATTGCGATTTTTTTTTTACGTAGGTATAATTCAACAACGAACAAAATTTATATATTGAGTAACATGGTATATTATATATGTATAAAATATCGGATATTTGTGTATTTTCAAAAATAAATTTTATATTTCAAAAAGCGCAAAATAGAAACGTATCTCATAGAAAAAAATATTAACACTTTGAAAAGTACACATAATCCTTTATATATCATTAGGAGGTTTAAAAAAAATATATTCGAAATTTTAATGTTTCGTAGCAATTTTTTTTGATTTGACGAAGAAGAAGAAGAAAAAAATAATAATATATTGAGTTCATGAGCACAAGTTCGCATTAAGGGCAAAGAGTCGCGTCCCTAGGGATTACAGTATTTTAATATTACAGTAGTTCTGGGTTTATAAGCATTATAATCCCAAAAATTTAGTTAACCGTATAAAATATACCCATGTTTTTTCTAATGTAAAAATGTGTTTCGTTTAATTTCATATAAGGTATAATACGTGTATATGCATGAAATTTTAGTTAAATAATGACTTTAATTTTTTTAAATTATTCAAGGAAAAAAAAATGTTTTAATTATATTAATATGTGTATAATTAAACGTGTTTTTTGAATATCATCGTTCATGATATTTACCGTTCTCGGTTGTAATAATAGTTGAAACAACAAAGCGAAACAATACGTGACTAATTAATCAACTTTAACCACATATCGTATTACACAATTTCCTAACGCAATCAGACGAAAAGAAAATGTATTAATAATAAATTTAATGGTAATTATTTAACGCGTGTATCAACTGAAAACTTCATATAAAATACATAATATTATTGACATTACGTAAACATTTATTGAGATATTAAATGAAAAATGATTGCGATTAACATAATAGAAAATGAGTGTATTACATTAGAGAAAAAAAATCGCATTTTGCACACAACATTTAAAATTTGTAGGCTATTTGTACTGATTATTTGTAAAGACATATATTAGATAATAACGTATAGTTATTACAAGTATAATTTATTCGTTTAAATCAGTTGACTCTTTTCTATGTTCCGTTCCAGGGCCCACTGCAGGACTCCGAAAACTGACCTTGTTGAAACCATTTTTTTTTTTGCGCAATACTACTTAAAAATCAAATAATAATAATCGTTTTATTTATATTACAAAAGAGAACAAACCAATTGACAAATTAATAAATCCATTCGCTTCGTCGTTTGTAGTACACAAAATAAAATCTATTAAATATTTTAATCTATTTATAGAATTTTAATTTTGCATATATATATATACATAAATAAAATATAGTTTAGACTTTATAGGTTTAATATTATTATATAATAGAAGCACAATATTAAATGGATTTTTAAAATTTCGAATCATCGCACGAACTCGTTTCGGTGTCTTCTCAATTAAATCAAATATACTCGACTGCAATATCCCATAATACGACATATCAAAATCGATTTTTATATAATGTAATAAAAAATAACAGCCGCGAAATGCAATAATAATATTATTAACGAACCGTAGGCTCCGTAGGGAGGTTGTCTTGTCTCTTTTTTTTTTTTTTTTTTTACGTACACAATTTTCGAAATTCATCATATCGCGTACGCAGTATAGTGTATATTATTGATTTTGGCTTCTGTTTTTCACTTTCCACACACACGCATATATAGGTATATACGTGGACAATAAACGAGATCAGACATTGTCAATGAATAATTCAAAAGTTCCAATTTCGTTCCATATATATTAGGAAATTATATATTTATTATTAGTTCGCGGTAATAAGTTTTAGAGACGCGTAGCCAGTTCGGCCGAATGATTCGGACTTTATACACATAATAATAATAATAATAATAATAATAATAATAATAATAATAATAATAATAATAATAATACTGACTCCGTGTAAGGGCCGTAGGGATGGAAGGGAGAATAGAAATGTTGTTTTGAACTTATACGACTTGTTTTTGTCATTTTATGACGTGGTCGCGTTAACGAGCCGAGTTTTTGGTACGTACCGAAGTACATATAATAGTCGGTTAAGCAGAAGAAAAAAAAAGATCGTGTGATACATAAGGATTTATAAAATAGTACGTGCACAGGAGAAAGTCTATTCGGACGTCCTTCCGAAATTTTTTTTTAAAAATTACTCGTTAATTACGCCAACAACCGTTTAAGTATATATATTAATAAAAACTTAATAATTAGGACTTATACAGATTAATGCGTGTACTGAATCACCTATATAATATGAATAATCGTATAAAATACAGTCAAATGTATAATATATTTATAGTGTATTTAATAAGAGTAAAAGTCAATGACTGGAGACAATTTTCGTTTGGACCATACTTTGATCCCCCCCCCCCCGTAAAGTGTCTCAGAATAAAATCCTGGCTGCGTGCCCGCGTGCAGCGTATTTTTATTTTTCAGATCGCGCACACGCATACCGTCTTAAATACCGTCGACGACAAAAATCCATCGTTTTTCAATTGAACGTACCGTGTTCGCACACTGAACACACCAGTATTTATTATGAAACGAATTTTCTAAAAAAAAGAAAACAACAACAACGCGTAGAAGTTTTAGAGACTGGAATTTATTATAATATTTTTAGTAAATATGCACGGAGGAGGGCATACGTATCGTTATAACAGATGCGTAGTCTTCTTTCTACGGACTTTCGATCAAAACCTGTTTCAATTGGTCAAATTCAACCTGTTTTTAAGTTTTAAACGATATTATGCGCATGACCGAATTTCGATTATAAATAATAATTAATATTCAGTCTTATACCTATCAGTGTACGTAATGTCGTGGCTTCGTACTTGTAAAAATTAATTTATACGCCCTGTCAACAACGCGTTGTTTTCGTGTTCGTCGTTCGTAATTATAATGCGCAACAAAACCACCGACTTTAGGAGTTTCATAATAAGAAAAAACCTTTTTTATTTTATTGTTTTCTCACGCAAACGTTATTCTAACAAACATTTTGTTGTTATGCACACTCAGTGTAAAAAGTGTCGGGAAAAAAAATCACGCGAGTAAACCTTTTAAAGACGTGATATGAAATTGAAATTAAAATGAAAATTTCAATAATATGTATAATTACAAATACTCGTGTGTGTCAAATTAAATTATTTATTCACTCCGCCCGTGATGGCAAGAGCGTGTTTCGACGAACAAAAATATTCATAAATGCATTTTTTTTCCCCCAGACATTTTATTGAGGTGATTATTCATTTATTTACACTTCCCCTCGAGCGTAAACGACTGATGTTTAAATTTTAAAACATAAAAACAAAAAACAAAAAAAAAAAACGTACACATATTTAATATTGTCAGAAGCCCACCAAAGGGCAACTGGTTCGCGTGCATGTTTTGGAGTCGAACGAAAATATTTTATTTCGCGCCGCAGTAACGACCAACCTGGCACGCGGCGGGTCACGAAGACGGCTAACCTAAGCGGCTATACGTTCTACACACGGCCGCGATTATTTTATACGGATTACAATAAAATAATATAATACGAAACGTTGAATGTGTCGAACGCTTTTTTTCTGCCCGTAACTTTTTTTTAACTTATTTAGCGGACCGGCTTGCAGGTTTTGCAGGTTACACGTTTCTGGTCTGCACGACGTTTCTAATCGATTTTCAGTATATCTTACATTAATCGTCGGATGGAGTCGATTAACGACTCTGTACGAACGAATCTACACGCTTTAAACGGTATATTCCGTGCATTTTATTTCCTAATTCGTATTAAAACCGTAGCCGGGGCGGATGATACGCATTGGTTTTATTTTTAAACACTACTTTTGCGATTCGCCTTGTCAATTATCAGAATCAACAATCTTTTCCCATGAGTATGACATTTTTCAAGCGCTCTCGCATGGCACGACACAATATAAGAGTACGGCGCGGCAAATAAAAATTCGACATGGTTTAATTTCGAAAAACAATAATTAATAACTTGTAATCGAGTGACCGAAAGAATAGACATTATAATATTATAGTGTACGAATTTAAAGAAACAAAAAACGCAAACCACACACTGCCTGGCCATCGGCATAACACAGACGAGAGCCCACGGGAATAATCCTTTTTCCGTTTTGAACTTATTTACCCATGGACCGAAGAGAATGACACACTATATAATATATGAGTGTATTTATCGCGTATAGATCAAGAGCGTTATTTAAGAGCGAGGGCGGTGGGAGGTACAAATAAAAATTATTATCTCCACTGTCGTTGAGTGTTATTACATAAATAACGCCATTTACATAAGGTAAATTTCTACGGTTTTTTTTCCGATTGGTTGGATAGTTAAGTATACGTTGTCCAATTTTAAAATTTTTTTTATCATAATCAGTATTGTTGTCGGTCGACAAGTTATTTAAAAAATTTCGAAGAATGATCAGATGGTCCATCATGCCCGGTCTTCCTGCCTGCTGAAGTACACGTGTAGTTATAACAATTTATAACAATATATTGTTATACATATTACGCGTTTCCAGTGATCTTTGCACTCGGCGTTATTTGTTGTACACGTGAAGGCCTCGGTGTTGATAAGTCACCTTCAACGACGTGTTTGTGTCGGATATATGATTTCCGCGACGATTTTTAAAACGAGAAGAGCCGTTTTTTTTTCACATATCATTTTATCGTTTAAAATAAAATTACGTAATATATTATGATAAATATTCGACGCGATTTATTATTATTATTATTATTGTTATTATTATGAGACGTGTATCATGATTAAAAATAATAATTTTCAATTTGAAATATTTCAAAAATTGTTTCAAAATTATTACACTGCGATGATATAACGATATTATTCAAGTAAGTAGTGCTGCAGTAACGGGGATAGGGAGACAAACGGCCAAATTGAAATTTTCATGCGTTTAGAAATTTTTCATATAAAAATACGGTTTGAAAATTCTTTTGAGAGAATTTAAAAAAAAAAAAAAAATTGTATAATTTTTAATTACACCTACGCAGGTCATAATATAATATAGTAACTCAACAAGCATAGTGTTATAATTTTATAATATGTACGGATAGTGTTGGGAGTTTTTAAATAAATCCGACAGTATTCGTATGCATATAAAACGAGTAATCAGTTTACAAATAAAACATATTATGATTTTTTTTTTATTTTTTATGTCCACGCACGAAAAAGAAAAGAAAAATAATATGTGTCGTCGGTATTCGTTAAATGTATAATTTCTTTCTACGCGTTTATGAACCAACACACGGGACCGAATAAACGATAATAATATTATCATAATTATTACGCGTGATCTCGCTACACGGTATGTATACATATTTTTTTTTTATAATATACGATTCCTGCAGTGTTCATTATATTATATTTCGTCGACGTCTGTAAATAACACACGAAAATGTGTGTTTTGATGCCGCCGATCGCATATAAGAATTTTATTGTGGTATTATATATGTGAATGTAAAAAAAAAAATCATATACGGCGGGGACACATCGCACGACGAGAAGATCAAAAGATATCGGTGTGCGCGTCGTCCCCTCAACCAACATAATATAATAAATAACCTCGTACCACCTGCTTTTATTCGATAATCGTTGTACGGTATTTCCTTTTTTATTTTTTCCCCACTCACATTTTTTTTTTTTTTTTTTTACTTTTAAAGACATCGAGAGATAGAGAGAACCGCCGGTATAAATCGGTCGTATTTTAACGTATTACACGCGGTATTGCCACGCAGTCAAACAACGGTCGTCGTCGTGCTGACGGTTTTTAAACCAGTGGTTCCCAACCAGTGATCTGCGGTGTATTAATTTGAAAAACAAATTTCAATTTAAAAATTATAGAATAAACGATGTCGCGTTGTACTTAACAAAATTCGAGGAGTGTAATTTCGTATTCCGAAATTACACTCCTTGTTTGTTATTTGAGCAACAGCGTAATACCACGAATTGGTCGAAAGAGTACGAGCTATACAATAATATAACAATCGGATCTATTGAGTATTTATAAATCAAAACGTTTTGCTAAATTGGTCTGCAAACAACAAATCGCAATGTCTGATTTCTTATTTTAGATATATTGAGTAGTGTGCGTTCGTGCAGGTGGTAAAAAATGTACAAAAGTGGTCCGCGGTTTCAGTTGAGTTGTTTTAGACGAAGAATATAATAATAATAATAATAATAATAATAATTACACCCGGTATTTTATAAGCGTATATACGAAGCGATTTATATTATTATATACGGATAACAGGGAGTTATACGTTATAGGTACGCCCCGAGAACGACTCTCGTTGCTGCAGGAGAAGAGGAATATATTTTTATTTTTTTTTTTAACACGCAGAGCACCGCTCCCAATTTATAAAGCATATATAATATAATGTCTAAATACTGGCTAAACAATTATTCGGTTTCGCCTTATAATTCTCAAGTCAATCCGTATATACTTAGTACATAATATTCTATAATTCTATTTACTACTCATTTCACCTTTTATAATATGTAATAAATCAGATTTAAAAATCTACAAGTACGAGCTGCAGGACTGTAAAATATTTTAAACCGAAAACAAAGTGATTATATGTGGTGAAAAAATTATATTATATAATTTTTTTTTTTTTTTAATTACTATAACAGTTTTTCGAGAAAACGGAATCATCATTTTTTCCTATCAGATGGCTTGTCGGGAAAACGACCGTTTGACGGACGCGTATTCAGTAACGTCTTGGCGCCACAATATACCGGGTTTGAAAAAACGAGGATCCGAGCATGAAATAAGGGTTTATAATTGTATAAGTCTTCAGCTAGTCGGTCTTGCCAGCTGTTTCGAGATCGTCGACGAATAGCAAAACGTACAATATACTGCGTGTCATGATTTCCTGCATAAAATTATATAACATAATATTTTCGTCCATAACTCGACACAAACAGGCGGAATAAATTATTCAAATGGTTTTGTACGCTGTAGAGGTTAATTCGCGGACGAATAGATTGTTATACAAAATTCGTATATTTATAAATAATAGCTCTATGGGTATGCGATATCGCGTTATGTTTATTATCTAAATATTTTGATTCGAACACTTTTGAACTTTAACATGCGTGTGTTCGTTAAAAATAACAATATTTTATCATTAATATTTACATGAACCCGATTGAAGTATAAATAAAACGAGAAATTTAAACGAATCCGCGGACGTGTTAAAAACGCGATTGTATTGTATCGTTTTAGAACGATTCAAAAGTGAAAAATTGAACGATATTTACGGATTACACTTGAACCGTTTTCCGTATGAAATCAATAGAAATACGTTATACGATTACAAAAAAAGAGATAGTTTTGAATGAGAAATATTTTTTAATTTTTACGTATACATAATATATATATGTGTGTGTGTGTGTGTTTAACAGCGTTACTCGCGTGTCAAACCTTTTTTTTTTTCCACAATATTCAAAATAAATATTTTAACGCGCAGCGTGTGTACTGATGGGTTGAAAAATAAATGTAACGCCCCATTATGCAGAATTTCGTTTAGAGTTATTTATTAGTATACGACGTGTTTCCTTTATATATATATATATATATATATATATATATATATACGAGCTATATAAGATATCCTGCTCATGTTTGTCTGATTATCTGACTACTCAAACGCATTAAACGCACCGGGATCATATTTTATAATATAATAACGTCCGTACAATTCGTTCGTGATAACAACCTGCAACGTGGGAATGGGTTTTCGTTAGATCTCTTCTTTCTTTCGTTGCCCATCAAAAAAAAAAAAAAAAATGATCTTACATTCAAAGACGATTTACCGAGACAATAAAATAAACGCAACGTATATTGGTTAGGTAGTTTATAATATTATTATAACGTGCGCCGGTCGTTTCCACTACGACGCGACCACGTCTCGCCATCACGTGACGTTCACGTGCAGTCTACAATAAATAGAAACGCGCGCGCACGTGTGCGGGGACGACGTCTCGCATAACCTATCCGAATCATTTCAAAATGGCCCCAAACACAGTCTCTCTCTCTCTCTCTTTTACTCGAACGTGTATTATTATTATTATTATTATCATCATCATTATCGTTAACGTTCTTTGTACAAGACGAGTTCATATATGGGCGCGATGTTTGCCGACCATTCGTTCTAATCGCGCGCATTGGTGTTCTCTGCAATCTTCGTATACGCCGCTGTAAACGTTTAGAAAAAAAAAATAAAATATTTTTTTAATTAAAAACAAATGGAAATAATAAAAGATTAAAAACGAGGGCTTATCGCGACCCCTCGCGTCGGTCCTGATTATATTTGAACTATCGAACGGATTATTATTCAAACAGTTTTACGCGTTCATATTAACGTGGTACAGCTACAGATTAGGAACTTGGTGGCGAATAGGTCGTCGTTAGGTCGGTGCAAGCTATCGGATCGATTAAGGTATACTGCAGATAGCGTAAATCGTCGTTGTCGGAATAAAAATTTAAAAAAATCTAAAACCTTCATTTGAGTTCATATTAATTATTTCAATACGATAACTGTAATCACCTGGACCACATCATGCGTTTGCGTATATAGGTAGATATAGATAGAACTTTACTTACATTGATTTTCCGCTAAAGTGTTGTAAAATATTAAAAAATAAAACAAAATTATTACACTATATAAAATTTAGAATTAAAGATATTTTTAGCTATTAATTATTTTATAATAATTTCAATAATATTATGAATACATAAAACAATTATTGCATGTCGAAAATTCACGAAATTTACATTATTATTTTGATAAATCGCCAAGACAGTAGCCAGGGGGTTTAGTGCTTAGACTCTCCTCCCTCGAAATTTTTTCTTAAAAAAAAATGTAATTCTATTATTATTTTATTATTTCTATTTTATTTCATATGTAAACTCTCAGGCCACAGCTCCTCTCTAAAAATCTTTTTGCTGGCTACGGCCTTGTCATTCAGAGAAAAATGTAATTTGATTTAATGAATGTAGAATTCGTTTTCAGTGTATGACTTATAATTTGGTAATTCTTTGCTAATTTCATCTTACGCTTATGAGGATTATAGCAAAATCTAATAACTTCGGGGATAGCTTTCGCGAGAGATAGTTCGTAGCAGAGTGCAACCTTCGAACAAAAATTGGGGAACCAATCATCATTGATAAGAAATTTATCTCTGGAAACAGTAAGACGGGAATTTTTAAAAAGTTTAGCTACTGACCAAAACTAAGAAATTGAAATATACGGGATGACCGAGGAACAGAAAGACTGCCAGGATTGTCTCTTAGCAGACTTCAGAATGGTACACGTGGAGGCGCACACATTCTGATAATTAACAAAAGTCGGCTATGGTATGGTTTAATCAAAAAGCACGAAACGCATTAGAGCGAGCTTGAAATGCAGAGGTATAATCGACATTCCACCATACAAGAGATAAAAGAACATTTTTTTCAGGTAAACAGCTACAAAAACCAAATATCCAGTACATTTGAACGAAGAAAAAACAATATGCGCCTTTAATTGACTTATGTAATAATGGACATATTGACAAACGCAGTAGTAAAAAGTAGACACATTGATCACCACTAAAACGTATACTTCAATACGTATACACGTAACGTATTTACTTCAATAATCTTAACTAGTTTTATTCTCATTTTGTACATATAAATAATTTTTTCTTCAGTTTTATTTAATATTATTGTTTTTTTTTTTATTAATTCCGTATTCATATTGTGTGTAATATGCTTCACACAAAATATAGGTAGATAAAATATAACGTTAAATATATCTTGTGAGATTCCACGAGAGACCACCGTATAAAAAAATTATTGAAAAAAATCAATATATCGATTCAATACCTATATTACCGAATTCTGAGGATTAATTTTTTATGAAAAATAATGCTACCTTTAAAAATTAGAACCTTCATGTTTCATGAAAAACTAAACACATACAGGTAATATAAATATTAATCGAGTCGCACATAATTGTGAATCCAAAGAAAAAAATTCAAAATACGTACATACATATAAGGAGATAATATTTTGGCTTATATATTATTTATAACTTCCGTAAAAAAAATCACTATAGAACGAATAATAAGTTCTTGAATTTCGTATTAATATGTATTAGAAGAGAACTCGGCTGGAAAGCTTTTATTGGTAAACTATATTAGGGTGTGACTATCCCAGTTAACGTCGTTGGGAAGATGGTGTGCTTATCGCCCAACATATTATATAATTAGTTACAATAGGTTCTCAGTGACTTGAATTAGTTATTGAGATTTTCCACTAAGAAGGTTTGTTGAGAACTGACAATCTACACTAGAAAAAAGTCTTTGTTCAAGATTCAAAACCCAAGCCTCGGATTAGATGAAATGGAAAAACGACTGGTAAATAGGAAATCGGATATGTTTTGGGGTACATGAAATATACGAACACTAATTAAATTTGACTAAAAAAGTAGAGAAGTATGGAATGATATGTGTAGCTCTGTCAGAAGATAGGTAGGAAATGGCAGGTAATACGAAAATATCGGAGACAACTATTTTTAACGGAAAATGTGAAAATGTACACAAGTTAAGCACGGTTTTAGCTGTGCGTGAATAATGCACGATAGCATTATTAAGGGAGGATTGCCCTTGTGCCAGAACGCTTATTTTTATCCTACTGCCAAGGAATTTAAAAATTAATATTAAAAAACGCAAAATTGTTAAATCAAAATATATACGTAATATAGGCATAAATCTACGATGAAATCAAATGGATTTCGTTATAGTATAATTCTGAAAGAAAATATTTCTTGTTTATAGATAAAAGTATACTTACGTTCAGCTGTTTTGTCATCAGAAATGACACAAAATATTAGATCGAATACCAGAAAATTACTTAAAATAAAAAAATTAAATTGTTTCAAAGGCCGTGGACTTTGTTGCGCAATATTGAACTCGTCGTCGAAAATTGATTTCGGTGCGCTTTTATTATTATATTATTTTCACCTCTCAGCGGCGTTTCGCGGGATTTTACGTATATAAAATCAACGAGCTAATTCAATTTTTAATCATTTACTTTCCTTTCAAGTCGGGTAATAATTTTCAATTTCGCACTTTTGTCGCGTGTTTTTTCTTTCCCCCATTTCTCCGACGATTCTAAAAATTGATTACCTACCGTACTACTACTCTACATATTATAATGGTATATGAAAAATATTTTTCTTTTTTCCAATTTTTTTTTTTTTATAATGACAATACGCTCGGAAGTTTGTTTTTATAATTCTAATTTTGCTCGTGTACTTTTTTGTTTCATGCGTTCAATAATAAGTTATATATATATATATGTAATATAACGGCATTTACGCTTTCCTCTCGCCGTTCTCGATATCATTTCGTTTAACACACCTTTATGTATATATGTTTTTTTTTTTTAAATCGAGTTTATTCTCTTTTTCGTTTAAAATTCAAATTATCCTGTACGTGAACACACCAACTGAGAAAAATAAGAAATATTCTATTACTGCGCGTATTGTGATCGAAAAAGAGTATAAAAAATATATATATATAAATAAAATAATATGTTTTAGACCTTTGAAATGTCTGCGAGTTTAGAAACATACGTAGTTTACATTGTACATACTATTGTGACAATAAAATTTTTTTTTTATATATTATTTTGATTTCGACCACGAAAATATACCACAATATTTTATTTTCTTAATAATTTCTATAATAACTTCTAGAACACCAAAAAAATTCATACATAACTACTCAACGTTATGTCTTTAGTTGTTTGCTCGATGCCTCGTCGATTGATATAATTACAGTTTCTTATATGATGGAGTACACGCATTCAATTTTCCTAGTCAAATATATCGGAGTAATACGTATGAAAGTACGGTTAAAAAAATAGAACAAAAATATATACTTTTGAAAAAGACGAGTTCAATCAATTCATTATTGTAACAATCTGCAATAACACGTTTTGCGTATATTATTGTACAATTCATCTTTATTATTATTATTATTATTATTTATTTATTTTTTTTTTGCGTCAAGTTTTAAATCCGTTCTATTGACTGTCGTTGATTCCAGTTCTCTTTTCGAATAATGTACGAAAAAAAAACAAACTGATTATATAAAATATAATATAAATATAAATATACAGTTTTATTTTCCGATACTGGCAAGCGACCCTTTAGTTTGTACTCTATGTGTTGTGTGTGAGTCTGCCATGAATCGGTCAGTTATTTTATAGGAAACGGATTATGATCGTGAAACGTAAATTTTCATCTACTAATTATCGAAAACAAATAGCAATATGATAGTAAAATATTTGATTTTATTTTTATAAAAAATTTAGTATTAGAAATGTTACACAAATTATCGATAATTCAGAAAATATATTATAAGAAAATACATATTATGTAGTTAGTTATACTTTTTACGCTTTTGTAAGTTATAAGAAAATTTATCCAGAGAAATATGTGTTAATAATTTGAAAAAAAAAATTACTATATGTCTGAAATACACGCTATTACACTTTATAATATTTGTAAAAAATCATGTTTTCCAATGTAGAAAAAAAAAAAGAATTACACGAACTTAACGAGTCCTTCTAATAACTAAGACTGTGAATTTAAAATGCACTAAGAATTATGTTTTAAAAATGTTCCAAAATGTCGACCTTTAAAAAAAAAGGCCATAACCCAGTTAGCAATTTCTTAACATTAATATTACTATTACATTAACGCTACGTTTCCTTTGTAATATTATAATTATAATGTCCATATAATATTTTATATAGTTTACAAAAATAATATTTAATTTCAAATGTTTATTCGACATTATTATTTAATTCTGTTTATAATATTTAATTTGAAATCACATAAATATATTATTTAAATGACATTTGGTTTAATAACGTAAAATAACATTATACACCGTACATTCTTTGTATGTTTCGAGTTTATTACATTTACAATGTTTTAATTATAATCTAAAAAAAACATTTTTTACAATATAAAATTAATAATTTAAAAATAATATTATATATTCTAATAAATGATCCGTGTACATATTTCAACCGTATTACAATTGAATACAATATTGCAATTTTGATTACAAGAAACTTTCAAAGAACATTATTCGATCGATAATTTATTAATAGTTATACTATATATAAATATATATTTATATATTATAATTACAGTTATTTATGTATTTATGTATGCATATATATATATATATATATATATATATATAAAAGGGAAACGTGACTGATTGGTCAATCCTCGCAAAGCCTAAGCCACTCGACGGATCAGGGCATACAGGTACGGTAACGTAACCAGGGCCGTATTACCGCTTAGGCTGTGTAGGCTAAAGCCTAGGGCGGCAAATGTTGAAGGGCTTTTTATTTTATATATATAACATTATAAAGGAAGGACATTATATTTTGAACATTATTTTAATGTTTACTCGACATGATTTCGCTGTGTGGGAAATATATATTATATAGAGATTATTAAATTTTTTTACTTTCACATTCAATGCAAATATTGTATACGCGGGTAATTTCGGGTTTTTTTCTAAAAAAAAAAAAAAAAACAAAACAAAGAAAAATGTCAATGAGCTAATATTTTTAGTGTTTAAAAAAAAAAAAAAAATCGGTGTTCTCTTATTTATTTATAATTTTGAATTATTATACTACAACTCGTACGGATTATGTTTGAAAAGCGCGAAATTCACAACGAAACATGGCATACCTACCATTAAAAATGAGAAATATATGTTTCCGAAATAAAATATTTTGTGTAAGAAGAAAAAGAAAGCGGCATTCCTTTTTTAAATTCACGGTCATACCAACCCTATACTGATGATTTAGTGTCGGTAGTACGCTTGCGCTCGGTATCACGATTTGTAGACACTGTCAGACACGGAATTCTCATGACGTAAACGAGTTTCTAAGAGTGCGTGCGGTACGCGATTGGCCGTTCGGCGGTTGACGGAAGCGGACGGGTGGTTTTGAAGCGCGCGCAGCCGCATGTTTCGTGCAGGGATGGCGGTGACCACCACCGAAACCGCACGTCCGCCAGATCGTTGTGATGATCACTCGTCTCGCATGTTTGTTGTAACCAGTGATGTTCCCATAAAATTTGTTGAGGGTATACTCTGCATCCAGGAGGATTAACCCCCCCACCAAAAAAATACATCAACTTTCTATTTTTGCCGAATGACCTGAGTGTTGGGGGGGGGTTACACCCCAACCCTCCTAATCTCGTCCCTGCCTTAAGTACCCAAATCCAAAACAAGAACATTCAATATTATACATATATTTTTCTTACGATTCACAGGAGTTGATATACAAGGATAGAGGTGATTTCGATAGTATGAAAAATAATAAAATAATAAGAAGTAATTATATTTCTTCTTAAATACAATTATCAAAAAAATTAATTAAATAAATTAGTGAAAAAAATTGTCTAGAACTTATTTTCTTTGTTTGTTTCGTTTTGTTTTTTGCCACGTGGAACTGAGATTGCCGATCGATGGTCTTGCAGCCAAATTTTAACATAATGTCGTGGACTTAAGGCGTAATAAGTTGTGATGTGTGTGCCGGCAGTAAAGAGGTCTACGGTGGGAAAATTAATAAATATAAATTCCAATAATAAAATTAATCATAAAAAATAAAAAATAAACTAAAATTTTTGAGGCGTTTCTTCAGTAATTATGTTTCTTTTTCCGTTGCATATAACTTGAGATTTGAAAATATACGCAGTATACCCATGATTTTCAAAAAATCATGAGAGTATACGCAGTATACCCATGATTTTTCAAAAAAATCATGAGAGTATACGGCGTATATGGAGTATACCCTATGGGAACACCACTGGTTGTAACCGGATATCTGGTTACTGGTAAACTGGAAATACGTTTCGATTGTTCGACGCGAGTAAACCGCCAAACGCAATTTTTATTTTTTGTTTGGTTTTTTTTTTTTACAGATGAATTTGTTTAGGGGAAAAAAAACGTACACCGTCTCTTCGTCGATTTTTTTTTTTTTTTTAGGATTCGCAGCATTTTTATCTTAAAGTCATCTCTGACATTTTACAGTATCCGCATGTACGTACTGCGATACTTTTTGTTTAATATATATATATATATACACATAGTGATAATGAGTTCTTTTTTTCTTTCGATTATTAAAAGTTTCTTGTAAAATAGAGTTGAGTTGATTTGCGTAATTAATAATATATACACGAATTTTACGGACAGTGGCGTGGCGAACCATTTGATGGCAGTAGAAGCGGATTGTTTTACATAACACCCTCTCTATAAAAAAAACGACTTAAAATAAGCAAAAAAAAAAAAGTAATATGCAATTTCTCCTTAACGAAACATTTTAATGCGACTGTTTCAAAATATCACCCGTTCACCACACGCTAATGTGCGTATTAGCAAGTAGATGTCTGCTTCTTGTGGTCTACTCATTTCGTTTAACGTACCGGAATGCGAATTTTCGGAACGTCGAAATGAAAGTGCGGTTAAAAAATGAATATTTTATTTTGAAATAAAATGAGTTTAATCAATTTAATATCGTAATGTAATAACAACAACAACAACAACAACGCAATAACGTTTTGTGTATATTATTATTGTTTTTTTTTCGAGTTTTAAATCGGCTTTATGCCCTCGCCGTGGATTCGAATTCTCGTTTCGAATATTACGCGAAAGTAGATAGTTGAAAAACACCAGACAAACGAACTGATTGTAATTTATACAGAATACTAATTAATAATAATGATTCTTCATACACTGCAGCGCCCTACGTTTATATACTTTCTGTGCTGCTAAGCCTCTTTCATCAACAGTATAAAATCGTTGGTCGATTTTCGTACATGTGTTTTGTGCTAAAAAAATTCGATTGAAAAATATTTTAAAATTACAAATGTCAGTTCAAGGGGGAAAAAAGGAATTAAAAACTAATCACCGCGAGATGAAATAGTAAATTCTGTACTCAATACCGTAATTAGATTATAGTTGGGGCCCGTGTGCAAAACTTAAATTTGGGGTCCCTTATTTCTATTAAATATAAGTACGTTATATAGGTGTATACGTATTCGGGCCCTGGGCTCGTGTGCAATGCGCACTCTGCCCACCCGGTTTTTACGGCACCGTCTGTACTTATTATAAGCGTGAAAATTATAACCGCGACAGTTTTGTTCGTATCTAGAGAATTAAAATAATTTTATATATAATACGACGAATAGCCTACATGTTAGAACTCTGTTTTTATTATATGTATACAATATGCGTACCACAAATAATATTTATATTAATTAGTTACACACGTTTATGTTTCCGAATAATAATTACTTATAACAAGCATAAAACCGCAAACATTTTAATAGTGTATAATGACGGTAACTATTACATTTCTTCAGAATAACAAATAATATTTAATCAACAGTAGTGATATAGTTATAATATTTTCGTTAGTGTATTACAATAACAGTATAGTAAAATTAAATAATTATAAGTTTACATTTTCTAATTAAATCTATACACTTGATATTAAATTATTAGGATGTTAATAATAATAATATGTACGTTATATTAAACATATAACAATAATAAATAACTCTATTAATTTTTTCAATAGTCAGCGCTTGCGTGTCGTAACGACGCGGTGACACCATTTGGGTACATGTCAGCAGCAGTCGCGGCCACCGTTCCAAATGCTTTATGAAGTTTATTCGCTTCTGTTGAGACCACCGGACTACGTATAACAATGCATGACAAGAATTCAAAACACATTTCTAATTTTTTTTTAATTTTCTTGGTTTTTGAATAATTTTGGAGATAAAAAAAATATTTGTAACTTGGAAAATTCAAGTAGACTTTACGGCGAACTAATTATTATCGAGTACGAACCGGGGACTGGAAGCTTTTACGATTTTTTTCACTTTTCGTTTCTGTTCTTTACACGTTTAAATTCTTTAAAAAGTTTTTTTTACAAGCGTTTAAGTACTTCTGGTTAGTTTCGGTTTTGACCCGTTTCAATTAATTTCTTTTAATTATATAAAAACATTTAAATATAGTGTAACTTACTAGTACAGAGTTAAAATAGAAATAATTTAATATATGTATTAATACTTGTGAATATTGAATTAACTTAAACTTTTAATTTCCCGGCATTTTTCATAAAAAAAAATATATATATATATATTATTAAAAGAATTATTAGAGTTTTTACTTGTATAAAGTGTAAAAAAAAAACGGAATTTATTGAGAACAAAATAAATAAACTCCCCATCAAACTTTTACCAGTAAAATATCGGTTACGATGGATTCATAAACAAATCAAATAACTTAAGGTTTGGTTCTAGGCCCTGCAGGCTTTAAAAACGTTTAAAATCGCAACGATTACTAGAAGTTTTACATTATATGTTGTATTTCGTCATTTTTATTTTAATGGCATTTCGCGGCACGCCACGGCGTTATTATCTAAGCTAATAACGCTACTAACTATAATAAGGCTAATGACCTAAAACTATTACATTTTTATAGTTATATAGTACAAATAATGAGCAGGAAAATCTGTAAGCCAAATAAATATCCCGAGTGCGAGCCTATTATAATATACACTAAATACAATGCAATACGCAATGTATGCGTGCGGTATAATCTATTTGAATATACGAGTAAATCTACGAAAATATTACCTTTTGTTATTCATAAAATCTTTCAAAAATAGCATATAAGGGGAAAAGTACCACGGAGATTTGCCTCTCTCCCCGTTCCGGAGACAAGGTCTGGACCGTTCACGGCGTAACTCTCTCGAGTACGTGTTCCTGAGATTCATCCAACGGGATTTGCAACTTTCCACTGCAATTATAAATAAAACGTACCGTGTACATTACTTGTACGGCCAATTGTACACGATCGCAATATGTGCTTACGAAGTTCGATAAATAAATTATTTATTATGTACCTATTATAATTAATATTTTTCAATTGCACGGTAAAGTTATAAATCATATGAACGAGTGAATAATATTCGGTCACGGTATTTTATCACAAAGAAATTTAATGACTTATACCTGTAGGTCAATGGACTAATAAATGTATTGTTAATCGAGATTCACTTGGTTATCGTGCAAATATAACCGATAATTTTTTATTTATCAATAAATAATAATAATAATAATAAAATTTTAGATTCTGAGTGAACCGAGGAATGTCTTGGTTGTATTATAATGTGTTAATTTTGTATTTTTTGTCTGTAATTACAAATTTCATCATCAGAAGGAATGTTCCGATAATAACGATTCCGAGCTGAGTTTCGGCGTGTAAATATTATTTAATAAAAAGTTAAAACATATTATTATATGTATTATATGTCCTGTGCGTATAATTTATAACTACGAGTAAGTATTACGTTTTCACGTAATAAAACCTAAAAGAATAAACATACGAATGACATTGTATTACGTTTTCGTGTCTTAAAACAAAAAATTAACATTCCAATGATTTATAATTACTTTAAAATCGGTTAATGCTATGAATAGCCTAAAATGCAATTTCGTCGAAATATTTAACTCCGAACACAATTACGCCCTAGAATTGTGACGTTTTCATATGTAATTTTGTAGTGTAAAACTACTACAGTTTTTTTTTTTTTTAATTTTGAGCTTTTTATTTGTCACCATTAATTCAAGATTTATAACCCAGATAAATATCACTCGTTGTTATTAAAAAACAAAACCTATCGATACCATGTCGATTATATTACTATTGCCTTTGGCTGTGTTTGCAGTTCCGCGAGTATATTCGTCGGTACCATCTGTAAATCGACACGTTGAAAAAACAAAACAAAGGAAGAAAAACAAAACTAAGTAATAGTAATAATAATAATAAAAAACACGACAACCAAACGTCGACATATCGTATAAGACGTGAGTTTTATTATCGTTTCGGCGAAATAGTGTATAAAAATATGGCTTTGCATATTACACGAAGAAAATTGATATTTTAATTGAAAACAAAACATTGATGTAACTATTACGATTAATTAAAAAAAAATTAATTCTATAGATTCGCCGACGATAGAAAGACGGACGAACCATCTCACTCACGCGTGCTTATTTGAAGGATTTATACATTTCATCCATGATTTCGTTGACGATATTTCTCATTATTTCGGATTCCGCAGCCGATGTGGGGACTTCCGCAGAACCATCTGCAGGCTCGGTGTCTTTTGAAGAGTCCACTGGGGCGGGAGTATCAACGCACTCCGGTGTTGGCGGAGGACCAGCCGCAGTAGGCCGAAGAGAAACGACCGATTCGTGGAGCAATTCCGGCAAACGGTCATTGGTAATTTTTTTCATTTTTTGATAATTATCGCGGCGTCCTCTTATGTTCGATGGCGAACGGTATTTGGTGGTCGTCACTTTCTTCTTCTCGAATTTTCCCGCCGGTGTTGGCTGGTCGTTCGGATGGTCTTGCGAATGAGACGCTTCGGGAAGTTGATAACAAAAAGGTTTTCCTGAGTTCGCTTGTAACGGCGGCAATTTAGAAACTCCCAAAGTTTCATTTTGCTCCGTAGCGTGTTCTTTTGACGCATTGCCACCGGTGCCCGACGGGGTTTGCAAAGACACGGCGGCGGGCAAGTTCTTAGTTGACAGTTGTGCCGAAGCCTCTACTCCTGAATGATGTGCGTCTTCGTCGGATGAAATCGGAGATGTGCCTGGCGGTGTTTGCGGTCCGGGCATGTTGACAGCTATAAAATAACGAGATCGCAATATGAGACCTGAGAAACGGGTGTTTAAATAAATGCTTTAAATTCCGCCCATTTTGTTACCGTCTCCGCTATTACCGCTACACCATCCATGTCACACGAAACGCACGAACATCGTACGTTTCTTTCGGAACGGGTGCGTTTTCAGTGTGTCAAAAAAAAAAAAAAAACTTTAATCACCGACAAAATTCTCGCAACTCGTAATGTCGACGAAAATGGAGTGTTCATAATTTTGTATACGCGATTTTAGGCATGTATGTTTCGACAGAATACGTTGTCGGTGCGTGAGAAATATACGATTATCATCAGTGCGAATGATCAACATACGTTTAACAATTTCGTTACAATGTTACGATGCGCTAAACGACGGAATCGAAGAGAAGAAAGAAAAACTAACGACGAAAACGCGTATTTAACGCAATCGCGGAACCATGTACACGCGTGCGTATTATTTGCGAAAATAAAACGCTGTGCGGAAAAATCGAACGCGTGTTTCGACGACAAAACATTACAAAATCAAACCGGCCCTCCCCGTTCGAGTACCGAGGAAAAATATTCCGGTATTTTTCCCCGAAGCATATTATATTAGACGTCAAAACTTTTGAAATCGAAATTCGTTTCGTTTTATGTCACGTGTCAAGTCCGGCGTTACACCTACCGTTCGCTCGTTGCCGCGCGATAATCGAAATTTCACGAGAAAATAATAACTATCCTCCGTCCCCTCACCAATAATAATAACTGGCAGATTGACGTTTATTATTAATTTTACGCGGATTAACGAAGACCGACGAGGGAGAAACGAAAGTTTTTTCGGACGCGAAATATTCCTTTCGAAAGCGTATGGGAGTTTATTTATTATTCGACCGGGGGAAAAAAGGTGTTTTTGGCATTTAATAAAAATAAGTTTGTGCGCCGGCAACGTATTTTCGAATGTTTGACTAAATGACACGTTTCGCGCTGGTTTGTGAACACCGCGGGGAAATGGGTCTGTGATTAAAATGCGAATATCTAAATTGTACAATATTAACAACGGAGGATATCAGTTTTCTAACGGTTTTTTTTTTCTTTTCAATTTTCCACGTCGCGAATACTCTTGTACGAAAACGTTCATAATCGGCTTGCGAATAATCCTGTATAATAACGTGTAATGGGTAATGTTTTCGATATTATTCGAATATTATTGAAGAACTATAAAATAATTTAATAGTTATTCGTAAGTCTTTCTACTGGTGTACACGAAAACGAGAACTAAACAACAATTAACGTAAAATATTATTATGTATTATTGTTCCACAAAAATGTTGTACGCGTAAAATTTCGATAATAAAAAAAGAAAAAAACTATACGATTGGTCCGTTTTCTAGTACGTATTATATATAATCATAAAACTGAAAATTTAACGTTTCAATCGTCGAGTAGAGGACAGTCGTTTATAAACAATACGACAGCTGTGCGTGCGAGCGGGCGGTATAATGACGTAATAATATAGAACCGAATGAAAAAAATTGATAACGCGTGACGTAGTGATTTTATTATGTACAATAATAATAATATAATAATAATAATAATAATAATAATAATAATAATAATAATAATAATAATAATAATAATACAATAATAATAATAATAATAATAATAATAATAATAATAATAATAATAATAATAATAATAATAATAATAATAATAATAATAATAATAATCAAATAATAATAATAATAATAATAATAATAATAATAATAATAATAATAATAATAATAATAATAATAATAATAATAATAATAATAATAATAATAATAATAATAATAATAATAATAATAATAATAATAATAATACACCGTGCCGTCGAGTCAATCGTGTGTGGTTTTTTACCGACAACTTTTCGTTGCGGATGAGTTAAAAAATTTTTTTTGAAAAGGTACCCCCTTTGTAGGTACACCCACCTTGCTGCGGCCATGCGCGCGTGAGTGTGCAGCGGTCAGTGAGCACGCGCGCAGCGCAGCGGCGTGACATTGAAACGACCGCTGTGTCCGGGGAGGTTTATATTACTCGTATTAATTTTTCCACCGGTCACGCACGACTCGATTGGAACTCGGGGAAACGCGAAACAATTTACCAATGCCCCGGACATTGTCGAGACGCGGAAAACGGAAAATCCTTCCCCCCCCCCCACACACACACACAAAATCGACTAATAATAATAATAATAATAATTTTCACGCTTACCCGATGATAAGATTTGTTGATGCAGAAAAACGCGCGTTGGCACGACGGACGAATGCTCGGATTCCGTGGACGGTAGACAGGGGGCGAAGTGGTGCGTGGTCGTGGAGAAGAACGTTTGCGTTGGCGCAGCGATTACCAGCAGACTGTGGCCCGGAACGCGTAATAATATTATCGAAAAGACTCGTTTTCCGGAGGCGCGTGCGCCGCCGATACGCCGTTGAGATGGCGCGCGTCTGGTTTCGGTACGCGCGTGTACTCCGGTGCAGAGGTGAAGTGGTGATGGTGGTGGTGGTGGTGGTCGTCGGCACACGGACGCCCGCCCGCCGCGCGCCCCCACAAACGTTTTTCTTATCATATTTTGTACGCGCGGTGTTTGTTATAGGGGAAAAAAAAAAGAAGACATTTCGCAGGGGACGCAGATTCGTTTATTTTTTCTTTTCTCTCGAAACTGAGAATATTATACGTTATTTCGATTTTTCGGACAAATACACGCTTGTTTTATTCTTAACGGCGGTTTAGAAGAGAAAAAAAAATTATATTTGCTCTTAATTGTTTTTTTTTTTTTTTTTTTTGATTGATTTATAGAAATCGCGGAATCCTCGAATCACGACTGATTCGGTAACCAGCGCGAGTATATCAGTCCTCCTCAAAAGATTTTGACGTAAAATCGTTTTTATATCCGAGTTGCTTGGAAAACGGTTCAGTTGTCTCCCAAACAGATGGTTCGGTAAAATATAATACAAGAAGAAATAAGCGGTTCGAAAAATTACTAAAACGCGAAAAAATTAATAAAAAACGTACGACGCACGTATCCAATACGCACGGACTACATTATGATATTAGGTACGGGATTTTATAACAAACGGATATGTGTCTCGATAAAAAAAAAAAAGAAAAAAAAGATTAAATCGAACGGGAAAAAATGTACGAACCGCTAATTAACAGCAACGCGTGTTTATTTCTGGTAGTGAAACCCTTATAACCTTTAGAACTGTATACTCAATAATTTTTATTTTTTAAATGAACGCGGGGGGATGCAATTCGTATATTTTAGGAGGTAAAACGGTATTTTACAACATCAAATTACTGTAGTTTTTTCACATTAAAATAAAGTTATTATACATTTATGGTTATTGTTATAATATATAGTAGAGAGTTTTTTTTTTTTTTAATTATTAAAAAATTCGCCGTAGTAGAGTCGACTCGTAATCGTTTTTGGCGTCACAATGAACGTGTCTATGACGTCGCTTCGACTATTTTATTTTTTTTTTAAAAAAAAAAACATATCGAAATAAGATATAAACTCGAATACATAATATATAACAAACGATAAATAGGGGGTGTTTTATTTCGCGCGGTATGCTTCGAATAGAGAGACATCATCGGTTACATTATATGCTATTGCGTTTTTGCAGAAAACACAAAGCCCGCGTTGTCCGGACGCCAAAATTTAACTTATAAATTTTCAGTTATTCACGTTTTGAATTCCCTAGAACATTACAATAATCCATCGCCTTTATATCGTGTCCGCGTGAACGTTTCGCGGTTTGGTTCATTTGAATATTAAAAGAAAAATATTTATTTTTCCACTTCTTTCTTTCCCGCCCCCCCCCCTGGTGATTTTTAATTGCGCAACGCATAAATCAGTACGATTCGTCCAATTCATGCGCTTTCAAATCATTCGAGACAATTTTCTCATTCTTATCTACTACTATACGCCACTCTGTATACGTACACGAGCATATATTAATTAATACACTACAAAACGTGTGTCCGAAATGCGACCGCTCATTGCCGGCACGGAAAAGGATTTATTTCGAATAATATTAAAAATGTCTTTCAAGGTATTGTTTTAAGCGCATATAATAATATAAATACGGTGTTTATTATTATTATTATCATCATCATCATCATCATTTGTCATCATATTACACTCTTCTTGCAGCGGACTTTTAGCTCGTCCGCGTGCGGTTTTCATACTGCGCATGCGAAATACGTTTTATTATTACAACGCGCTTCTTCGAATTGTCGATTCTGTCGGTTTTATTCAAAAATATTTTTTAAATATGCTTTATTCGAATGTTTTGCCAACACAAATGTAAAAGAAATGTATTTTTACTTTTTGATATTCTCACGATTTGAAAGTTTTCGACCTTTGAATATGATAGTGGTAGAGGTTTTTGTGCGTTTGACTTAAAAAATAGATTTCGGTTCATCGACTCAATGACTCGGATGACTTAAGCATACGGTTAATACCAAATACCACCGGACACCAAATTACGATACGAAAAACTATACCATCTAAATAAAACGCTTCGTTAAACGGTGTCCAAAGAGAGTATATTTTTATACGTCCCGATAGCAATTCTCTCGAACAATTCGTATACGGTGCTGTAGACTCTAAAAAACTGTATTTTCAAACAAAACTAAAACCCCGCAAGCAAATGCCGAATAGTGTGGCCACTACAGGGATAACGCGAAAATATCTTTTAGACTAAATAAAATGACGATTTTTTTTTTACCATTTTAAGTAGGTAATTATTGATTATAAACGGGAACGACGATGGTTGCGCGCAACGCGTTCTATTCTGATTTTTAAACATTTATTAAATCGAAATCTCGGTTTCGGAGGAACTCATACGTATTTTGAATTCGAGCCGCAAATATATACGGACCGCTGAGATCCAACATATTGAATAGAAGAAGAAGAAGAAAATAAATAAATCGAATCGAACGTTATTTAAAGACGAATCAAAAATATTCATTGGCATATAGCGTGCATATAAACACTTTTATTTTTTCGAATAATACGATTCTGTGCGTACGTGCGTACGTGTTGCGGTCAAAGTGGAAGAATTGGTTATTGTAAACACTGGTTCGGTCATTGTGAATATACTCGTACGTATAAATATGTTTCAGTACCTAACTAGTGTCATTAGTGCACATTTGATTCTGACGTACCGAGGAGAATGTAATATTTAACAATCAGTTAGTTAATCCGGACTTATATTTGTACTCGTGTTTGAGTAAATTTGTCGAACTCGCATTACGTTTAATTAAAGAACTTTAAACATAATTAAACGTATAAAGAATTTTTTTTTATGTAACTCCAAAAAATAATTGACCTCATAAACCTAAACTTTCGATATTCACTTAAATTTCAAACTCTCTCAATATTAATCGATTCCCTACAAAAAGTATAAGCGTAAATATAATTATATATTTTTTTTTCACTTGACACTGTCAGTGTAACTGTGGCCGTC
The DNA here is from genome assembly GCA_032441825.1 of Chaetogeoica ovagalla. Taxonomy (NCBI): domain Eukaryota; kingdom Metazoa; phylum Arthropoda; class Insecta; order Hemiptera; family Aphididae; genus Chaetogeoica; species Chaetogeoica ovagalla. The sequence goes on from CM063725.1 coordinate 896,190, forward strand.
GTGTATACAACGTCTAATCCCTGTATGTAATATAATTGTTATATTCATATAGCTCGAAGAATTCGGGCGTCGTATACAATGTCTGGTCAGTGTTTAAATGACCATTTGTATTCATTTGAACCGCATAACATAATGGCGTTTCGAAACATACACAATCGTTCTGGGTCGGAGTGGGTGGTCTTGAAATGAGAATTCTCCAGATGGTCAAAATGACCATTTCATGGTCTGGCGTCCCGGATTTACACATTTTTACATATAATAAGTAAATTTGTCTGGTATTAAATTAATATTCAATCGGTAAATTGTTATACATTTGTGTTTAACGTTTTAGCTTTAATAACGTAATGAAATAACGGTTTTATGGGTGGCCAAACAATTAGTAACAGTTTTACATCGAAACTAAAGAAAGTAGATTGAGAAATTCAATTACTAATGAACGTTTAGCGATTGATTATGATAATATGACAATTGTCAAAAAATATTCTACGGAAATAAATTCAGCGAGATAGAAGTATAAAATACTATCTGATTTATTACCATAAATGTAATTACAGTGTGTTATTTAATTCGCGTTATTCGTAAATGTATTTTTTATATATTATTATTTTTTTAACTACGAGTGTTCACGATTAAATCAATAAAATTTTTTATATATAAATTAACGTTTAATGTAAATGTTTCAGAATTTATTGTAAATTTTCATATAAGTGTCCCAAAATCGTTTGGTATATACATTAGAAACGTAATATTTTCGCATCCAACGTGAAGGGTTTTGCTTGTGTGTGACATTGGAGAAAAGATTTGGTGACCTGAAAATTAGTTGTCATTCCTCCGACACGGGAACGTTATTGACGAAATGTACGCTATATACGAAATGAATTATCTACACAACCGACTAATTGTTATAATTAAATACAAAATATATTATGTTTTTCAATTAATTTCTTCCCCCGCCCCTCCGATTCTCAAGAGATTCGCTTAGAAACTCGAGTCCGTTAGATAAAATAACATAAACCATTCGGTGTTTGTTTTTTTATTTTCAGTCGACAGCGGAATTAGTCGTTTCTAAATAGTGACAAATTTTTGCAATCGCCTATTAATTCGAGTCGAATCAATCGGTGCGTACAAGAGGGATCAGCTGCAGCGCTGGACCGTGCGTTTAAAAATACAAAAGCCAACAAAAAAATACAGCCAGGACCCGGTGATTAGTTAATACAAAAAAAACCACGTTTTTCGGACGGTGTTTTTTTTCTTTCGCTCTTAACGATACCGTTTCAAGGAATGCATACGATACTTCAATGATAGGCAAAGATCTTAAAAATCAAACAAATGTGTGTGTATTTTACTCGATTTTTTACGCGCACGAAATCCACAGATTTCATGCGACTTATAATTTACATCGACGTGTATTCCGCTCCGCTCGTTTCTTTAAACGTTTTCTCGTCACTGTCGCTTTTTTTTTACGTATAAATCACTGCGCGCGCGATATTTTACGGTTTTTCACATATTATCATATCATATTCACATTACCATAGAAATTGCACAGTGTCCATCCAATACGGCCGTCGTCACATTACTTTTTTAGGGATTCAATAACGTCCTGGTAAACCTGACCGTAAATTCGCTCCCTTTTACGAAAACGTTTCTTTTATGAAAATCGCCCTACCCTCTAGTTTTCGGTGAATTTGTTTGCAGGTGTCGTCGCACCGTTTCATCGTTTTCAATATTAAATACTTAACAGTTAATATCTCCTTAATATAGTCCTTACAAGTGATAAATAACAATAATTCATAATTATTTTTCTTTTATTTTTAACGTTATTTTACGGTTTAGAGACTTTAACCGCATTACGTTTAGCTGGTACAAGCGCAGCGATACGACGGTGGTAATCGTCATTCTCGCGTTTTCTGCGCGAAAATAGTTTTGATTTTTTACATTCTTATTATTAATGACTCGTACGTTGTACGCTTGTCGAAATCGTCTAAAATTCATAAAATTATACCGGGCATAATTTATAAATAATTATTATTCTGCCTAACAATTTGGAAGTAATTTTTCGATCGCGTTTTGTCAAAACGTGCAATGACGCCAGATTCTCGTAAACGGATACGGTGATTTTCAAAAATAAAATATTTTCGGAAAGGTGTGAACAGACGTTGTGAATTTTTAAACATTGTCTCGGGTCGTACAGCGAAGGCGTTTATTACTTTGTGCCCGTAGTCTATAAAATATTCTCAATAATGACGATATTTTTAACGAAGTTTATGGATATTTCGTGACTGACGGGCAGATAAATGATTGTAAAGCTAATGATAATTAGCTCATTTTTCATTCATATGTTAATGGAATAATACGCGAAAAATCGTTAGTGTTTAATAAAAAAATCGAAATTTAAATTTAAATGGAAAATAATATTCATTTTGTATAGGTCGATTTCCGGATTATGACGTAGCCCTAATTAAATGATTTATTATCTCTTATATTATTATTACAAACAAAAAAATCATATAATTTATTAAAAAATGTTTAAAATATTTTTAAACAATTATTACCGATTGAAATGAGTAAATAGCAATCGTTATTGAATTAAAGAACATACGATTTCAAGAGAACAAAAAACATGGACTTTTCCGTTTGTATTACATTAAAAAAAAAAAAACACATTATTGTAAAACCAATACATTCCTAAAAATCTGAAATATTATATACATATATAAAGAAACTGTTTATTGAAATTCGATTGATACAAAGCGTTATGACAACGATCGATGATATTTCGAAGAAATTTACGACGAAGCAGCAAAATGAATTCGCATTCCGAGAGTAATTTAAAAGTTATCATCTTTCTAACGCGCTTAAATTATAATTCTGTACCCGCGGAGACCGTTGGAAAATCATCTCATTAGAATAAAACGTGTTACGTGAAAAAATTTAATAGCGATTGAATTTTTGATAATGTTTTTAGAAAACATTTTTTTTTTTTTTTTTGTTTTTCCTTTAAATGAAAACAAAACGTAAAAATATTTCACGGAATTTCTCGTCATCAAAAGAAAAAGAAAAACGACGCAATCGTAAGACAATACGATACAATGTGTATACTGACCACTCCTGTTCAGAGTTTTAGCGATCTCGATCCACAGTTCCTCTTTGACCGACCAATTGTTGTGGTACATGTGATTCCTGTCGTACAGACAACGGTGTTTGCTGACGCATTTGGCCAGTGCCATGTCCTCCGGTATGGTAAATCGGTCGGCGTCCGACGGCATGCCGGTCGTGGTCGCGTGCCACCAACACTGAAAAAAAGTGCAAAGTCGGCCCGGCACATCCGAATGTGACGTGCGCGACGGCGTTTTGACTGTTGGCCGGGCGAACGGCGTAGGGCTGTTTTATACTGCGCGACGGGGATGGCGGACACGAGCGTCGCTCCTTGCACGCCGCGCTCGTCTAGAGTTTTCGTCGAATCGCCGCGACACCTCAAAAAAGGGGACGGCACCCCGTGTCCGTTGCAGTGCCGTAGGTGGTACTACTACAAATGGTTTTCCGATCGAAAGCGTTATTCCGACACCCCTCGTCGTTTCGCGCGGAATAGACGCGGCCGTATTCGACATCTCAATTGTACGTACACCGGTGATGCAGAATCAGTTACGGAGCGCGAGTAAAAGTTTTTTTCAGAACGAACAGTTTTATTAAAGAAAAAAATTTCATTCGGAAATCCGGATTTTCTTTTCCTCGTTTTTAATAATAATAATAATAATTTTTAAATCTTAAAATTTTCGGGGGAAAAACCCCGTTTACTTCCTTTATTCGAATAATAATAATAATAAAACACTCATCCGTACGATATACAGTTTCCTTTCAACCTCCTGAAAAACGAAATTATAATAATTTATTTTTGTAACTCAAGTAACGTTGAGATGAGATGGAATGAATATTATCATTTTTTCACTCAATTATAGAACACTGCGTTGTCGTACGAACCAGTGACGTATTTACTGGGAGGGGGGGGAAATTTCTCTCTTGGTTTTCTTTTCTTTTTTTAATATGATTTTTTTATCTGCACTTTATCCGTATAAGAAAACAATAATGTATTTTTTATTGAAAAACGCACTCAGTACCTTTTTAATCTCCAACTCCCGAACGCGTTTAAAGAGATTAAAAACACATTTAAGAGACTCTACGAAGAGAGTGTTTTTTGTGTGTTTAATAATTGATTTAATTTTTAAATATTGTTTTCGTTTTAGAATAGGTCGAATGAACTTGCAACGTAATCTCCACAATGACATTAGAGTAAATGTTGATGGAAATAACCGACGAAATCGCAAAAAAAAACCTAAGGAGATTATATAGAGTTTGTTTTGTAAACGATCTAAAATTTGTTTGTAAACGTATGAAAATTAAAGGTTTTACGTACGCCGTGCTGATGGTCTGTAAGTTAGTAAAAAAATTGATATCTGCGTGTATTTCGAGTGAAGGAGATAAATTTTATTTGTCATCCTTCCCCTGTTTTCAAAAAAAAAAAAAAATGCTAAATACAACAACCCCCTGTTACACGCGATGACAACGTCATGACTCTGTGCCGTTGAACGCTGAACTTAATGAAGTTTTCGTCGTCGCTTCCAATGAATAGCGTCCCGCGCATTATTATATACGGTTCCTTTGACGATTTCTCGTTATTCGACGTATCATCACACTTTGTCTCCGCCACATCGTCGTCATCCTCTCCTATAAGATTTCTGACTAAGTTATAATATATATTACGGGAGTGGGTACGGATTGTTTTCGAGTATAATGTTATTTCGAAAACGAAGCTGTAACAAAATGTCCAATGCGATGTGTATCATATCTGTTGTTTTCGGGCCCTATTCGTTTAGACATCGGGCAACATATTTTACTAATATTTGTTTATTTTATCCACACGCGTTACATCGAATTCCGACCGTTTGTCGTACGATTGATTTTTTTTTTTTAATTAAAATACCATTTACGTCGCATTTCTTATGAACATCACCCGATTTGACTTACTCCTCATTACAAGTTCGTACTCTCATTACATATCGTATGAGAACGTATCGATATATTTTCACTATACAATTAACGACAAACGTGTATACTTTATGTGAGTGTAATATGACTCACGATATTTTATTATGCGCCGAAAACCAAAAGAACAAAAAAAAAAAGAAAAAACGGAATAAATTCAGGGACTCGATTAGAAATATATACAACGAAAACGGACACGGTCGCGAAAATCCCCGAAGGCGAAACGACGAGTAGTCGCCAAAACGTTAAGGAAAACTTTTATTCTATTTTAGTTTTTTTTTTTTTTTTTTTTAAATTTCGTTTTTATCATACGGCGCAGTGTATTATTTCCTACTATTCGATAGCCGAATTTCGAGTAAATACAATATGTTCGATTATATAATACGCATACGCGTTACAGAAGAAAAATCCCTGTTTATATATATAATGACGATTGACTAAGCCGTAATTGAAAAAAATAAAAAATAAAAAAACCATTTATGTTTTATTATAGTCTCAAAGTATAATTTCGACAGAAAATATCGTATTAAATTTTATTGATTTTGGAACGTTATACGTATTGAAACTTGCATTATTTTAACTATATATGTTATAAATTCAAGAGAAATTTGATTTTTGTTAATACAAATATTATTGATAAAATATAATTATATACGATAATTTGATCGCTTATAAATTTGCAGTATCGGTTTTAATTATAATTTATGAATTGTTTTTTAACGACCTCTCCAAACAAGGAACAACAATTTGTGTCTCACACGTGTTGGTACAGAGAATTCGGAAACATTTACTTGCCAATTACAAAAATCGTACCTGAGTATTTTCGATAGAAACGAATTTATTATAGTTGGAATTCGTGCGATTGTAGTTATAAATCCATTAACAGCGCGCGTGTCGTTACCATTTTTGTAAAGCCCACATTCTTATAATAATTTGACATTTCGAAACATAATTTCTAAAATAGGGTATTTTTTTTACTTTTTAAATTTCGTATATTTATCGATTTAACGCGCGTTTCACTTTGATAATTGATTACTCGTACGGTTTCATTAAAAAAATAATAGCTCTTCATTTCCCTAGTATCATAAATTATATTATTATTATTATTAGCAATATAAAATATTAAAACAAGACGTATCCGCGCCACTAAAAACTCACAATGGCTTATTTACGGGATGAAGGATTTTTCGGTTTAAAATCTTTCACAGAACCAAATGGTTAATTTTATATTAACAATTACCTAACGTCGATATTAAGCCGCGTCCAGACCAACAATATGTCATTTGTTGCGAACATGTTGCCGACCAGTAGCGGACTGGAATGAAAAATCCCTGGGTGCAGATGTCTTTCCATGACCGTTGTCCTTATACCCTACAAATGTGTAATCACTCTAATCAATGGTATCCACTCTAAGAATTTCTGGTTTATCCACCTACCCACTTTAGGTTTAAAAAAAATATATAAAACTCGATTTTGAAGAATAATCGACGTCCATCATTAAATTAGGTTTGGTTTAAAGTTTTGTAAGTTGATTCAAGTATTATTCGTATTGCCAATATTGAAATCTTTCTAACTTGTATAAATTGTTTATTAAGAATAAAATATAACATAAACATTCAACTATGATTAACATAAGTGCAATATTTTTACTTGAAACAAATAGATCATTTAGTCTTTTAAAATATCAACTTATCTTAAAACTATTTTTGAGAACGCGCTCGATGGACCATAGTTATGCTCGCAATCGGCGGAAAGAAAGCGTATAATAAAAAACTTGAAGAAGTTCTCACTCATCGAACTGTCTAATAAAAATAGACATTTTTTATTATAATATTGTCTTTTCTTAATTCTAATATACATATTAAAATAATCGAGTTCAATTAATCGATGAGTAATTTATATAACTTTGATTTATATTTATACTAAAATACATGCGTATGCTTATTTAATTCATTATTAAAAAATAAATATTTTAATTCGAAATACGTTTATAAAAGATCGTTTATAGTGTGTAGACGATTTTATTTTAAAACCCTCGTAGAGAGAAATTGAAATTACGCCGCAGAAAACTCGTGGATTTCAAAGGGTGCATTACAATATTATAATACAACACGCCCTGCGCGCGCACCAGTGTCCCTTGAAATGTATATATATATATATTAATTGAACGTTTCTCTATTTATTTATACGGGAAAGGTTAAGAACCAACGGGTTTCGAGAAGAAGGGAAAAAACCGTAATAATATAAAATAACCGAGTATTTGATTTTTTTACATACACATATAATATATGGAATTTGAAGACTTATTGACTGGCCGTCTCGATATTTTATTGAAACATTAGGTACCAAATATAAGTACGTAATATAAAAATTTTTTTTGATTATATTCTAAAAAAAAAAAATAGCGTATTAAAAACTAAAAAAAAAAAAAAAAACGCGTTACGTTTTGATTCTCGAGAATTTTACGATTTTTAAACGATTTTTAAATTATTTTTTTTTCCAGAAGGGGGGACTATGGAATTCACAATGGTCCGCACCACACTTATCTTCTCATTGCTCAGGACAGCACTTTGCCGCAGGAACCAATTTTAACCGTGAGTACTGTCATTCGACATGTCGTCGTACGTTGTGTGTTTGGAATTTAAAAACGTCCGCCTCGAGTTCACCCTCGTCAACCGTTCGCATTAATTCGATCGAGATGCGCGCGGCTCTCACTTTACAACATAATATTCTCGTCGTATTATACTACTATACTGCTGCGCAGTACGCATTTAAATAGAACACCATCGGATACGCGTTGCGTTTAACGCGTAAAAATACTTTGGAAAATTATATCGTTTTCTTAACGGTTTTCGACGAGAGACTGAATGAAAAATTAAAATGAAATACGAATTTCCACCTGCCGCCGGCCCGTACTGCGCCGTTTTTAATATACGCGCATATTTTTAAACAATCTGTTTATCTTTCACTCGTTATACGTTTATTACTCATATGCGTGTACCGCGCGTTGTCCCCGAGCACATAACCGAAGCACGTCCTCCACTACTTTTACTATGCTCATTAAAAACGTTAAAATTAATTATTCGGTATTTTATATATACATATAAAATCTACGACGAAGGCGAAGACGACCACGAATTCTCCGATTACTCGGATCTACATTAAAATCATGTGCGCGTGTATTATAATATTTTGTGTAGACGTTCTGTTTTTTAAATTTTAGTTCAGTTATAATTCGAATTCCGGCCGTCGGTTCGGATATTTATTTGATTGGAATAATTTCCCGTGTAAAAATTAAAAAAAAAAAAAAAAAAGTACACGGCGTATAAACACCCGCAATAGCGGCAATGTGATTGATTGTTATTAATAATTATTGATGGAATCGTTACGGTCATTGATTACGCCTGATGAGAAATCACATAATATGGTTTTTAACGAATTTTGATAATGGTACAAAGAAAAAAAAAAAAAAAAACGTTTACTCGTATTAATATTTATAATATTTCATGCAGCCTCTAAACGATCACGAAAACGTGTTATTTTCTCGTTTTTTTGTATACACGGCAAAACTTATCGTCGAAACACGTTCGACGGGGGGGTTTTTTTTTTCTGACAACAGTTTTAATCCGCCCTGAAATTATATTCCACGTGATTGTTAAACACAAACGTGACGGTTCTACACGATTTGTATAAAATCGAATATCGCTGTCGTAGGACGAAAATGTTGTATCGTTAAATATGTATAAAATATCGACTGCGTATAGTTACCGAGATGCACACCTATATTATTATTATTATTATTATTATTTATTATATAGGAGAAGAAAAAAAAATCTTAAAAAAATTTATTCTTACGCGCGTCTTGGGCTCAAGATTTATACGTGGAAGAAAAAAAAAATGTACCGGCCGACAGACACCCCGTCGCGACCCTTCTCATGCGCGCGCGTGTCCCTGGGCGCATTCCATTGTTATTGCCTGTGTAGATTTGGGGTTGGGCGTCAAACCGTATAGGCCGACTGAACATAAATTAAACGAAACGCACGACAGAGGACGAGAAAGGAAAAAGAAAAAAAAACAGACATTTTATGGCGATCAAGTCGGTCCCGTACGGGGGAAATCGTATTATATTTTATTGATGACGAATAAGATAGAAATCGTATTTTTGTACCGTTCGTCGCCGTCCAGTCGGACGGACGCCCAACTACGTGTTTATTATATAGTAGCAAAGGCATTAGTTTCGACATTTTAGCTTTTGTATCGTAAAATAATATAATAATGTACGGACCTCAGAAACGCGCGTTATTTGTCTCAGGCACGTGAAACGAAGGGGAGATAACGGCTGTCACGCGTTTATTTATGTTCTCTTAAGTGCTATTTCTTTTCCTACCTGCCGATTTCATTATTATAAAGAACAGTTTTTATACACGCGCGTGTATAGACAAAGAGAGAGAGAAAATATTTATTCATATTATATATATATATATATATAAAGAAGAAAACGACGGTAAGGACGCGCCTTACGACTTGACGTCGGTAAAGAAAAAAATAATAATAATAATGCGTCGAATACTATCTTATCGAGTATTTTTTAATTTTTTATCTCGTTCAATAAAATATTAGGTATAAAATATTTGGTAGACATACTTGCTTAACGACATGCGAGTATGAGCGCTTCTTCGACATTCGGCCATTTTCGTTAGACGAATTTATTTATGGAAAAAAAATATCATACGTTCAATCCGTTTAACGCTGTTGCACTGCACAGTGACACCATCGGCCGTTCATTACCGTATATTTCTTATTTGAATTAAGGTATATTAAATTGTTCATCTAACCCGATAAAAAAGTAATCTGTACACGGAATATCGCGTTGTAACTGCTCGAGAAAAGCTTCTAATTTTTTTTTCATCCTCGGCGATTTGAATTAAATGTGTTTTCAATACGAAACTAGACGAGATATTGCTTTGTTGTTTTATTAATTTGCAGTTTTAACCACGCAGACAATGTCGGAATAAAACTAAAGAATTTTGGGCCTTTGGTATATGTACGACAAGCAGTTACACATATAATATCCGAACGTACAGACAATTTTTTCATTTTTGTAAAAATCGAAAAACAACGAATTACTCTATTCGACAATATAATTAAACGACATCTGAAAAGTCTCCAGTGAGTGTAATTATATTTTGGAATTCACTATACCGCGAACGGTATTCACCAACATCATACACATGATTTTCGCGAGCACACCAAATTAACTAAAATTGTACTCATCCATCCCGTATACGGAGACTGAGGCTACTTTTTTTCTTTTTTTTTTTTTTAACTAATTTCGACTTTTCATTCTGAGAGTGTGTAATATCTCTCAATTGTAAAACTGAATGTGAGATAAGGTGTGTTTGCAGATCAGTATTTAAAATTTTCAAATGTCATGAAAGTATTCAGTGTGAAAAAAGAATACGAATAATTTTTTATTTGATAATTTTAAGTTTTTACATTTGTTACAAAAAGTAACAACTATAACCATATTGTATTTATGATCGTACTCAGATGTTATTGTTAGGAAATAACGGTATCATTCCTTATCGCATTGCTAAAATTACCAAATATCAGTTACAGGAATTTCGACACATTTCCGGTAACTTATTCGTTTTTTTTCACTTTTACACGAAGGTTTTACGTTTGCCAAAGCAATTCGCCAACACCGACGCAATTTTATTTTTCAATTATAATAATAAAAATCCACTTTTTCCAATTAAAAAAAAAACCATTTATATTTTTTTATTTATTATCACGAGTAATAATAAATAGTTATTAACTTGTAATTTTTTATTTCTATCTTTTTAATTATTGATTTTTGTTTTTGATTTAAATTTCTTTTCGTTTTCACTACTTTGTTATTTATATTTTATTTTCTATTTTTTCTCTATTCTATATTATACGTATCTGCAATGTCTACCCGTCTGTTTCTTCTTTTATCGACATTAATCTCGTATGCTCCGATTTTCAAATATCGGCCCGAGGGTTAATACTGTTTTTTTTTTGTATGTGTGACCAATGCACGATCGCACCGAAACGTCGCAATGTTGCGTAAGTAAAAAAAAAATATTAAATTATTGCCGAACGCCTTTAAATACGTCGGTTCGGCATCCGAATATTCGTGACCGTACGATGGACGTTGGCTTAACGTGTACAATAGAAAACTAAACACACCGATTTTATTGCGGCGACAGAGAAGTATGGGAAATCGGGAAATCTATCGAAGTACCGGGGAGGAATCATTGCGTACTACAGGGACGTTGAAATATAGAGAAATTATATTTTAAACCTCCTGCCACGCGATTAACTGTCGCCGATACGTTTATTGACGTGTCCGATTTTAGCCGAAATGCCTAATTTACGTGTCGTCTAACGTAGCGATTTCGTATGTATATCGTACACAACGGAATGAAAAACTGCGCAGTTGGTCATCAGCACATGTGGTTCTTTTATTATCTTACAGAGTTGTCTATCGTTCACGGAAGCCACGCGGCATGTAATGTATGCTGACGAATGCTATAACAGTCAGTAGTGACTTTTCGATTACGCTTGTGCATTAACAATTATTGACTTCGATTAACGTCTGTTGACGGAAGTCGACACACTATTATAATCGCACGAACTACGACGCAAGTGTATGGCGTCGATGTGCAATATTAATTGACTTCGTCGAGATCGTTGCGAGAACGATTGTCGACAATAATATTATTTGTACACTACAGTTTGACGTAAAGAATAGATTTGAACGAGCACGTTGCACCGATGTAACGTATACGCACGTCGATACAATAAAAAAGAAACGAAAATAATTTAAACGGTATTGATTTTTAAACGTGATCAATCGGCGGGATATATGTAACATGTAAAAATCGCGGACGTTTTTTTCACAGCGTCCGGCCTGAAGGACCAAACGACGTTCGATAATAATTAATTGAATATGATAGCCAGAGAAGGCACAAAAGTGTGTATCTTTCGAATACCAAAAAAAAAAAAAAAAATATCCAATAAATTACATTTAGTTTGGGTAACTAAACGTACCGCAGTTTTTGCGACGACAAAACAAAAATAATGATAAAAAGCAAACAAGTATGGAGTGAGAAAAAAGCCCTACAATTTTGGGGGCTCTGTGCTTGTGCACCGTCTGCACATGAGTAGATCAGGGCCTGGCATCCCATCAAACGAAAGACGTAACTGAAAACCTTATCGAGTACGAAAATGAATTGTAAGATATATCGGTTTATACGGCAGGTCGATTTTATGTTGTTTAAAAGAAAGTATTATTTACATTTACGAATACATCTTAGCGCGGGATAAAATAATTTGGAAATTTTAAAATTATGTCAAACATATTGGAGTACTTGGGGCAGTCGTTCATGATATTCTGATTGACCTAAAAGAAATATTCTAGAAAACCAATTTACAGTAATTGACGTTTTTAATTTACGATTTTTGGTTGCTTCGGATTTATATTAGACGACAGAATTTCATAATAAAACGCGATAGAAGAAAAAAAAACTGTATAGACGTGATATGATTTCAAAAATAATATCACGCAATAATAATAGTTTTTTTTTTTAATTTTGACCATGAGTAGTTTATAAAATACGCAATGATATCGTATGATATTACGCGGAATTATTCTAAATACACAATAAGTTACTGGTATCCAAAAATAGTTACGAATTTTTTTTTCTATTGAAAGTGTTCACAATTGAAATCATAGTCGGGTCGGAATTGTAATAATTTTGCTGCACCTTTACATATTATAATATACGAGTATATCCCACGTGCTCTTTGTGTTTTATTCAAAATTTATACTCCAAAAAAAAAAAAAAAAAATGTTCACGTTTACCTTATACACAAAAACAAATTTAATTAATTTCTATGACATAAACTATTTATCTATATAGCTCATTTATCATTCCTACATCTCGATGAGAACACGCATTACTACTGTATATAAACAGTGTCTTATTTTGAACGTTTTGTGATATTTTTTTTTAATAAATATTTGTTACAAGAGTGTTGGAATTCTAATATATTGTCCACTACCGGATTGTTGAAGCATCGTTTTGGTGTGTTTAGTTACGCGTGGGCGTGAATCGCCATTGAAAGAAAGTGCGCGATTAAAAAAAAAAGAGAGATAGAGAAATCAAGTGGCCAGCCGTAGCCTGATATTGTATAAGTCGGTAATTATTGTTTTATATTATGAAAACAACCGATGAATCGTTGTACTGGAAAAACGATTCCGAACAACGCAACAAACTACAGGTGTATTATTACAATTAATAAAATACGTTTTAATTAATAACAATCGAAATAATTTACACGTTATATAATAAATAATTAACGCAGTGCGAATAAATTTCGAATCGATCGGAAAAAAAATTGTTTAAACCATCAACATCGATGATTGAATGTTTATATTATATTATATTTCATTAACGTGGCTGTATAGACGGTACACAAAAAAAAAACAAAAACACGTAAAACGATCGAAAACCAAGACATGATTGCGAAGCTTGTGTTAGATCTATTTTAATTTTGAAAACGGTTTTTTGAATTCTCCGTCGTGTCTTCTAGGTTTTAATTGAATTTTTGATATTAAACTAATCGAACACGTAGTGAACAAAAAATAAAAATAAATTTTCCTTTTTTATTTAACAGTGAATGATTTGACAACAGGTTTGTGTGACAAAATTCGCCTGGATTAAAAACGTAGAAAACCGCATGGCTATAGGAATTCGAATATGTTTTCAAAAATCGGCCAATCAAAAAAATCTTACGGTTTTGTCTGGCTTTTGTGCTGTTTGGCGAATCGACAAGCGCGAGAAAACTAATAGGCGACGCACGTATGTGAAAACAGCAGCAACCGCCGGTGTGTGGACAATACCTCTCTTATCCGATTTTGCATAATCTTATCCATACCTAACTTGTTACATCATTCTTTCTCAAAGTGGGCGATAACGCCCCCTTGTGGGCGTTAGTGGCCTTCAAGGGGGGGCGGTAAAAGGCCTAAAGGAGTTTGGGGGGCGTTAAAGCGGTCTGGGGGGGGGGCCGATAGCTGATTAAAAAAAGCGAAAAATGATGTAATCCCGCAACTTTACCCTGGATTATGGTCGATTGTTCAAAGATAAATCTAATAGCGTTTCCATCATCGTATTTGTTCGAACGTGGATTTAGTGCTGTAACAACACTAATAACTAAGAAAAAAGGAATCCGCTGCTTGTTGCCGAACGTCGCGACTTACGACTGTATTTAAGTAAATTCGGGCCTGATATAAAAAAAAAACTGATTAAACTACATCAGGTTCGTCCATCAAATTAAGTAAGCTCGATAGATTTGAATTCAAAGATTTGTTTAAATTTTAATGAAAATACATCGAAATCCGATTAAGTGTGCGTTTTAATTGCTCTTATTAATAAAAGCTCGTTTAAAACGTAAGTTTGAACTCTAAAATACAATATGGCATGTTTAAATATAATAATTGTAATAACTGTTTAAAGATAAACAACAATTGGTAAGTTTAAAAGTTTTTGAGGGGGCACTCTAAAAAAATTTCGATTGTCAAAGTGGGCGGGCGTATGAAATATGCTTGAGAACCTATGTGTTACATTGACACCAAATTTTACGATCTCGCACATTCACGCGCGTACCAGTATCAAGTAAGTACTGTTGCCTATACAGTACTCCTTAAGGGGATTGGAAGCGGCGATTGTCTGTCTCTCTCTATCACACACGTAACATAGCAATTTAGACCATTTCTATTTCCAACGTACCGATGGATCTAGTGATGCGATAAGGATTCTGAAAACTGATCTGAATTCTTCGTGATGTCTTTTTTAGAACAATTTTCCCACATTTTTGATTTTGTCCCCCTAAAATTACCTTAATATATTTAGACATTTAAAAATTGACATTTTCAATTATTGTGAAAACCCAAGGTAAAAAATTAAAAATGCGGGAAAGTCGTTATAAAGTAGATTCGACGACGAATTCAGATCAGTTTTCAGAATCCTTATCGCATCACTAGATCCATCGGTACGTTGGAAATGGGATTTCGTGTTTTTCAAAAACGGTAGCCGTATTTGGTGACTTGTACCTGCGCGTGCGAGTGTACACACCACCAGCACGTATCTACCACACACTAAACCAGTGGTTCTTAACCTTTTTTAGTTCAGCGCCCCCTTTATCGTAATAACTAACTGCTAACACCCCCCTCATGTAAAATCAAATTTTCTTTTTATAAATAAATATATATTTATTTATTCATCGGTATATATGTATATATAACATTATTAATTAAAGTAAAAACTCTTATTTTTAGATAGTAATGGTTATATTTTACACCACTTAACAAAACAATTTTACTTATTTTACTTTACTATACAAAAAGATTTACTTAACTATGAAAAAAAAAATTATAAAATATAAAAATTATACCAATCAATGACTGCCCTGAGCCTGATGAGTAGCTGCTAATTTGGCGATGTCTGGTTTGATATTGGTCAAAGCTAACCGTAGATAACCTTTGTTGCAAATGTCCAACCGAAAAACCTCGGGACGGCTCTGCAAATAGGTGTCTGCCAAAAAATATATTTCCATGATTGTTCAATTATTTGTAGTGTTGTTATATATTATATAATATTAATAAATTGTATTATTTTTAATCTCCGAGTTTCAAAAAGCTCACCGCCCCCTCAACGCCCCCTTCAAAACTATCGCCCCCCAGAGAGACCGAAATGCCCCCAAGGGGGCGGTACCGCCCCCGTTAAGAACCACTGCACTAAACACTAAATACTACTCACACAAATACACTGCGTAACGCGAAAAAATCATAAAATTGCCTATACACAACCCCTTAGTAAATGACCGCTTCCAATCCCCTTAATATTGAACCGTCAGCGGCCCGTTAAAAACGTCAACATACATAATCGCTATTATTTCGTGTTATTGAAATTTAGTTGGGGGGGGGGAAAGCGTTCTATAAGTATTCGAAATAATTTTTGTGAAGCGATCAAAACGCTCACGCATTCCGCGATACCTGTTGTTAATTGGAAATATTCGGAATGCGTAACGGTGTAATTGAAATTCGATAAAAAAAAAAAGAAAAAAGTGCAACGTACAACATATATCGTAAAACAGGTTCCCGATGATTTCCACGCGCCTTCCACGACTTTGTTCGTCGGCTGGAAGCTTTTCAATAAAACCGGAAGCGAATTCCAATCGCCCGTGTGTGTACCACCGGACCATTTATCCAGGCCGTCGTTTCCGCGATCTCCCGCGGCGGCGACCCGAGTGCCGTCTACCGACGGAGGGGTCGCGGCGATTGCGAGCCATCGCGCTAACCGTCAGATGCCGCCGTGTGTTCCGTCGGGAAAAAAAAATAATAACAATTTCCCGTACCCGCGCAAAATATTGATTTCAAATCGCCGAACTCTACCAAAGACCGACGACAATTTCGATGCTCACGAGTCGTTTAGTTTTGTAAAATACATATGAAAAACAAACATATTTTAAAAAATATATATAAAATAAATACACATATATATATATATTAAAATGTATATTTGAATATTCAAGAAAGCCAATGAGTATTATATAAAATAAAATAAAATAAAAGAAGGTTGTTGTATATGCTATGTTTTATTACTACCGGTTTCGACTAAAAGCCATCATCAGGTAAAATATTAAAAAAAATACAACAACAGAAAATTATAATAAGTGAAACTGATTGAGAGAGAAAAAAAAATACATAGAGAAAACAATGAACATTACAATAAAAAGACAAGGAGCTTAAAATAAAAAATTATATAATAATAAAATATTATATACTAAATAGTAGAGAAATTATGTATATGATGAAACGACCTATGGAATGATATTAATATTGTCTAAAATATATTTAAATAAAATATTATTTTTAAAATCTGTTTGTACATTTATAATATTTTTATTAAATTTATTTTGTAAAATATTATAAATATTACATATTTATAATATATAAATATATTTATAATATATTGTATATTTAATATACAATAATATTTTATTTTCGAAAACGAATGCGCGAGAACGTGTCGTGTGTAAAACATTAGTTGAAAACGTCGTACGAAACGGATTTCCGTGTACTGATGTGTTTTAGAACCGACGGAAATTTTTTATTTTTCCAGGGCGATTGTTTCGGTTTTTGATAATCGTAAATAGAATTGTCTACGTTTTAATGATATACAATTAAAAAAATATTCATTTTATTATCGTAAAATTTAAAAAAAAAAATAGAATTTTATTTTTTTTTTTAAACATTTAAAGTCTAGCTACGGTAGTACGTTGTCGAAACTATACGGTATTTATACGCTTCTAACGCGGACCAAAGTAAAAGACACTTCTTCCTCGTGCAACGTTAACACGTCCTTTGTAAATACTCGATTCAATGTGTATACGGGAGAATTGTACAAAAAACACGTCCCGAGGGAAAATAAATACCGTGAAAAGAAGTGGTATAAAATAAAAAAAAACAACGAGTAATCTCAAACACTGCACTGCGCAGCAAACGACGACACATGCGCGCGCGCACGGAGCACGAGCAGCTGTTCGGAATTTTCGTCGAAACGTTTCGCGTCGTGTGTGCGAGAATTAAAATAGTGTAAATAAACCGCGGGCACATATTGTAAACGCGCGCACGACGTTCTCTCGTCGTATAACGACAATAATGAGAATGAACAAGAATGAACGCATTGAAGGACTCGTTGCTTGAATCAGGAAAAAATTACTAACAGGGACGCGAAGTGATATAATATTTCAATAAAACGCTCCAATACAGAGACGGAATCGTGACGAAAAATGTCAATTTATTTTATTAATACGGCGTGGTATATGATATTAGACCAGAACCCTGAACGGGGCCAGCGAAATAATTCGTTTTGATGAAAAAAAAAAAAAAACATTTCGTTGTTGTAAACTTCAAAAAATCGTAGGAAATCAACGCGATTCATCACGGATCTATCATTTTTGTAGCGCCAATTGTTATTAATACAATTATGTATACGCGTATTTTCGATTAGAAAACAAAAAAAAAAAAAAACAAACAATTATAATTTTACCGCAGGCTTGCGACAATCGTTATTAAAAAGAAATGCTCAAAAGTATTGAATAGAATACAAAAATTATAGCGTTCGTCCACGTCTCCGTGAGACTGCACTTGACAGTTGTAGGCCGTAATAGAAGTGGATTTGGGATTGGCGATGGCGGTGCGTACGCGTGATTTCGAAATAATAATCGGATTTATGAGTACAAAAATAAAGTGAAGGAAAAAAAATTAAATAAATAAACGCGTGGTCGTATCGCGAAGGATATTATATGATATTTACAGTCTCTTTCTCTCTCTCTCTCTCGCATGCGTTGTTCTCTGGATATGCCGTCCGTATACGCACGAGGTTTTCTAAACCGCTCAATTTATAATAATATATGGTACGACAAACAAAAATACGTGACTTTAAATATTATCGGTTGATTTAGTTGGGGGAAAAAAATCGTTTAAAAAAATAATAACATCACACACACTCGACTCGTTGTACAAACAATTTTTTTTTTTTTTTTTAATTCTGAGAGGGCTAGTAACAAATATGTTTATTTTTTTTTAGTTTTTTATGTCATTAACGAAAAATTCTATACCAGAAAAAGGTGTGCATTCGTCGTGGCATTTTCTCTGAAAGAACATATTATCCGTAAGAGAGCTGGTAATTCGATTTTCTCAAAAGCGCCTAAAAAAAAAAAAAAAACCCTCGGAAACTATACGCACGTACAACGGTAGAATATTTCTTCGAAAACAGATGCAGTACAAAGAATTGCCGTAACTTTGTATTTAAAAATTTCGAAGATAATACAGTCGTTTTCGATGTCAACCGATTCGCATAGACTTTTGAGGTGAAAATGTTGATTTATATTCTGAACACATCAGAATCCGCCGTGTTTCACCGCGATCTATATACAGGATTCTTGCGACTGTACGTTCGGATATACGAGAATCGTAAACAAATTTAAGAATGTTTCCGAAATTTCTGCAAACCGACGGTCGCCAGTCCCCGAGGACCGTGGAAAACTGGCAGCCTCGAGCTCGTGTGTACCAATATCCTATGCCGCGACAGTTACAAACCTACGTCGTCATGTGTGTGTATATTTATAAATTATTTATATATATATATATATAAGAAGAAACGCTTTTTGCGAAAGTTTCGCGTGTGGGGATTGGGAAAAAGTCATTCGTTGCACTCTGTACGCCAACAAGACGAATGACCAGAAGTTTTTATTTTTTTTCCTGTACGGCGTAAAGGGGAAATTCGTCCCGAGGGCGGAAAGAAGGCGGGCAAAAAAAAAAATATTTGGCGCGTAAAACGCGTAAGGTCAGCTATGTAGTCCGTTTGAAACGTTTCGCCGTACGCAGCAGTGTGTGATACGGTAGATTTTTCTTCAGCCGTGGAACGCTGTCCGTCGTGTATAAAATATCAGTTTCTCGAAAAAACGATGACGATTACGAACGGAGACTGTGATGAATATTTGGAAAACTCGGTCCAGTGTACTTACTACTATTATGTAACGAGACAGCGGCGTAATTCACTGCGGCTCTGCGTTTTCGGTATTGCGTGTTTGCGGGAAAAACTTTTCCTCTATAGCTCGTATCCAACAGAATGGTTCACCGAATTTTTTTCCCCTCCGCGTGTCGTCATAATTTAATATACGTGTGCGTGCCGTAAGTCGATTTTTCAAAAATCATATTTTCGCTACAAAAATTATATATATATATAAAAAAAAAATTGTTCTATTTTTCTATTTGGCGCGTATTACGTACGTTGCTTTTCGTTGAATGAACGCGCTTGGATTTCGATCAGAAAACTTACTATTGAAATCACTAATATACCTTTACAACGAATTCGAGAACCCGAGAAATTACCGTAAAGTCCCGCGAACGTGTGACCGATTAATATTATATAAATGCACAACGATTATTATAGTGGTTCGGACACGCTTATGCAAAGAGATGAAACAAAGGCTGTGAGAGCGGCATCAACTAAGTGGGCAGACCAAGGAAGCGATGGTTCGACGAGGTAAACCAAGAACGTTAAGGACGCTGGACGCAGAAGATTACAGTGGGATTATTCAGGATAAGGAGAGATGAATAGAAGTAACGGTGCAGGTGGTCGAGATTTTTGGTAAGTCATAAAGTCAAGAAGAAGAAATAACAGATAATCAAAAAAAAACTTCAAATCGTCAAAATATCGAAACGGATTTCTCAAAATTCTGATTTAATCGTCACTTCAAACGTCGAAGGAACAAATAAAAAACAACAAGAAAGCAAGTGGTACGAAAAAGTAATATTCTAGAATATTGTCAAAACCAGACATCATTTCGATTTTAGGTGAATTAAACCCCCCCCCCCCCCGATTTACTGGACGCGTAAGTAAATAAATTTAATTAAAATTTCCTCGACTGCATCGTATAGTAAAACGATATATGCGATTGATCATGAGATTTGAAAATTTCACATCGAAAATACGGTTTCGAAATAAAAAAAAAATTCAGTCCTGTCTTCCACACACATCGCGTTTGTGACGCGTGTGTACACGGACTAGAATAGATCCTGCAGAAGGCTCGAGTTTACAATGATATTTGATATGAGACATTTATCGACTGTATTTTTTATTGGAAACGACACGATAAGCTGCATTTTGTACGGCTAGAACAGCGGATAATACTCGTGTGTGTATCGGAAATATGTTTTTCCGGTGTGAAATGAAATTCTCGTCGTCGTCGTCGTGCGAATAAGCAGCTTACGAGTGGATCTACGAGCTGGTCCAGAGAGGAGAGAGAGAGAGAGAGAAAGTCATCACTACGAGAACTTTAACAGACTTTAACAACGCGAATTCAATCTCGTGCGAAAATGTTCCGCCGAATAATACTATATACACGTATACGCTACACGAAATATGATATATTATTATATTATTCTCTGTTGCAGGGATTTACAAGCGCCCATCTGACAGGTGTGTGAAAAATCGAATTTATTTCGTAAGTTTTACAACGCGTTTTATATAGATAGGCACGCACTGCACCGTCCTACATCTGAATGTTGTACGAGGAGACACGGCGGAATCTAATCTGCAAAACGTCCCGGGGAAAAAAGCAACACGGTTTCCG
Source organism: Chaetogeoica ovagalla (assembly GCA_032441825.1). NCBI lineage: Eukaryota > Metazoa > Arthropoda > Insecta > Hemiptera > Aphididae > Chaetogeoica > Chaetogeoica ovagalla. The sequence goes on from CM063725.1 coordinate 917,463, forward strand.
TATTTTTGTTTTATTTTTAAATAAATGCAAAAAAAAAAAATAGACGTTTCATTATAACACGTATCGCGACGACGCGTTTACATTAAAATATGTCGTATACGCCTGCAATAAAATCGTTATTTTTATGAAAATTCGGAATAGTTTTCACGAAACGGCTGCGCAGTCTTTCGGATTATACGCTTGTAAAACACACGTATAAAATAATTGTAATTAAGACCAAATACATATTTAATAGGCCAAAATTATATTTAATTATACGTATGAAGAGTTAAAAATATTTAATGTTACTTCACTCGTCGTGTGCCAAAGTAATACGTTTAAGTAAAAAAATTCTATTACCGCTGCACGTCGAGACGTATTAATAATAATACTCGTTATAAACACAAATATAGTTTTTAATAAACGCTCAGTTGATTTCTACAATTAATTTACCGTAAATTTTATCATTAACAACATTCATTTTTTTTTTCAATACTGTTTTATGTAATGACAAGTGTAATATGGGAAAATTTTCACTAATTATATTACGTTATTCTTATTATATTAATTTGTCGTTGTTGGAATAATTTTCGTTATTTTAATTATTATTGTATTAGCTAAACAATAATATGTACTTTAAATATGTTTAATTCATTATACTTTTATATATTTTAAATAAATATCGATTAATATTTTGTAACTCGAACTATCATCACCTGCGCACAAGCACTGGGGTTAGAGATGACCAATAACATTATAATTAAATATTATATACGTGTAATCATTATTTTTGAACATTGTTGTGCAATTGGGAACTCAGAACGGAAGTTCATTAATAATTTATAAATTGAGAAAAACGAGTGTTTTGGAAATATTTCCCGAGCAGTGTTAGCTAACTTGCTTCGAATTTTGATTTCAATATTAATATGATATCATATAGTATTTTGTATAATAACACACACAAAAAAAAAAAAAAAATAAAAATACGACGGCGAAGTATAAATCGCGAAAAGAACACCGTCGTAGTATATATATGGAAAACAAAAAAATTAATGAAGAATTCATAATTTATACGTTTGTTAAAATGTTTTATATTTTATTCAACACGTGTGTATTAAGGTGAATTAATACGTTATAAAACACATAAAAAAAGGATATGTACTTTATAAATATACGAACGAAATTTAAGTATTCCGCGCAGTATTTTTTTTTATTGGTTTTTTTTTTACATTTTAAAAACTAAAATCGTTTATATTCATTCCCGCGTGTTATTAACTGGTGGTAAACGTTATTTATTTTAGTATACCTACCTTAAAACTAAACGGTAATTGTCGAAATAAAATAAATAATCGTTTATATACTTATATTAATTTTTTTTTTCTTATTGAAGAACGTATTAGAATTGTACGCAACCTTTCGTCGTTCAATTTTAACTGATATAAATCAGCAGTGCCTTCCAGTTTCGTTTATATTTCACTCGTTTCCATTAAAACGTTTGCTCGTTCCCGAGGAAGAAGGACGAGACCGACACGTTTTGATTAGCGGCTGCTGCTGCAGGTTCCTATATATAAATATTACTTGTCCGCTCTCCGTTCGGAAAATTAATATTATTATTTCTAACTCGAATTGATTATATCATAATCTTATACGTACAACTATAATATATATACAAATTCGGATAAATCTCTAAATCGGTTTTCTAATTAATATGTTGTATAGACGGCGAATGAATTGACGATAATTAAAAAAAAATATTTTTGATTAATTCATAATGAAAGATAATCGATGTAAATATTACAATAATTATAATTATTATATTATAATTATAATTATACCGTTTTATTTCTTACAAAATATTAATATTAGTGATTGACGGCGGTAAGTTATTTGATTTTTATACGTTTTTTATTTTCTAAAATATTTATTTACACGGCTAGAAATGTTGAATTTTTTTTTTTTTACTCCAGAAATCATATTTATATAGAAAAATTAATTAGTTACGGAAAATGTTTAAAACGAAAATAATTCGATTTAATATTAAAAGTTAATATTTTCTAATAAACGTAAAAAAAAAAAAAAAAAATTGTACGAAACGTAACATTTATAATTTGCCTACAATTCCCCCCCCCTCCCCCTGGTAGCTTACATTATACGTATATACATATTATAATTATGTTATATTCATATGGACGATATGAAAAATACGCGACCCTTTTAAACAGCACAAAATCAATAAAAAACAAATAGTATTTTACGTTAAAAATCAAAGGCAATCGTGTGTGTAATAAATGTGTATATAAGCGTTTAATAATAATGCACATTACAAAATCCGATATACGAGAAAGAAAGAAAAAAAAGATTTTTATTCCCCCCTATATATATATATATATATAGTCGCACTGAATATATTATATATTGTTTATGATATTAAATCAAACAGGTGTTGGTTGCTGTGCTCGGCGTGGGATGCTGGAAATTTAACACTTAAGGGTTAAGAATATTGTTGTTGTCGACGAAATACGTTCCTATACACAACGGGACCCTCATCCCGAGTCTTTTATTACCGAGATAATAATAATAATAATACGTTTTTTATCAGACCGATCTCACCACCATAACCACTACGTCTCTGTATTGGTATACATTCGTTCGCTACGGATGTATAATTATCGTTTCGCGTTTTTTTTGTTTTGTCTTTCGAACCGAAGAGCGTATAACTAAGCATCTCCTTACGAACACGGTAAAACGTATAATCGTCGTGTACATTTCAAGTGGGAAAAGTCAGGGAGAAATATCGAAAACTATTATTGAGCTGATAACATTAAAGAAAATGTGGTTATAAAGAAATTTTTTAAAATTCACGCAAAGAGTGAGTGTAATGAAAGTGTGTTGAATATTAGGAAGACTTACTCAGGAGAAGAACTCCATATCAGATGTAATTAATATTTTTTGTTTATTTTGTTCTTCCTGAACATACAGTTGAATCATTATGTCATCCACGTTAGATGTATTAACCGATTTTAAATATTTTATTTCATAAAAATATTAACTACATTGATACTTTTGACACGGAATTACTCAATTGAGTATTTTTTAAGTTTTCCTGCAGATTTTCACCATATTTCACCTACTCATTTGTGTTTATTTTTGAATGTGCACAGCTCAATAAGTTTCCGATTTTCTTTTTTTGAAATTGAATATTTAAAATCGGTTATTATTTTTAACAGGGAAAGCAGCAATGGCCCGGCTGTATGTTCATGATTAGCAGAAAGAACGTAATAAAACCCGAAGAAAGTTCTCACGGAATTCTCTAATAAAAAAAAAAGTATGGAATTTTTATTATAAAAACAAAATCAAATAAAATAATAAAAAGGGATACGTGAAAGAAATAGAAATAAAAAATAAAAACTATAAATTAAACTCGTAAATAAAAAATTCATATATATATATATATATATAAACAATAAAAATAGAAATGTATGTGCGTATATATCAAATGGAGTCATATTATAAATGTGTAGGAGTTGTTGTGTTAAATTAGTTTGTTTTACTACCAGCTTCGATAAAAAGTCATCGATCGGATGAATTGAACGAGAAAAAAAATACAACAACGGAATAAATAAAAAAAAAAATTGAATAAAATTATAAAGAGAAAATTATAAATATTTCAATAAAAAGAGTCTAAATAAATAAAATAATAAAGAAATTACTTACGCGGAGAATTAAATTATTAAAAAAAAAAAAAACCATTATGTCATGTTTTATTAATATAAAATATTTATTTAAAAATCCGTTTTGTCTAATTAAAATATATTTTTAAATTTATTCAGTTTAATTTCTTTATATACCTAGTTCTTCCAAAAACCGAATTCATATTAATGTTATAATCATTAACGAAAATCCGGGAGGATTAGGAGGGAGCTACACGTCATGAATGTGTGTGTGTATGGATAAAACAAAAATGTTAAGCTCTCCTCCCCACGGACGTGACCAAATATCCGCCTATGATTAATACAATGAAAATAACGTAAAAATAATATTTCTTTGAGTGCCGTAGGTGTTAAGGAAACGCTGATCTAGTCCGTTTTATACGTGTATGGCTTAATTTCAACTCTTATTTCCGTAAACGAGAATGTCATAAAGTTTTAGCCTCGAATAACAAAAACAAAATACAAAAACTTTTTGAATATTATACGAAGTTTTTCGACAATATAAATTGTACACCCATCACATATATGTGTATATATAACGTGTGTTGGAAATATCGTCAAAATCGACTCGACAACGGTTTTAAGACGTTCAGAGTCATACCTTCGCGCGTTTTCCACGGGGACCGCGAAAAACTAAAACGTTACCATCTGCACACACTTATGTGTATTGGCAACGTCCTCGTCGAGTATACACCGCGCGCCTCTCAATACTTGTGTAAACAATATTCAAAGAACGCGGTGTGAATTCGGCTAAACAATCGCGAAACATATAATTATATTATATTGAATTGCGTTTAAAAATATTTTTTCATTTTGGAAGTTTAAAAACAATGTAAAATATTTTCCTTGCGGGTTCAGATCAAATTTTCCGGGTATTTTCCAAATTTCACCGTTTTAAAACAGTGAAATTACATGATATTAAGTTCGGTTAAATTATATTTTACGAGTATCTAACGTAACGTTAATTTGTTCCGAAGAACGAAGTCGACGAATTTTAGTGATTTTGTGTGGCTCGTCGATAATAATAGAGTTTCTGCGACTCGCAAAAATTACGACAACGAGAACGAGAAATTTGTCGTAAACTGTTTCTTGTATACGAGAAACGTAACGTGAAAAAACTAGTTTCGACGATCCGTGTGCGAGTAACTAACATTTAAATATATAGTTATATAGTTAAAATGATATTCAATAATTGTATAATTTTAATTTTTATTATATAATTTTAATTTTAATTGTATAATTTTAATATATAGAGTATTCAGTATACTAAAATACATACTTACTTATTTGATACCTAGTTGTTGTCTTTCATAAATACTTAGGAGAAATTTAATCCACTGATCGATAAAATGATGATTAAGAGATCTTGATACTTTTCTAATACATCGACTTACACTAGACTGACTTAATGGCTTTCATTTGGCCACTCTGGTCGTATAGCTTACTTCCTTCTCCATCAATTTAAATCAGACCGATCGCGCTACGATTATTATTCGCTTCACACTAGACTCACCGACATTATTACTACTATTCGGAAAAAACCCTGTAAAATTTTTGTTCTTCTCAAATACCCATTAAATTCTATGAGTGTGTGGCCATATTTATGGAACTAAATCAGAGTGTTCTCGTAAAAAAGAGGTTTGGAACCACTGTGCTACACAGTACACGAGTCAATGGAGCCCGTGCTTATTGCGCCGACTCGACACAGCTCGCACAACAGCCTCGACTTCCAGAATTCCAGATCTAATAAAACAAAAAAAACTAATTGTCATGATATGTAATTAACGGAATCGTAATTTTGACAAAGCTGGATTAAGAATAAAAAGAACATGTTGGGGATTAATCGTGAATCATTCCATCCATACTATATAATGATGGTACATTCCGAATGTTTACCGAGCACACAATATGTCTTGTAAATCAAATGACAGCATATTTAAAGAATATCAATTGATAATATATGCTGTGGCAATCGTGTTGTATAAAATGGGTAAACAAAAACAAAAATAATTAACTAACCTCTTGATTTATGTTTTTCATGAAGTGCAATGGATATATCTCGACTACCCCGAATACACTGGAGTTCTCTTTCCTGGATTTCGGCTTTTGTGAAATCACATTCCGACCGGACGTAATTTTTAATCAATTTTGATCGATCCCGATCAAAAAAGTCCACGTTCGGATCGTCATCTATATAAGAATTTTCAACAATTTCAATTATAAAAATAAATTTTTTTTAAAAATATAAAATGCGAACACTGCAAAAGATTCACTTACTGTTCGAGCATACGATAGCCATAGCTATGGTTAACGACCGTACAAAATCAGCGACTCCAACGATTTTCGCATCTATATTTTTCTAATGTAAAGAAAATATATCATTCCATTAATTATAACCGAGTGACAGGACAAATTTGGTCCAGAATCAATGAGATCACAAATTACCTTAATCCATTTATGAATGGCGCTGTATAAGGACTTGTTTCCTTCGATTACTCCTGTGATTTTATGTATTGACATTGCCAATAACAATACACCCAGTTGCTAAAAATCATAATGAAAAACCATTTATTTAATACATGTAATTCGTGTTAATATTGAAAATAAGAAAACTGCAACCGTCTGTGTGTTAAATTTTCTACTTACGTCGTTCTTGAAAAACTTATTGATATGGTTGTCTGGCATGAACACGTCAAGCGGCACGTGTTTCGCTTGACCTCTCCACATATCATAAGTTTGTAAAGCACCGCTGAATTCCTAAATAAACAATTACGAAAATCATTATATTGTACGATAGAAAAATATTTATAATAACAATAAATATAAAACATACACGTGCCAAATCATTATCGACGTTCATGGCGTTTTCGGAACGGAGAATCGCATTCATAATTTCAGCGAAAAACGCGCTGGAATTATTTGGGCGTATGGAGGAGCAAGTTTGCTTTAAATTACAGAAACCGAACGAAGCAGTTGTTGTAGTCAATAACGGAGCTATAAAAATTGTATTTAATAAGATATAAAAAATACAAACGATTTGCTTATGAATTATATGCAAAAATAAAACATTTGTGTCTTAACTCACCAACGATTGCGGCGACGTAGAGGAAGAAGTGAGGATAATCCATGAGATAATCGTCAGATTCCTTAAGAACAGCGTCGATCCTATATAAAAGACTCGATTTAGTACGTAAAATAAGAATCACATTATTGTATAACGATACGTTCAATTGTAAAAAGTAGAATTGTTTTCAAGAATTAAGGAGATTTTTATAAGAAAAAATGGGACAAGCGACACTGGAAGGATTAGCAGGAATTTTGCCCATTTATTATTTTAACAAAAAATGTTAACTCCTTAATAACATATAGAAGAAAATAGCGATCTCAAAAAGGCTTACCCTCGAGTAATGTCAGTCATGTTCAGAACATTATTGGACAAAAGTTCCGCGAACATTTTACCCGCCTCCGTTCGGGTGTTCGGACCATCGTCCAAAGTCATGAGTGACGTTGACGTCACGAAATCTTGGTGCCTTGTGCGAAGAACCGACATTTCATCTTCGACTAGCAAATGAATTACGTCCTGCGCACACATATTATTATTATTATTTTGTAATTACTCTTTGTATAGGAAAAAAAGAGGTCACAACAAAACGACAAAGTATTATTCACTACTCTACGGGTTTAAAAAAGGTATAAGAGTGGATCAAAAGAACATGCTAAATAAGAATCGGCGTCTTCAAATTTCGATTTCAACGAGGAAACTGGATTGTAGTTGAGAAAGCTTGATATCACAATGTAATCGCTGTAAAGATACGTTGTTATGCGTACCAGAAAATTAAAGATCTACGGGAACAATGATGGAAATACGAATGAGTTAAGCAGGACAAGTGAACGGTGTTAACGATCGTGTTATATCAATATTTAAAGACGGACGAATACATTTAATAACTGTTAGCGAATTAATTCCGACAGCTTATAACATATAAGTATTTAACTTTAAAGAAATACGCACGTCCAAATTATGCATTTGCTCGTATTCCTTTATCACACTACTACACAGCCGCCGGATTTTATCGTTCAATTCTGCAGGGTCCATTTCATCTTTTACTGCACAATCAACCTTCTTCTTTTTCGTCTTAGATGTTTTGGGACATGTGGGTTGTTTCGTCTGTCCACGTCCTTCAGTTTCCGTTATCTTTTCTACTGCGACATCTGCAGCTGTTTATAATTGTATATATTTAAAATTCTGGAAAATTCTCCATATATAACGTATTAATAATATTTACGACGATTTTTACTAGCGCAATTGCTATTGTTTTCTTTTTTGTCCGCCACATCAGATTTGTCACCCAAAACTTTTGGTGCCCATTTATTATTTCGCATGTCCAAAACATCCTGTATCATGAATCGCGTTCTCGGAGAGGTGCTTTTCGCAGCCATTGTATCTTTAATTTTACTAATTGCACCGTTTAAATCGCAGGACTGCAAAAATAATAATATAAAACGTAAAAAAAAAATATAGGTCTATGTAAATTTTATTGAACGTAAATAGATTTGTACGGAGGTAATAAAAACTTGCCTGTTCTAATTTTTTGCCTGCAATCTTCAATAGGTTACACAAGCATTCCAACGATTCTTCGGTACGCTTAGATATCAAATTCGTAATACAAGACTGCATTATCTTTGTATTGATAATTTCTTTATTATATAGTTCTCCCATGAAACTAAAAAATATGGAAAGAGAATATCAAAAATTGACATTGGTCTACGGGAAGCACGTCTGTTATTAAAATCTCTATACGCGATGTATTGTAGTTTACCAGCAATTTCCGATGGAACGTCTACGCAGCCTCCTTTCTTCATCTTCAAATTCTGTTTGAAGTTTTTTCTTCTCGTCCTATATATTAAATGTAATATATTTATACGATTATAAATATTTTTATGACGGGCACACATAGTAATATCGACCGAGGTACGGATTGGTGAGGATTAATATATATATCATAATAAGAATAAATTACTGGATCTGTGCACGATTCGATGATCTCAGATTTCTTCACTAAACTCGTTTGGTCGCTCGTTTGAGAGAAAATCTGGCATTTATTGATCAATAGTTTTTTGAACGATATCGTCGTCCTTTTATTCTCTGTGCGAGTCACTTGTAAGGATTGAAGTAATGAACAAAGGATCGCGTATTGTGACACGAAACATCGTTCTTCAATCGCCTAATTTGAATGTAAATAAAATATAGAATTACATATATTAAAATATAACATGATTTTAAAGGAAAGCGTTAATAATATTTGCACATGTACTAAATAACTTAAATTTTATAATTATTGATAAATACACTAATTTGCTGAACACGTGAAATCATAAATTAAAACACCAAATAAAATATTTGGGTTATTTTTTCTACGACTTTGTCAAGTATATTGTATACCACATACAAGTGTTACTATTAAATCGTTTTATCTACATTGATTAGATCATATTACTCTTTCAAAAACTAAATCGACGACTTTCTCCAGAAGTTCAATCGTATTTATAGTCAAGGCCTTGAAATCCTTGATCAATACATCAATGTTTTCAGGCGTGATCTTGTTCAGTATCGATTGTACTGCTTTGTTCAATTCCTGTTTACAATGTAACATATTAATGAATAAAAGCCATGACAGTTTTAGTTTTAGCGCTAATTTTTTGTTTTTTTTTGGTCGTTCGATAGTTATTTAAAGCTGCCGCATTTCATTCGAGTCTTCGCGGACATCACTAATATTATTTTACTAATTAATAGCATGGATGACACATATAATCCGAGTTGACCAACAATACGGATTTTACGATTTCCAACCGTTTTCATATTATATTCCTATGAAATAATATATATACCTCGATGACGTTATTTTCCACGTTTTTCTCCGTTTTTGTCATCGCTATTGTCGGAACCCACGCTTTCTCGGCTTTGTCCAACTCGATTTCATGATGTGCTAAATTCATGTGTACGATTCGTTTGCCTTGCACATTAACGTTTGCCGAAATGTACGGTCGACCCTTCAAAACATGTTTGATATTTAATACACCGAGCTTCATGAAAATGAAATCTATACCTTTTGACGTGTAGCGAAATTATTAATACTATTAGGGATTTTGTCCACTTTTGAGTTTTCGATTGTACTGCAAACCCGCTGCTGACGACGCCAAGGAGCATTAGACTCCGCTATCTTTTAAAATTATAGGATTTAATTTATATTCACAAGTTAATACGTAGATAATATAAATTTCTGAAACAAGCCTCATAAGATACCTGGTTCGTATTGTTTTCGGTATTTTTCGTTCTTGTAACTGCAGTAGTATACGAAAAAGTCTTCGTTTCAATCGTCGGGATCAAAACCTCCTCGGACTTATCCAAATTATTTTCGTTTTTAACCACGTCTAACGATACTTCTGGTATTGTTTTTTCTTCCTCGATATTACTTTTTGTAATAGATGATTGCTATTTTTTTTTTATTTTTTTTTTGTGAAAAAAGAAATCAATTTAATCATATTTAGTATCATAAACAGTAGATTTAAAGATGTTTTGCATTTAAGGCATAAGGAAGTCTACAAGTTATATACACGAACTAATATCTCCTCGAAAGGTATTTTCCGTTACATTACTGCAGTATAAAAATAATCAAGGTTTGACAAATTCTTGATCTGTAGTGATATCATAATATATGTATTTACTTCTAATGAATTGTTTGGGGGCTGATCTAACGATTTTGTTTCGACGTTAATAATTTTTTTGTCGATTCCTTCATCTTGTCTTATATGCGTCGCTTCTTGCGAATTTGCGTTTTTACGACACTTCGCTCTATTTCTCTTCTGTTGTATGAATGTAACAAATATTCAAAAATATTTTAATCGATTTTCAATCACATATATGATTAAGTTACATTACGATACATTTTATTCTATATATATATAATATATATTATATAAGCTTTGTATATCGTTAAAATATAATACGTTCGCAATTTATATTCATAGTCTATGAAATGTACCTTTTTGCTTTTTTGTTCTGAAACTCCTTCTTCGGCTTTACCAAATGTGAGTTCGTTCGCCTCTCTCGCGGACGAATTCATCGATACAGATGTTTGCGCAATTTCTTGTCCATTAATCTCAGCCATGGTGACCTCAGACGTAAGGTATTCGTCTAACTGCTTTAATAACAGAAATTAAAATTTCACACTATTTCCCTTGTTCATAGGCTATTAGAAAATTCGATTTTCCAGTTATTTTATTTAACATTAAGTATTCCCGTACAACAATAGTTATTAATTGAACGAATTCAGATTGACATATTATTAGTATATCTTATTATATTTATTATAAATTATTCTAAAATTAAAACTTTTATTCTTATCTCTTAATTCCGAGATGTGATCTTTGAAAATGGCTTTACGAATACAAAAGAACCCGCTGAATATTTGTATTATACGATGTTAAAATATTCGTTTTAAATGTAGTACCCTTATCTCATCCTTCACGTCGTCATATATCTCGATTGTACATTTGGTCGACTTCTGTGATTTACTACGCCGACCAATTTTGAAGCAATTCTTTTTTACCGTTTTCCATATTCTTTTTCTGCCTTGATTCATTGCAGAAAGTACTCTTCTAATTGTTTCCATAATAACGTTAATATAACTGTAATGTATTCACAAGAAAAATCAAAATTTTACTAAATGTCTAAAATACTATTAACTTGTTTGACGTTCTAAAAGCGAATGACGTATATCATTATTACTACTTTTATTTTACTCTTTTAAACAATTAAACAGTTTATATACGCGTTTCTGGGTAACCACGATTGATTATATTATTTATTTCCTTATATCGACCAGAATAAAATTATATTCCCTTTGTTTTTTTTAACTATAACAGACTTTTAACAGCAGAATTCAGCAGTCAGTTGTGTGCGAATAACATTCAACACAGTTATTTTAATTTAATGAAAAATTGATTAATGTTATCAACGGTAGTAATAAGTGCACTATAAATATAAATACTCCGTTGTTTACAATAATTACATTTGTAATCCTTTTTTCTTTTTTTGTATACGAGCAAGTACGTAAAATCACATTGTATGTAATCATTTTATCATACGCTATAAAGTTTACATTTTAATCTTAAGTATATATGTCTTAGAAAATTATCTTATTATAAAATAATATATCCTTGTATATTGTTACATTATTACGTATTACAGTCGGTATGAAAATTAATACATTATACAAAAATGTATGATATGGTAAAATTAATAACAATAAAAAAAAAAATTTTGAAAAATTAAAAATATATTATATTATGTATTGTCGCTATTTTTCACTCGTCGCGTACTGTTTCTAAGAGAGTATAATCTCCAAATCTGTACAGTTTTTTAAATGTATAAACGGCTGGAAAATCGTTTGAATATATATTATATTAAACACGTTTTCTTCAAATCGTTTGATGTATATTCATCGAATATGATTTCACTAGTTTCCACAACTGGAAAAACTCTCTTTTCTTTTTGCACTTCACGAGAATATTGAGACGTAATATTTAGCGAAATTCAAATTTAGCCCCGATTTGAACACGGTGGCGTCATTTGGAGGAGGGAGATGTGCAACGGCACCACTAACTTAAAAAGTGTTAACAGTTGGCCCGCCATTAATACTCCAATGCGCCATTATTATTAACTTATACATTATGTTTTCATATATAATATAAATATGTATAGGTCACTTACATTTATATGTATAAATATTTTTATTTTTTTTTTTTGATGGCCTGGTGAAATGTCAAAATTGGCCTGCGTAAAAGTTTACACACACCCGAAAAATAAACTGAAATTGCGCCCATGGTGCGCACAATAATTGTGTGCATAATACGATCATCCTGTATACGCTGCAGCAATGTGTTCTGAAAAGTCCACGTGACGTATACGGTATACGGGGACAAAAATGAGTCGTTGTAATTTTTCTCTTCGAACATTTGCCGGGTACACGACACCCGGGGGAGAATATTTTTTTATGTTATAAATTCCGGAATAGTCGTCGACGAAATACGATACGCACGCGCGCGCGCTCGCGAACAAGAGTTAGATGCGAGAAAAAATATTACCGGGTACTTGAATTATCCATCATGAACTATCGTTTAACTATCGTATTTACACTGTGTCTTCTTCGTATCCGTTTCGGATGTTGAAAATCATAATAAAATATATTCGTTCTCTTTTTTCTTTTTTTTTTAATATCGTGTACGAAATAAATTACTAAATGATGTCATACAGCAAACCGATCTCGGAGTGTTTTCAACTACGATATCCTTCTGTTCTTCAAATATCAATTCTTCTCCCATCTGTTTTCCCTCGAAAAACAAATTGCAGTAAACTACGTAATCCATGATTATTTATAAAACCATATATATTTATTTATTTATTTATCATATAACGAAATTACACGTGCATGGTCGTGTGTGCAGGAGGCAAATTCGTTGCCGAGTGATAACTGCAATTTTCTCCTCGTAATTATTTCGCATATCCACTAGATTTTCATGATATACTTTTTGTATAAAAATCGTTAACGTTTGGTAAATTACAAATCAATTATGTATTTTCTCGTGTGAAAAACGTTTACGTTTAAGTGTCTCTCACTCTCACCTCACCGCACGGACGTTTTTCAAACCGTATTTAAAACCATCTGCGAAAATCACTCAACAAATACAAAACGAAATCACATCTCGATATTTTCTATAGCATTCGAGTGAATTTTACGATTTTATTTATACAAGTACTGCAAATCGCGTCCACTCGATGACGATGAAACCGTTCGAATCACAATTGTGTGACATTCGATGCAATACCCTAACGTGCAAATGATTTCGGCATAATTTTTTAGATCAATAGTTAGGTACGTTTCACTAAGGGCCTAAAAGACCATCTCATGAGCAGCGGAGTCGTTCCCATCTTTGAATAACACAACGCACACACTCGATATCGCTGCTCATTATACACATAATATTATATTAGAAAGTTATGACGATGTGTTTGAAATTAATTCCAAATAACAGCGCTCGTTTTACACGCAGCATTATGCTCTAGTACACTCGCTTGTTACATAAATAATAATCTGACAACAACAATAATAATATTATAAAATAGGTTTGAAATTATGTTGTCGTTTTTCGCTTCTATTTTTTTTTCATTTAAATGTAAATAACACACGATGAACGTTATAAATATCGGGCGATCACGAGTGTCTCAAACACGATTCACGCATATATTTATCACAATAAGGACATGACGCGAAAACGTGTAGAATATTATTTTAACAACACGTTGTTTTATATACTCGACATGACCACACAATGCGTGTACAACGATGTTAAAATTATAAAAATAAAAAGAAAAAATTAAGGATCCGCCGGAGCCTTGAAAAATCGGCTAAGAGTGAGTTTAAATAGAGTGCAAAGATTTTTGCAGTCGGGTATGAATTTGCAGATCGAGTGTACGGTAAATCGTTAGAAAAAAGATTTTGTGAACGACGCAAGTGGCACTGCAGCGTTTTTAAACATACGTTCCTGATTTCAGTTCATAGAAAAACGCAAATACTTTTCACGTTCAAAACGTCAAACGTCGAAAATTTCACCTCGAAAAGTGTATTACAATTTTTTTTTTTTTTTAATTTTCCAATTGGATTTAACTACGCTTAATGAAACTATTAAGACAATCGAAAAACGTTCACTACACTCCGTAAGTAGCGAACAAGTTTCCAAATACACCGAAAATAATAATTAAAACGACGAATAAAATGTATTTCTCCATTCAATCGTACGGCGATGAACCCATGGCTTTGTTCTGAACAGAAATTCCTGTTATGATCAGTCAGTCCGATTAAACATTAAATAATTTAATTTTGGGTAATAGAAAAAAAATCAAGTATTTCTCCGGTGCGCTGATCGCGGTCGTCTCGAAACACACGGAATTACGAAGCCGTTCGCAAGGAAATAATTTATCACGCGCACGGAAACATTTTAAACCCGAGCCCGAGCATCAATCGAGAATGTGATTTTTGAACCGAAAAACCTTCAATAGTTTAATCGTATGGGAAAATCGATAATAGTATTAGCTTACTTCCAGTGTGTATTTATTGATTTTTTTTTTTTTTTTGCCACCAACCGTATGAAGAAAAAAATGCGATATCAACTTTTTATTATTAATAATATAAATTAAGCGGGAATCCAAAGACGCGGTAATTTACTCTCGGTTGGAAATGTTTAAGATTTTTAAATAATTTTTCTCGTCTACTTAAAAAAACTTAAAACATCAATTCATCGTCAAAACAGTGCCGTCTTATTATCGTCGTCTCCTTCTTTTCGTAAACGGAATATTTAAAACGATAATAATAATAATAATAAAAAAAAAATCGATAAATTAATTAATTTTGAGGCAATAACGCAAAAAAATCGATTTCCATTCGATATAATTCATTACTCTGTCGATAGTGTGAACACTGTACAGTTGTCTTTACACAAGTTTTAAACGGAATAAAACGCGGTGTCGGCGCGCGTGTGAGATTCCCGTGCGCGAATAGTTTTAATTATTCGCATAAAAAAGGAAAAAGAAAAACGAAGGGCTCACCGCGTATAATACGACAATTTATTATATAATAATATACGCGTATACGTGTGACTTTTGTACACGGAATTTTCAAAACATTCGAGTTTAAAACGAGGCACGGCGTTGTATATATTTAGTCGTATAATACGTACATATAAGTCCTTTTCTATTTTTTGTAATTTCCGACTCGAATTTTTTTTCTTTCCGATTTTATGCACAGACCGTGTTTATAATGATATAAGAAAACTATACTCGTGTTCCGCACTTGATTATACTCGAGGTCTTTGCCTCGAGAGATTTGAAGTTTGGTCATTAGGCTGTAAATATTTTGTATAATTTATCGAAAATACGAAAATACTCGAAAACTTGTATAGTAAATAACGCGCGCGAACAATATTCTACGGGACGAAAAATTATAATCAAAGCAAATTAATTCATTAATTTAAAATGTCGCGGTTACGAAATAATAATAAATCCTTTAAAACTTCGCGTGTACTTGATAAGTTTTTTTTTTTTGTATTTTCAATTTCAATAGTATACTTTATGCCACGTTTAGGATAGAACTCAAAATCATATTTATAACAAAAATCAAAAAAAAAAAAGGATTCCGTCATTAAAAATTAAAAAAAAAAAACACAATATAAATTTGTCGCGAAAATAAAATAAAACCGTCGGTCTAAATACATCGACAGTGTTATAACAATACGAATTTGAAAAAAAGCAGTTCATTTTCGTTTTTAGTACAGTCTAATTTTCCAAACGTATATTATACGTAAATAAATTTTAATACTTTGGAGCTGTCTGAGGCGTTTAAAACTCGGAGTGACAAAAATAATATATTTACTCCGCAATGCCGAGACGAATCGAAATGACACGGGTTAAAAATCGTATAGAAACGCAAAGTGTTTTAATTCAAAACGCCGTTCGTGGAAAACGAAAACGTATGAAAATAAACTCGAATCCGTAAAATTATCGTGTATAAAACAAGTAATAATTGCGTGTGTGTTTCTTTCATTCCGACAAGAGCGGATTGGACAACGTCTCCTCCGTTCCAATAACGAAAATACGTAAAATCGAGTAGTCTGAAATGAAAAATTTATTTTCAAAGAGTGTATAGCTATAATAATAATCGACGATTATTCTCCCCCCGGTGCTTTCAACAATATTTCTTTGCGTGTTCTAACTATGCACATTTTTTTTTCTTTCATTTACGACGAAATATTATAAATTAATTTTATTCCGTGTAGGTATTTGTGAAATCGATCTATTAAAAAAAAAAAAAAAAAATATATATATATATATATATTTTTCGTTTTATTCGTATTTTTATTATTATTTTTTTTAACGTCATATTACGATTATTATTGTTATTACAATATTTAACCGCGTACAAATAATTTTCCACGTGACCGTCGCCGCGTTCCACGTATAAATTATATAAATAAATGCTCGTCGTTGCAGTGCAAATTGAAACGATTGGTGAAAAATGTATATATAGGCCTCTGTAAGGTTTTATAAATAATAAAAATTGTGTATGTATAACCACCAGCTATCGTTTCCCGAAATCGTGCGAGTTTGCCGTATAAATATGCAAAAAAAGCTCTAAAATAAAAAAAAAATTGAAAAAAAGCCAGTCCGGAATTCAAATTTTGCTAAAAATTTTTTTTTTTTTTTTTTAATAAAATAATCAAAATATTACATTTAATACGGTTTAAAATCGTCATAGAATAGGACACACCCACCTCACACATAGCTATTTAATAACCAAACGACATCCCTCATCATGTGAAGTATGCGGAGCACCCTCAGTATCCAACACATTATCACTGGATGCTACAAATATGAGGATAATCGTAAATTGGGACCAAACGTCACATAGACAATAAGAATTTAATAGCCTTTTTAAATAAATCCAAATTATATAATCTAATTTAATTTATAGAAAATATATTATAAAACATGTTAAACAATTATGTATATTGTATGGCCTTAGCCGCCGATGTATTTTGCTCATTAAAAAAAATAAAAATAAAAATGTTAAATATACATTATAACTATAAGCGGATATTTGGTCTCATCCGTGAGGGGGTTTAACATTTTTGTTTTATCCATTAGCGTAAACAGACATTTTTAGACACTTCAACCTACTAATACTCGTTGTATCGTAGCGCTAGCTGGTACCTGTTTTCTTTTCCAGTTTTATTGCGTTCGACAGGCGCGCTCTGTCCGTATACGCGGGTGTTTAGTTTGACGCTGACCGAGCAATAAATCATATGCGCGTATGCTAAATTTATTATTATTATTATTATTTCGCGTGTTTCAATAAAATAAACTTAAGGATTCATCTTGCCCCGTTCTACACTCGTTTACACGTTTACTCATT
This sequence comes from Chaetogeoica ovagalla, assembly GCA_032441825.1. Taxonomy (NCBI): domain Eukaryota; kingdom Metazoa; phylum Arthropoda; class Insecta; order Hemiptera; family Aphididae; genus Chaetogeoica; species Chaetogeoica ovagalla. The sequence goes on from CM063725.1 coordinate 935,179, forward strand.
TATATTACATAGATATGACTGTAATGTATATAATTTAAATATAACATAATAACTTAAACTCTGTTTACCTATATTTGTACTTACTGTTAAAATTGGTCGCACGGGGCCTGTTATTATAGTTCCTAAGTCAGAAATTACATTGTTATCGTCTATAGTATTTTTTGTACAGTTATATCAATTTCTATACTAATATTTTTAATATTGTCTATTTTCAGATTCTAGTGATGTTGTTGATGAAGAATCAGTAACAATTAATTTTTTTTTTTTTTTTACATTAAAGATATCAAACACTACGTATATTTATTTAATAATATTAAACACTGTTTAATAATAATTATAATAATAATTGTATTCGACACTTTAAAGACAAAATATTATACGACATAGTCGCGGATTTAACATACTTTTTCGTTTTGCCGTCATCCATTGTAATATTATTAAATCTTCACAGGATGAAATATAATTTCGGATTTTGGATGAATCCATTAAACGCTACTAGAAAATTATCGGTAACCTTCCGATTTTCTTTTTTCCTTCGTCGTTCTGCGCATTTTTTCGTTTTATTAAAACGAATATTCCCTGGGGCCGTTACACACGAGTTTTCTCCGTTGTTGGGCGCGCAATTCTTAAATCCAAACACGTATATAATATTTCAATATAAGCGTTTCGTTTTACGTTTAGGCACGATGACTGCGCATATTAAAATGATCGAATGTCGTCGATTGGCCAGGGGGAGAAATAAAAATCTTTTGGAAAACGTGATTCAATTTCCATAAATGTCTGTAGGAAAAAAAAGAAGCGTCGCATTATTGGCAAAATAAAAAAAACACCGACAAGACGTAATTGTATACCTAACGATTAAAAAAAAAAAATTAAATATGTATTATTAGCGATACATACCGCGATTAAATTACAAACGATTTCTTTTATCCTCGTTACTTTACATAATATTGTTTGTGTTACAATATAATAATTATATTATACGGTGTATTGTTATGTAACTCTTTTAAAAATGCCGCGTGACGTAAAATGTAAAAAAAAAAACAAATAATAAAAAACGTTTTCAAAGTTTATACACGAAAATATTGTGAATATTTTATAATTTATATAAAAACACGTTTAATATACGAAAATAAATTGCACGACGTCTTAGTTTTTCTCTTGCGCAACATTGCCGTTATGTAATACGCGGTATTTTTATTATAAGTTATTAAACTTTAACTCGTTTTTGTTAAAAGAAAAAGACCAAAATAAGCGCACGACAAAAAATAAATGTTCACTTTTTTACCGCGTAAATTACACACATATAATTGGAATAAGAAATGTATACACACACACGATTTCGAACGTCTTTATGTTTTCCGATATTTGTCAAATCGCGAACATATTATATATACATAAACATGTACGGTACGTTTTTAATTTTAGTAATTTTTATTTTAAACTACGGAGAGTTGATGTTCATTTACCGAAAACCTGGAATTAACGCATGCCTAATGAGTAAAAGAATCGAGTGGACAGGCCGCGTCTGAAGGAATAATAATGAAAGCATTTGAAGGGAAAGTAGACGAGAACGGACCGGCCTAGACAACGTTGAATTGACAGGGTCAACGACAGTGGCGGTGGCTTTGAGGGCGAGGCAAGTGAGGCGACGTCTCGCCTAAAATTGTATAGTAAACAATACTCAAAAAGTATACTTCTTTGCTCATCGATAGCACATATTTTCGCTAATAATTTTTACGGTATTCATGATTTTATTCGAGAAAAAATTCTTTATGAAGTTTAATAATATAAATTATTATCATTTATTATATTGTATATCATATTCCGGTTTATTACCGAAAATCGCGATAAACCGATAATAAATGCACGAAATAATTGTTACGTAAACGAACGGTGGTATTTCAGTCGGTGGCAATAAGAAAGGCACCGTCCAACGTCGCCTCCGAGTTTATACTTGTGTAGTTCAACAACACGTCAGTTGTCATTGTCACGCAAGATATCGGTACAAAGGTCCATGCATGGTGGTGGAATTGATTCAAACGGAAACCGTTGTGATATTAATTTATATTTCGGTCTTGTTCGAATCGTCGCTCGTGTTGGTCCGTTTAAATTTTGAGCGTGTTTTGGCGAGTTCGTATTTGGCAAATAGTTTACTCGAACAGCAAACAGTTTGTTTTAACGAAATTGTCTGCTACATGAATGCACTTTATAACAACCTGGTTGACCGTTTTAATAAACACCTCAGACCGTAACGACTCATTGTATTACATCTATTATACGGAACAAGTATATTATAATATATATATATATATATATATAAATAATTATTTTTATATGTTTAAATTTCATTATTGTGAAGTGTAATTATTGTTTACGAAGGGAGAAGCGATACATAAGTCGGTTCACCGAAAAAAAATACAACCGAAACCGCTACTGTTTAACGAAAATCTAAATAAGTGTTCACAGGTAATAACGATAGAGGAGAGCGTCGACGAAGTCAGGTGGAGAAATGTAGTAGAGGCAGCGAAAGTCTTTGAAGGACTGTAAAAGCTGACGGAGAAGAAGAGGATCAAGGCGAGTTTTTAGAAATTTTAATACCGTACGGCATATTGCAAATTATGCATATATTGTGTACTGCTATTTAATGCTACTTTAAATAAACGAAATTATTGATTCGTATAATATTGCAGTTCAGGAATATATCAGATCGTATAAAATCATCCTGGATCGTTGCCGGCAACCCGGTTTTGAGATCCGGTAACAACGGAACTCGGGCCGTCGTTACATTATATACTAGTATTAACGAATTATCTGGTTCGTATTAATAATTATCACGTGTGCGTATTGAGATTTATGTCGAGCGATATAAATTGTCGTTAGCCTCGATTAGCCACAAAAACTTAGGTGAGCCGGTGGGCGTTTGAAGAAAACTGCGTTTTTGGTAAAACGGTCTATTGTAATAATTAAACCGTTACGATACGAGGACGCGTTCGACGTACAACGGCGCTCCGCAAAAGACGGCGTACTCCGTCGCGTCACCGATCGGACTGTTCGGATAATAATTTTTCGTTGGCTCCTCGACGGACGACGACGACGACGACACCTGACGATAAATATTTTCATGAATGGCGGGGGGGGAGGGAGGAGGGCGCATCGTTTTTACAACGGCAAAAACTAAAGCGTCGATTACATTGAGCGAGTTTTCACAAGCTGCTACAGTTGGCTATTTTAGAAGCGGGGACTAGTCCGGCTAATGCGATTGTAATGATTACACGCAAAACGTTCAATTCGCTCAGTAGACAACTAGCTAGCGAGTAAAAACCACGTGCTACATCGACGCAGTTGAATATTTTGTAGACGCTGAGAACAAACGCCAGCGAGTAGCGAATAAAGTAGAGACCGGCTTTCGACTTTACTCGCAGATAGTTTACAATAATCTGCTAGTTGGCTAGTAAACATGATTTTACTAGCAGGTAGTGAATTTGCCAACTAGCAGCTTCTAAACTCGCTCAATGTAATCGAGGCTTAATATTTACATTTCGTTTTCGTAGCGCCAATACTACCCCGCGTTTGTTTTGCCGCGAAACGAAACATCGATATCATTCAATTACGCGGTAATACTATTGAAATAAACAGCGATAATAATCGTTGCGCATTGACTGAAATCGAACAAGCCGATGTAGTACGAGTAATCTGATAACACGTGTGTATAAAACCATCCGAAAGGAGTTTGTGGAATAATAACTCGTTTTTTTTTCTCTGGTGGAAGTGCGGTCAAGAGCGAGTCGACGACGACGACGGCGTGAAAACGTTACGTACACAGACAAAAAATATTTAGCGAAAAGGGATAAATCCGTGTACGTATATAATATATTATTTATATTGTAATACGGTTTTGTATTTTGTTCTCGAAGTACAATCCCGGCTGTATAATACGACTGCGAGGAACAATAAATCCCTTTAAAGCGTATTCCATTCGATCCATTCGAGTTTTATTTTTATTCGAAAATAAAATAATACTACTACTGTTCATTAACGCACACGCACACCCATCCATCGTCGCGGGCTTGCTTCTTTTTTTTAATTTTTTTACATGAACTGTAAACGAATCGTATTAATTAAAATACCGCATTCGCGTTTTCGTTTGGATCCGCTTACAAATTCTATAATAGGTACGTTAATTAGTTTAGAATTTGTTTATATTAACGCGATAGGTTAATATAACACACGGTTAATTAGTTTTATATATCTAACAGTCGTCGTCGGTTCATTTAATGTTATTTTTACGAATGAGTTATTTTTTTTTATTTATTTATTTAAAAAACTACAAATACTTAAATTAAAATAGCTCAACAATTACAATTTTGAAACACATTCAGGGAAAATTACAAAAAAAAAAAAAAAAATAGAATAGAAAAAGAAAAAAAACAATACAACACAAAATATATGAATAATAAATTTAACTTACTCTAGAAACTCAGCATTTCTGAAAAATTTAATTGTTTCATTAATAACGGAAGGAGATTTGTTATTTAATATACTTAATGGATTTATTATAGGAAAATTATTATTATGAAGGCATTGAAAAAATTGGAAACGTAAAGCAGCAAGAGAAAGACAAATCCATGATAATATGAGTGAAGTCGCATATGAATTCACCTTCGTGACGAGTACAGAAGGGGGAATTATTTAGTGAGAGACGGAATGCATGCGCTGAGAGTAAATTATGTCCAGATCTGAGCCTCGAAAACGATATAATTTGAGCTCTGGAAAGAGGTAGACCGGCGAAATATTTCTAAACCAGAAAGCGAAATCTCTGACTAAAGATGTCCGTTTATTTTGCCACATTTCATTATAGTTTTTACGAGTGAGTTATATGAACGGATTTATTGCGTACACGGGAATCTGACAGAAACGTGTGAGAATATTGACAATCGTTTTACAGTTTTTTCGCTCTAGAAAATTAAAACGCGTTTTATCGTTCCGCTTTAAAAATGTCTTTCAAATAAATACACTTATTGATAAACGGTACACGGAACAGTTTATATTGGTTTGTTATTTTATAGAATATGTATTGCGATATAACACGCACGGTAACGAAGAATTATTATCGTTTATTTTCTCGTTGGTTTAATAATAATAATAATAATAATAAACCCGCGTGAATTCGCCTCGAAAATTACGTTTAATATTTATACGAGTTGTCTGGAATCAAAAAAAAAAAAAAAAAAACATATGACAGTACGAAGTGGATTCAGAGGAAAGTATACGTGTTGAATATTAACAGAGTTTTCAAGGAATTTACCTGATAATGAGAACGCGAGTGCTCTAAGAACAAGTAGACTATTTCTCCTGTTATATTTTAAAAAAAAAAAGTAATATTTACCTGCTGCTCTTATTCTTACTCTCTCACTGCACACACACACACATATATATAAATCTCATTCCGACAACTCTTACCGACCAATCGCTTTACGATCTTCGGGACACCCTAAAAACTATACGTATTTTCAAACAAAAATTTGTGGCTCAAATCACCTGACTTGATATTATAGCGAATAATTATAAATTGGTTTCAGACATGTAAGATGAACCCAGAGATGGTCTCGCCGATTTCGCCGGGACCGAATTTACCGATCGTTTAACCGTAGACATTTTTATACGCGTTAATTATTTATTTATTTTTTACTGTCCCACTCGAAATCGCGTTAAATATTATTTTTAAATATCTTATATATATTTTTTTCTCTCAAATAGAAATGTTTTTTTTTCACACGCGCGAAAAAATACGACGTCTGCGGGGGAAAATAAAAAATCCAAAATCGTAAGGTACTCGAGATGATTGTTCTCGGGCATAATACGTTAAAAGTAATCGTAAATGCTATACGCATATAATATTATCGTATTATTCCTATAAATTATATTGGAATTCATAAAAATGAAAAAAAAAAAATCATAGCACACTCGAAAACGTCTATTGAAAATATATTTACGCGTAAAAGCGTATGAATGCGGCATGAAGAGAAGTTTATCCGTCTCTATAATACTCGAAATAAATATAATATCTTCAACGTTTTTCAATGACAAGCAACGACCGTACACCAATAATACGCGAATGATCAGCTCTCGTACGGAAAAAATTCTCCGTTTTTACAGCTGAGTGATTCTTTTTTTTTCTTTTTTTTTTTTTTAAACGCTCGTTCGTCCGACGCGCACTATATTATTTTCTATTATGGAAATAAATCGTCCTTAATTATAAATATTGAAAAATAATATATTAAAATTTCTCCGTCGAGTAATACACACTTTTATGACGGAGACTATAGGTTTAAAACAGAAAATACCTCGACAAATACTGTTCGAATTGATTAATAAGTTGTAGTCGAGTTAAGTTTGTTTTTTTTTTTTTTAACTACTAACTTAAAACACAATGGATCGTAAATTGAATGGATTTCAATAAGTTCCGTATACACAATACGTTCTTTTATTTACAGGGGAGAAAACAAACTTATTCAAACTATATTCGGCTGTCGACGGGAGTTCGTTTTGAACTCTACAAGAATACGATTTCTTGAACTCGTAAAAGTGATCCCTTTTTTTGTGTGTGTGTATTATGTACAAGTTAATTCAGTGGCGTTGGTATAAAATAAGGATCTATGGCTCCCTTTCTCATAAACCGTAATTTTTAAAATAATTTTTTTGTAAAATTAAATTTATTGTATGGGAATCACATTTTTTTCCCCGTTATTTTTGCAATACATTTCTGGATAATTCGAGATCGTTAGATCATTACTCAGGCTGTTATATAATATTATTATTCTATATTGTACAAACATTTTTTTTTTGTATAATCATATGTTATAATTTATATTTCACACAAACTAATGCTGTTACCAGTTATTACTCGAAAAGATTTATTGATAAAATTCGCTATTTAATAATCATAAATGCGCGGTTCATTCTCAAAACGTATCCGCGCGAATTTTTAAGAATTCACGTGTTGAAAGCATATATTTTTATCGATATACACGCACTTGGTAAATTTTAATTATTGTATTATTAATTTCTCATAGCGTAAAAAAAGACGGAAAGTTATTGACGTTTTAAAAAATAATTCAATACGAAACCAATAAAAACAACTTATACAGACGTTGCAATTAACGACAGTACACGAAAAATTTAAAAGCGGTAATACATTTTTATTGGGGCTATCGGATTAGGATAGTTTTGGAATTATTAAAATAAAATTACCGGTTTTAGTGAAATTATTATTATTATTATTTTTTTTTTTTTGCAGAATTCAAGAAAAATACCAAAATTAATAAATACGACTCGTTGCCGCAGAACGTATGGTCTCAAAGTAAAAAAAAAATTGTGTATCCTATACGAAAGAAAATGTTGACGGACAGAGTATAGCATAGTTACGGGGGTATAGATGTCTCCCAAAACCTTTATTTTTTCTCAATATATATTTTAACGTGTAAAGTAATATACGCAAGTATTGCGTTTTTTTTACCAAAACTGGTGAAGTTAATAGCGAACTATTAGGACGGCTCGTATAGGCTATTTTACACTAAAATTTTAAACGCAAGCGTGGAAAAACAGTGAGGAGGTAATTTACTTGTTTTTTCTTTAAATACGAGCTATACCATTAGATTTTAATATATATTTATATTATTATTAATTTGTATTTAAGATTTTTCGTACACATTCACAAAATCAAAAGTTTCTCATTGCATTTTAATAATAATAATAATAATAAATCATTATTTGTCATAAAACATGATCGATTGGTTTACTATACAAGAATATAAAATTTACGTCGAGGAAGTAATCAGTGGACTCATAAAAAGACTTAGAAAATAGTTTTATAAATTGTTCTATTAATTATTAAGTTTAAAGAAAAAATTATATATTATAAAATTTAACTGTGTACAGTAGTGTAAAAAAAAAAAAAATGTAGACCCGCGTGGATGGCGAAGCTCTCTCTATAAGAACTGCAAAGTCATAATTACGCCACTCTGCACAGCAGACAAATAAATAGAACAACTACCACCTATTTTTGTAAATTCAATAATAATATCCGTTCAGAATGTAAAACATCCGTCTGTACAAACACCGTAACACTTTGTGACACTGTATAACGGCTGTATACGTTTCCACCCCGAGCAATGTTTTCCCTGCATATTATTTAATAGGGATTGCTAAAGTTCAAGGAGTAAAAATCTGGAAGATGTTTTCAATGGATTTCTGATAAGCTCTGATCGATTTATTTCTAGTTTAAGACAGCTTCCTATAAAAAAATTGACACATTTTCTACTGGAAGTTTTAGAAATGATTCTGCCTCCAGAAATAATTCATTCGCCAAAAAGAAAAACAGAATCGGAAATCAGTTGTGAAGATGATAACGATTTATTAGAATCAACAGATGGATCATTTTCTACCTAGTATGTATGTATATTTTTAATATAACTTTAATTTAAAATAACAAATATCTGTTGAGTATAAATAATTATAAATACCAATTGATTTTAATTATTTATGTTTTGGCCAGCTTTTTACGAAAATATCCCACTGTACGGCGGTCCAAATAGTCGCTTTTTAACATCGTATCATGCTCCGCCGATTCTTTCTAAAATGTCGCGTACTATGTTTTTTTTTTTTATTTGAATTTTCGTCTTTAACGAAATTAAAACGCACCCTCGTACGAACGACGATTCACACTGCGAACACGCGTGGGGTCTCTCTGCAAACTTTTCACCGACCACCGTCCCTGCGCCGTTGTTATTATCCCGTACGATGATTTCTTTTCATCTCCCTCTTTCTTCTCGCTCTCTCCTCATCATCTCTAAAGATAATATACGAGTAAAGACCGTCTTCTCTTCCTCCCCCTCCCCCGCCCCGCCCCATTCCATCGCGTCTTAATTCCGAGACTTCATCATATTACGAAGGGTCCCGGTAATGGCGTCGCGTCGTTATTAGAGTGTGTGCGCGCGCGGTGTTCTCCTCTTCATCCCGCTTCACACATCTCTTATCTCACGACGAGAGCCGAGCGTATTTTAATTTTCAATCGAAATAATAAAAAAAGCTAAACCCTCCAGTCGGGAGGAGGTTGGGGATTTATTAAATTATAAGTTTTCACACGTTCCCCCCACCCCATTCTTCAACAATATGTTGTGCTTTCGCGCGTTATTATAAACGTAGTAATCGTTCTCGTTTACTACTCGGTCTTATAATATATATAGTCCCCTTACACATGACTGCTGGCAACGGGACTCGGCATTCTTAAAACGTTTTTGACGCGGTCCGCGTTATGTCCTCTTAAATAATATAATACGCAGTGCGACATGTAGATAAGTTTACTTCTTCGTCAGCTTACGCGGCTCATCCGGGGCCAACGCTGACTGTTCCGCACTCCTCTTCGTCGCTCTGCAATCCTCGCAGCGTTTTTCACTTGCAATATTGTCATTACGTCTGTTTCTCGTCGTAAATCCTTGTAACACCGAATCCCAACCAATCTTTTTAGTGATGATCTATCCAAAGGTGCTCCTCCGTACACGCACTAACTATTGAATTATTTTGCTCTATACAAAGGCGGACAACGTTAGGACGTCTACATATATCGTCGTACAGCGTTCTTTAGCAACATTGTATGTATTTATATGTACTTGTCATCTCTCTTCGTTGTAGACCTAATATTCGAAAACTGAGAATAAATACTCACTATATAGGAAAAACATTATAGCGAGAGCGTACGGCAAATAATTATTCTGCCGCCGACATCGTCACGACCACTAAAAATACGATTTTTTTTTCGAATAGTTATTACGCAATTTCGAATGAAACGCACTTCAAACATAAAGCGTGAGACGTCAGTGTGAATTCGTAATTAATTTTGTAAGTAGTATTTACTTTAATATTCTCCTGCAGTCTACTGTCTTTCATTAACTCAAAGTAACTTTGGATTACACAACTACACACGTATATTATTGCTCCTAAAAAGATTTTTCAAATTATTTTTACGTCTATATAATATTAATATAACAGTAATAATTATTATTTATACAAATAATAATAATATATTTAAAAAAAGTAAAGTAAATATCACATTGTATAAGAATAATACTGTGTAGTAAAAACAACAAAACAGTCGCTCGTTTTCAAATTAAAAAATTAATTCTGCCGTTTGTTTTGAGAATATTTTCCTTATTATTATTTTTTTTTCACGAAGAGAAAACGAAGGTTTATTAATTTAAAAGTCTTTTTTTCATAATTACTTTTTTTTTATTTTTTTTTTTTGTAAATCGCGAGAATAAAAACACTTTTAATAAACAATGATTTGAGAAACGAAAGTTATTAATTATTCTCCGCGTTGGTAGTGGACGAGAAGGAAAAATATTTCTATTCGAACGACCTACTTTCGTATTTATGTATTATTGTTATCAGAGTTATATAGCTCTGCGTGGAATTTATGTACTGTTTATGATCACTATATATACGTTGTAAAAAATTCCTTTAGACGTATTGAAATTAGTTGTTTATTCAGAATAATAAACGAAGAAAAAACTGGTGCTCAATTCGAAATATTTCGATTTTGAACGTAGCTATCGTATATTGATTTTTGCGTCCAGTGGCAAGTAAAAATGCATTTTGCGTGTATAATTTTCTATTCGAAACGCACGTTTTTCGATATACACGACAAAAATTATGCAATCGTGCGACTATACATAGTAAATATTTTTAATCCATCAAACACTTCTGAACAGCAAATGCGGACTGAAAATATTTGACGTCCGTCTGTGTAATCTGTAGCCTACATTTTACCGCGAAGAATTATTTTATTTGAATAATTAATATTATTGATAATAAATGGTGCGGAAACGATATAATAAAGTCTTATTAGATTTTTTTACTGTCCAAAGTATAAGATTAAAAGAAAAAAAAATTATTTATTTTCAGTGATTGAAGTATAAAACCATAATGTCGTCTATAAAACACACACACACACATTGAATACGAATTATTACTATATAAATTCATTGTATACGTTGTTATTTTTCGCTTAATAAACGACGATGATATATATTTTTTCTCTCTTGAAACTGCGGTATTAGTTTAATAAACAAAAATTCCTATTCATTATTAATGTTATTTCGCTCGATTTATACGCACGTAAACGCATAAATACATGTTTTTTTATTATTTATGTATATACGGATTTATTAATTTATAGTTTCTAGTTCTACACGCACGTGCGCGTAGTCGCTTTTTCTTACTTGTACACATATTATATATTTGCAAACGGTATTGCTGCAATATTCGTTAAAATGATTTTCCTTAATAATTTTCCTTACGTTTTACGAATCGACGTGTCCGCGATCGGAATAAAAATAATTAATATCAAACGAATCGCTTTTGAAAATACACGTACATATTACGAGTATATTCAATTTAAAATATTCTATTCGAATATATTTTACCGGACCGATTGTATACAGTACGCGGGCGTCGGCAATCCGTCTATAGACTCCTCTCCTTATAGAGAGAGAATATTATTTTAACGACGATGACTACGTATAATAATGTACGTGGGCAGTCGCCCGGTGCGTGACGTACACACGGACAGGGTATGTCGTTTATGTGATATGGAATGATCGAGCAATGCGATGAAAGGGAGTAAATATCGCTCGAACTGACGAGCAAACGGGTTGTGGGCCGAAATTATAGTATCCTTTTAACCCTGATAAAATAGGTAAAACGTAAAACGAAAAACGAAAAAACGGAATAAAATAATATACCGCGTATACACACATACCTATGCTGTATAATTTTTCAACGATATCATTTGTAGTTTAACTATATTTTTAAGTAATATTTGTACATCGTTAAATTAATAAACGTTCTTGAAACGAAGAACAATATTTCTCTCAGTGTGCGGGTCCGGGGATTATTATTTCGACGTTATGGATTTTTTTCGTATATTATATACCGGAATAACATATTTCGATTTGTTCGGTTAAAAACATTTGAATTTAAATAGACTTTGATTATTTATTTTTTTTTATACCGATTATTTTTAAAAGTCAAAATTTTGAAGAAAAAAAAATCTAATTTTTTTCCTCTCGACGTTTTCTCGTATAATTAAAATAATAATAATAATTTTTCGCTTCACAGTGCAGAAATTGTAAATATTTACGTGAAGGGGGGGGAGGGGTAGGGAAAGAGATTTTCGAACAATTCGAAATTAATCATTTTGTACTCGAAGAAAAGTCATAATACCCCTTGTATACGTACAACCGTACGTGTCCGGCGGACGTTTTCCAGTTGTTATTTCTCCACTACTCACGCGTGTAAATGCACGCATTATAATATTATTAGACGTGAACGGCATATTATATCGTATACATTTCAAACACAACAACTACAAGAACAACAAAACTGATACATATCTGCCGCGATGAAGAGAATCAGCTGTGGGAGTCTGTTGTACATTTTCGGTCTTCTATATATTTATTACGTTTATTATTATTATTTTATTTTTACGACTATATACTGTGTTATCTCGTGTATATATATAAAAAACTGCTCGCCGTGATTATTATTATTATTATAATACGTGTATAATGTATATATATATATAATTCTCTATCTACAGAGATCTTTTTTAAAAACTTTTCCCTCGTCTCTTCTTTTCTCCACTATACACATTTTATAAATACGTTGGAAATTAATGGATTCTAATGTACTTTGTCTTATAGTCGTCGGTCCGAGGACGAGTAATAGTAGTTGTAAGTGGACCGAAATTGGGGTTCGTTACGAATATGCATATAATATAATACGGACGACGCGGCACGGTTTATTAATATTATATTATAATTCCGGCGTTGATAGTGGAAACGTGCTCTGGAAACGGAATAGAGTTGTGTTGTTTTTTTTTTTTTTTTCATAATATTTTGGATTAATAAAAACAAAATAATAATAACGATAAACCACATAGAAAGAAAAAAAGAAAACATTTTTTTTTCCCTCGACAAACACGTGAAATTCGGTACAATATAATATTTTTTTAAAAAGAAGAAGAAATATCCGCGATAACGATCCATCGGGGTCACGTAAATTTTTCGTCGTACGTCTACGTGTGTTTAGTCGAAATAAAATGCCGAGCGTCTTACAGACGGTATAATTTGTTTGTATATTATTTAAATAATACGATATCTTAACGCCGTTCTCTTGTTGTTAGACCGATAATAAATTCCAACTCGTTCGAACACCATCAACAACAACGACGTTACGTATATTTTTATGTACCTCCTAAAGAAAATGCGCGTTTTTTGAATTCACTAGATGTTCGTGAGCGCGGTTTTCTTAAAAATCTTAAAATCGCATTCTGCAACGTGTGTTTACTTTTCTTAAATTCCGTAACGCATTTTGTACGTGCGCATAATCGTTTCGTTGAAAACCGAGATACTTTAACTGTTTTTAACAACAAACGCGAAAAACTAAAAAAAAACAAAAATACAAATCTTGTAAAAAAAATATAAATTATATTATGTGTTAGTAAGTTCCTATCGTTCCACATTAAATGATAACATTGCAATATTTTTATCGTGTTCAGTTATTCGATGCGATCTCAATAATAATATGTATATTGGGTATCGAACGACTTTGTCAACGGATTCACCATAATGTTATCCATAGTTGAATTTCGGAAGACACGGTGGTAAACTCGTAATCGAACTGAAACGTTTACACACATCTATAGCGGGAATAACATGACTATTTTCACACTCGTACAACACGACACGTCGAAAATCACGTGCAATTCACATACGACGGACACGCACTCCAGTCGATTTCAATTTTCGTTTCGAACGATCGGAAATTGTTAATTCCCCAAAAAAAAAAAAATTGCGGAATTTAAAATTTGAAGATTCGTTTGGCCCGTGATGGCTCGGCGCCGCGGTACAGGAAAGTATTTGACCGTGCGGCGATAAGTCAAAAGACGATTAAAATACGGGTTCACGGAATTTGAAAAAAAAAAAAAGAAAGAAAAATCGATGGAGAACGTGTAACTTTGTGTAATATGTAAAAAAAAGACCACGAAGAAAAATGTTTTCAATATTTTCAAACGTCACAGTACCAGTTTTAATATTATATTTTTAAAAATCGAAGATTATATTGCCAAAAAAAAAAAAAAAAACGGAATAGGCACAAATTGGGTCTCCCGAAAAAATAAAAGACGCACAGTCAGACACTACGTAAATTGCGTCCCGGGTATTTTTCAAAAGTATCTACGTACGTATACTGCATTCCGGGATATTCTGTTTATTTGCGGACTGCTGTAATACACTACAATTTAAAGATAAGTATATTATACGTAGCTCGTGTGTAATATTGTACATTTTTTTCTTGTGTTTTTTGTACATAAAAATTAAATGAAAATGAACGACGATTGATGTTATGAAAAGTGGGAAAAATAAAACGTTAAAAGTGGCTGATGGCTTCAAATTCCGTTTCCACAAATTCTTAAAAAACGATATTAAACGTTGGCCGTGCACCGTTAAAACGTGTAAAGCCGCTGAGAGTACAAATATGAAAGAAAATAATAGTAATAATAATAATAATAATATAATATAAATTTAAAAATAATATAAATACAAAATGTTTAAATTTTATTTTAAGAAAAAATTTCATGGGATCTAAACCCCAACCCCCCCACCTGGCTACGGCCTTTCATTAATTCGTAACATTAAAAATGATCGAAAGTAGAAACAGTTTCTGATAATATATAATATATTATATGATATAATATGACGTGTGCGATTCGTTTTGACGGCAAACGCGCGCCGCCGAGTGCCGAGAACTTTTATTTATTACCCCGAATCGCGCGTATCACCATTTCGTACAACGCCGGCGAATAAAATATTTATTTTATAAAAATGTGTGTACGTCCGTTGCTATGTCGAACGTTTTACCGGCGCTGAATACGATTAAACAGTGCGCGATTTGATCGCGGAAAAATTAACGGCGGCAGTGAAACCGGTAGAAAATTCGCGTCACACACGTCATTATCGATTATTACGATATCGAATATTGTTCGCGCGGCAACCTGGACGATAAATCGTCGTTTCTAAGTTTCGGAAAAGAAAATTAGAAAAAAAAAATTGAGTAGAAAAAAACGCGTGCGTTGCACAGTGGCGTAATTTCGATTTCTCACCGATGGCGAGGAGGAGGAGGAGGTGTAAAAATAAAACGCCGAAAACTTCGCATCCGTCTCAAACGATTTTATTTCGAATTAATATTGTTTTTAGTAATAAATTGGATAAAACCCGTCGTATAACACGCCGTATGTAATTATTAATCGAACGGAGTAATGAATTTTACTCGTCGAGTAAATCCGATCGTTTTGATATATTTTGCGTATTGTTCGGAATTCGGAACGTAGAAATTCTAAACGTCGATTTTCATCGGAAAGTCCGAGTGCACTTCTTCGGGGTTTATTACGTTCTTTCCGCCTGGTTTTGCACAGCTAAACCGTTTCTCGTTAAACAATCGTAACCATATCATCGAATGTAGTAGGATTCATCTTTTGCAGACGACATAGAATTTTGTGAGATCGATAACGCGTTGTTATTCATATCACAGACGCGTTTTTTTCAAACTAGTGGGTCGGAATAACGACGCGTCCGCGTATTATTAAATACGCCGATGGTATTTTTTCGAATATAAATTTAATACATTTTTTGTAATTAAAAAGTAATAAAATACGCGTTAAATAAGAAACGAGAACTTTTCTTTTTCTAAAAGCATATTTCGCCGCGAAGAATTTCTTCTTTTTTTTATTATTATTATTATTAAACGAATATTTTTTAACGCATTTTATAATGTATACGAGTAATATAATATATATATATATATGGATTTTGAGCTGAACGGACAAAAGGATATTAAGAACGGCGCCAAATTTAGGATTCATTACGGTAAAAAATTACTGCCGTTTTCATTATTACTCTTTTAATGGATTAATCGCGTTTTTGGAAGCGGAGAGTATACCGCGCGCGAAGGGACCCCGCCGCACAAGGGTGTACTCGTAATGCTTTTATTTTTTCCACTGTGTGTTCTTTTAATTGTTGTTTATATTGAAATCCGGAAAATTCGACACGATACTTTTCGTTTTTAACACGATTATATTGTTGTTGTTGTACGAGTTGTAGTTTGCGTGTTCATATTATTATAATAATACGTCGGTTAGATGTGCGCGACGCGGAATATCGGACTCGGCGCACTGGTATTGCACGCACACGCCGGACACAACGTATTGAAAAACGATTTTCCGATCCAACGGAGTATGATCAGTGTAGGTATACTTACGATCCGTTGCAATAATTCGTTCGATTGTTATTAACGAAAAAAATGTGCTAACAAAATTGTATTATACGAATGTAAATATTTGTGAACATCAATTTCATTAATTGTCGATTTTTTCCAACGAAATTATTGAAATTTACGTGTTTTTTTTCTCTCGGTAAAACGTAAAAACGTACTTCCCGCGTATTAAAAATATATTAAAACTTGTACGTTCTAAAAAAAAAAAAAAAAATGCGCAAAGATTTACTTAAATCGAGACAATTTATGTGTTCTAATAATGTGTTTTTGCAGTATTACAATTTGAACGGGAGGGGTCGTTCGAAAAGCTCAAATTTTCGTCCGACGAAATGACCGTTACGAGAATCCGATTCACGACCAATTGTGTATTGAATTTGAGAAAGAAATGATGATGAGATCTGGTCCAGTAAGTCATGGAACGGCGATGGACCACCACGATGTCGGTAAAAATGTTCGTTTTACAACGAAATCGACAATTCCGAAATCACTTTATCGAAGTATATAACATGTCCAAATGACTAAAAAAAAAAAAAAAAAAAAGAATAGTTTCTTTTACGGAACGGGATAAGAAAATCTATGATTATTTTCACGGTTTTGTCCGCGGATACGCAATAAAATCTCGTTTCCGTGTGTTTCTTTTTCGTTTTTCTTTTCTTCCGCACGTATATACACTCGTATATAACCAGGACGCACGTCGTCGCAGTAAGTCGAGATCCGTGTCCAACGAAGAGACGATAATATTATAATAATATTATTATGACGCCAGTCGGTTAGGTCTTCTTGCTTCGTCAATGGGCTTCGCTTCGGGATTTGTTTGGATTACGTGTCGTGAATCGTTAACGATATATTATAATTATCTTCGTAATATGTGTGCTCGCGTGCGTGTGTATTTCGGATAAAGAAGTGCTGCGTTTCGAGTGTTGAGATTCGCGCACGATAATATATTATTACGTGAGTATTATTTTGTAATTGCTGGAGTGCGTGCGATTACGCGATGACAACACCACGTGTCCGATGATTGCTGTTACGTTACGCTGTCAGCTGGTCTTTTTTCTTTTTTTACGTTATTTACATTACAATATAAATTTCACGGCGGCGTATTATTTAACGGCACAGGGAGCTCGTATATTATATTAAATAATAATAATAATAATATTTTTATTTCAATATATCATGGCGATTATTAATTTAATATCGATTATAACTCGTCCATCTGCGCAGCCTCGAGTGACGTCGAACAGTGTTATCATCATAATACCTATTGAACGTAGGGATGGATAACGGAGAAACACCGTTTATTAACACTGACAATAACACAGTGCAACGCTCGGTTGAAACTAGACGGTTATTGTTGTATTTTTTTCGGGAAAAATTTCAAAATTTTTCGTTGTAATTTTTTCGCCATTTCTTCAACGTGTCGCGAAAATATTAATTATTAGAAAAATGCGTCCGAACAAACGAGGGATCGAACAGACTATTGCAGATTTTTACAAACAGTCTACAACTATTATAAATATGTATTTAAAATTAATACAATCATTTGTAAAGACAAATATAATATATTATTCAACGAAATTTTGACTATTACTAATGATTTTATTTTATCTTTAACATTTTTTTTTTTTATTTATATAAACTTTTTAATCCATTTTAAATATTGTTGGGATCCTCTCTTTCAATTATATATTACTAAATATCTTTCCGGTCGTTCGAGACCAGTATCGCTCGGTAGCACTTTTAATACTCTGCAAAGATAAAAGATTCCGAACGATGTGCCGTAGTATTTTATACGTTTAGTAGTAGTTTGTTGACGAGAATTGCAGGTAATTTTACATTTAGAGTTCCGAATAGAAAAACTACCAGAAATCGTTCGTGCAGTCGATAACTTTACCGAATTTCGTTTCTCACCATCCTTTACGGAATTAATGTGTAAAAACAAAAAAAATGTTTTATACACCGTATACGTGTATAGCTCATGTCACACTCCTTTGTCAATCGTCGAGGATTTTGCAGAATCGCAGGGGTCAGTATATATAAATATTGTTCAATAATAAAATACGCGTTGTTTTCATAAATCCGATATCGTGTCCAGAGTATTGACTCCGTTTTACGGATTTTATCGTTTATTTTTACAATCAAACGTCAAAAAAAAAAAAAAAAAAAAAATACAAATTTCTTCTTGAAAAAAACAATCGTTAATCAATCGCACAGCTGTGTCGTCGTCTTCGTGTAGAACGTGTTCCCCCAGGTGATTATCACGTCGACAATTGAATTCGATCGAATAATAATAATAATAATAATAATAATAAAACATGCATTTAGGAGACGGCAAAAGAAAAAAAAGACTTTTTTTACCGGCCGTTCCGAATGATTAACTACTGTTCGGTGTAGTTCAAGATTATATGAAAATTGTATAAATTTAAAAACGTACACAATTTTATAATAATATACGCGTGCACGTTTTATACATGTAACACACACACACACACACACATACACGTCTGTAACACGATAATCATATATAACTATTCCGTGTGGACCAGGAAGTGTTGGCACGCGAATTGTATATATGCGATTCGCCAAGGTTACGGCCGCAGCTGTTCCGAGCGGGTTATCAACGCCCGCGTGCGGCGACCATATAATAATAATAATAAAATTATTATATTATAATACACACTATATATATATATATATACAATCCGTTTATTATTATTTCGAATTTCACGTGATCTACGGCCTTGTGCCCGCCTCAGAAATGTTTCTAGTTCGCGAACACACACACACACACACACATTATGATCACTTTTGTCGTTGGACGGCGATCGCAGAGACGCGACACACCGAAACCCGTCGTCATATAGCACGTCTATAATTACAGCGGTTTCCAAAAACTTATTATTTTTCTGATACCTACCGAATTCAGTGGCAGTTACGTCCTCTGCGCTGTTGTCGTTACAGTGAACATAAATTCACAAAAAACCAACACTAATTCCGCTCGTTGATGACCGGATTCGTTGAACGCAATAAGTTACACAACCCGTAAATCTAATTAATACTTTATAATATATTTAAAAAAAAAAAAAAAAAAAAAATGAAGAACACTATAAAAGTGAAAACGTATCGCGTTGTAAAACGTGAAAAATTTAGATGCTGTTTGTTTTTGGTGAAATTTAGAAATTTCATCTCTGACAATTGCAAGTGTCGGCGGAGGTCGTGTTCTTAGCTGCGTTGAGCGTTTACACAGTCGCAGTGTAAGCCGAAAATCATGATCCGCACGAGTGTACAGCAGCGAATTAACTGGCGTGTTTTCCGCGGCGCTTTATCCGTCACCAACTCAGACGACATACCTATACGATATTTCTGTTCGAGGAGAACATTTTTAATTTCGTGTCGATCGAATTTTCAATTTGCCAATCAAACAAACTAACTTAAACTTCTAACTAACTTTAACTTCTTGAATTGTACGAAAATATTGTCGAAACGAATTTTTTACTTGTTTGAAGTGCTCGGAAATAAATCGTAAATAATGTTTTATGAACCATCCCGTAGACCGTGGAAAATAAGGAAGCGGGTGAAAGTGAAACTGGCGATTTTAAAAACGACTATAAAATCGGATACAAATCTTTCGGAGTATTCAGTGTTCGCGTTTTAGCCGTATGACACGTCGCTTCGTGTTGTTAAAAAAAATTCAGTTACACCATACCGAACGAGTCGTGGAATAAAAGAAAAAAAACATTGCGACATCTGTAAATGCGCACAGCTCTGAATTTACGGTGCAGATTGCTCTTCTCGTTCTCAAAAAAAAAAAAAAATAATACGGGTCTATGAATTTTGATTTTTTTTCTATGCGAATATGTTAAGAGTTGAGTATACCGATATGACACTCGAAGACCTCAACAATTGTTTGGCACAAATATCTCGGAAAATGCTGCGAAATGTCATACATACCCAGTTTTCAAAAACACTCCCCACGACGAATGCTTCGAGATGGACGAATCTTATAAATATATCTTATTTTAACCACCATCGTGATAATAATATTTTGTGTGTTCTCCTCCCTGTACAGCGTTCTGTATATAATACCGTTCGAATAATAAAACGTCAAACGTGTTTATATTAATTCAGATATTACATATTACAATCTGTTAATCGGTTTTTTTCTCTCTCTTTCATAATTTGTATTTTTTTTTTTCGTTTTTCGGCCGTCAACTAAATGATATTGTTCTTATCGCGTAATTCTACGCGATGAAAATAATCAGCAATTGATTTATCCAATATTGCGTAACTTGACGGTTCGAAGCAAAAAATTATCTCTACGTACACACAAATTTAAGACCTATAAATCGTCCACAATAGCCTTGGAATATGAATTTTTTTTTTTGCTAATAACGGACTACGCATCATTTACTTCGTCTGCGGTTACCGTAATAGCTGTACTAGACAATATATTATTTGTTGTTAATAGCGAAACTCTTAAAACAAGCGTCAATTTTTTTTTTTTTTTTTTTTAGTCTAAAATTCGAACAAATCGACAATTTATTGTAATAATATTATCGTTAACCGTCATTTTACATCTCCGCGTTGTACAGATACGGCGACTCGGTGGATTATAAATTGTATTTTTTAATTTAAAAAAAGAAATTTCTAAAAAAAAATAGTACATTTTTGGAAATATAAAAGCGTATAATCTCAGTGTTTGTCGGGAAACCGAAATCGTAGTTTTACTCTTGATAAATAAATTTCGTAATTGGAAAAACTCAAATTTGAATTTAAAAAATTGTTTTTTTTCCATCTATTTGAAAATATGCATACTTCGCCGAGCATTTATATACGTAGGAATTTAATTATTTTATAATGTATTTTTTTTTCTTTTTTTGATAGTTAAAAACATAAATCAACGATAACAAAATCGCGTTTAATATATTATAGCAGTACACTACACGCAGACGCGATGAAATCGTTTATAAATCTATTGGCGCACAAATCGAATTTTTGCATTTAGACACTTCATCGGTTACCGCGATCCTTTTGAAACGATTAAAACAACAGTTGAAGACAAAGTGTTGACCGACACACTAACATTTGAATTATTGTCGTGAAATATGATGATCAGTGTTCCTCTGATTAAGTGACACCTTCTCGTTCCACAAATCCTAAAAACGGTGAAACGGATTCAGGAAAAAAAAAAAAATTATGAAAATCAAATTGTCGAACGACGCAGTTTAATTTTCTAGTAAGTCTTTTACACATATGAACCTAACCTAATCGAAAATCTAAACGCGATTATTTTTCCGGAGAATTGAAACCGATTCGGACGTAAATTCGAAAAGACGTAGAATTTCGCTCGGGAAAAATTTCCTTAAATAAAGGTGAATAATAGAGGACGCATTTACGTATTGCATTTCTAATCACACATCGTTCATTAAAGACATTTAAACAATAAAATTAATTGAAATTATAATGTACGTTCACTTATCACATCCAAAACTATTGCAGTCATTTTTTCAAGAATATATTTTCTTTGTCCGCTGAAAATACTTTGCCTGGATCATTCGCCCCCGTACTATTATTATATTCTATACCATCTGTTGTACGTAAATCTCCAAAGATGCTTAAAGTGAAACTTTTTTACATAACGAATTTTTTTCTTGCGGGAATCGCAAAATCTTTAAAAAACCAATAAAAATCGTGTTTATTTAACGAATGTATTTTGTAGCGCGTTGCGACACGCGATATCGAAACTAATCCAAATACGATTCGGCCAATTCAAAACGTACACAGATAGGATTTGCGCTGCCTCGCGTAAACTCTATTACCGTATGTCCTTATCGATTGTGATAGACTTTTTTTTTTTTACAAATGTATTTTCGTATCGAAAAACGAACGACGGGATTGTGTCGAGTTGGTTGAAGTTCGCGTTCACTGTTCGCTGTACAACGATATGGGCGACGCACGTCTCAAAAAACTTTTAATCCAAAATAAATACGAGTTTATTATAATATCATACTTTGACTTGTGTAAAATGTAAGTATTTACACGTATACGCACGTTCATTGGAGGACGTGCAATAATTAATACGTGATTTTAACAGGAATATAAAAAATTAATTTTTCTTCGTATGGAAATTTTCGAATTTCCGAATTTCTCTTCTTTTTTCCTTTCTTTCAAAACAACCGTTGAATAATATAATACCACTGTAATTATTATTATTAACGCGATATAATTCTGTATTTATTTATTTTTTTTATCATTGAGAATTTAGCAATGAACCAAACGATGAAACACTATTGGTTTTCGAATGACGATTATTATTATTATTATTATTTCATTCACGTGCACAAGTTTTCGATTATAAAAGGAGTGCTTCGATCATTAACATTAATCGTTTTCCCGGTACTTTTTATGCGGTCGTTTTTTCGAATTTTTTAATAGTTTTTTTAAAACTATCGCAAAAAAAAAATTGCGTTTTCGCAATTTCGGAAAAAATCCTGCATTATATTTCTCGAGGAAAATAACAGTCCTAGACATTTGAAACGTACACCGAATATTTAAGTTTGCGCTTATAAATATGCGAAAAATAATTTATTTCGATTTTCTACTATTTATAGTAATTATTATTATTATTATTATTATTATTATTATTATTATTCGTTATTATTATTATTCGTTATTATTAATTCATTAAACGTGTGATTTTCGGTGCTAAAGGGCTGAAAATTATATACAACACAATCCCTGCGCTACTTTAATTATATTCCACAAAAAAAAAAAAAAATCTCGACAATCCTAAATTACAATTTATGTAGGACATTTTCCGAAATTAACACGGAAGAATCGTTTTATCGAATACAAATTTACCTAAAACTTTATACGATGAGCTAAACAACCGTATTCTCTCATAATTCTTTTTCCCTTCTTCTTTTTCTTTCCGTCTTTATAATTATTAGTGTCAGTTGCCAATTATCGCTCGCGATAACGTGACTTTAATACGCTATATAATATGTGAAATGATAATCGATATCATTATGACCGCGACAACCGCGGTGTAATCATTATATAACAATACCGTCTATCACGTCATAATTGGTAAGCATATTAAATAATAATATTTTATTACTTATCGATTGATTTTTTTTATTTTGCTTTTCCGTGTACGTGTTTATACGGGTTAAAAGTTAAAATATACGCGCGTAAAATACGAGTTTTATCGTTGTCGACTGTACGCGGTGAAATTTTCGAAAAACCATATTGTACATTACGATTGTATAAATATCGTGAAAAACGAATAGTTTTATTGGATTTTAAATTTTAGAGATTTGATCGAACGTTTGTCGTGTCATATGCGTACAAGCGTATTATACTTTTCATGGATATGTACGCTTTACAAGGAATCGTACATTATTGATTACTAGGGCACGGATTTCTTCTTTTTTCTACAACTTTTTCTTCCGTTGTTCCAATTAATTTGCCAAGTAAGTTTTATGTGTAAATACGAATTGCAAACATTTTTCAGTGCGATTTTTTTGTTTGCAATTTAGTCATTTACTTAATATTTTTTTTACTATTTTTCTAGTACTTTTGAAACGAATTCGTAGAAATTCAATAATTATCGATAAACGATTTCTTATGTACATGCAGTATATTACGGTCGAATGTAATTTACTTACATCTCTCTGTGATCGACCGTTCAAGCAAGTACTAATATTTCTCTAACCTTCCCGGTTTTCTACACGCTATGCATGATTTCTGCTATTGACCTGATTCCTGTTAAATCTTCGATTTGGTCAACAGATCGAGTAGAAAGACGATTCCTTTTGCCTTGTACTTTTCCTTGTATAATTATTTTCTCTAGGCCATCTCGTCCGTATAATACGATCAAAAAATATTTAAGGAGTTAACGTTGTATTGAGGGGAGGAGGCGACAGTTTTCTTGTGTCAGTAATCCTTCTAATATTGATTTTACTTATAATTGCGTATAAATAACATACCATAAATCGCCAGCCGTAAAATCTAATAATAATTAAATATGTAAAATATTTTTTTGATAGAATTTAAATATTAAAAAAAGTGTAAAGTCAAAAAGTAAAAAAAAAAAACAACGAACTTATAGGGAATATTTATGAAATAAAACGTTTTTATTTTTTAGTTTTAAATTTTATAAGTGCGAATTTCGGTAATTTTTAGTGTAATATTATGATAAATTTCACTATAGAGGATTTTCTTTACTCCTACTAAAACGTCTGTGACCTACTATAATTATTGTATAATATATTTTTTTGTACCAGTTCAAAATAAATCACAATCCTATACGTTAAAAAAATAACCTTATCGGTTGATTTTCTTAGTTTATTTCACTCGCAAACACAAGATTATACGTTTTATCGCGTGGGGCATAATAATATTATGTAAATTTATTACAATAAATATATTATCGATTGACATTTGAATTGCATTGTATAAATATCGTTGTAGAAATGTAGTCTTTAATCCGAGCAAACGTGTTTATATTAATAAAAAAAACACTTGAAATCCGTTTGCGTCTTATACGGCACGTATATACTATATTATATAATAATTCGCATTGTCCCCGACCTCGCGCGCGACGCTCCTAAAATGACTTTTTTTATTTTATATATATAAAAAAAAAATATATATATATTATAAATCGTAATATAAATATATTATATAATATAATTTAACCTCGGTATTCGGTAAAAAAAAAAATCGATTCATACGCTTAAAAATCGTTTTTTTTTTGCAAACGAAAATATATATACATATGTATAATCGTCCAATCATTAGGTCCACGGTCATTTTTATACACACTTATATAAACATAAACAATTCGCGCGATGTCGATTGAATTTTCTATATACGTATATGTGAATTTATCTGTGCCGTTATATTCCTCACTGAACTTGAACTGTTTGATACTGTATTGTGATGGAGACGTACGACTGCATATTTATATCAAAAATCACTTGTATACTATACGCGTAATATTATACACTATATAATACGTATTTACGATATTGCCCGTTTTTATATAAACGTTTTATAAACGACGATAAATACGGACGGACACGGCGGGAGGATAACGTTTACGAAAATTTCTTTTTATTTTTTTTTTTTACATTTTTCGCTCGATACACATTATAATACCAAATTATAAACGACATATTATTATTATTATTATTATTATAATACCTCGGCGACGGCACGAGATTATAATTTTCTCCAGTGCATGTCGTGCGTATTAACGTCACGACGTACAATATTTATAGTCGGTAAACTAACAATAATAAATGAATATTTTATGATAATTTTTTTTTTTTTTAGCTAGGAGTATTATATAGATTTACAATATATAATAAAATAGTAAAAAAAGCAAAACGAATTAAAAGTATCGAAATAAGGATACGCGAAAGAAATAAATAAATATTGTATATGTATACAATACTCGTAAATAATGAATTTGTATATATTAATTATGTAATAATTGTTTTATTAAATTTATTTATTTACATATGTTGTAATTGTAATCAGGGCAATATATTAATATACGATATTCGTGTATAGGTATATCTTTAGTGTACAGTGTATTCTTTTATTGAGATCTGATAAATGCAATAATAATTGCGCTATATTCGATATTATTAATTTGTTATTTATTTATAATTATCACTAAACGTATGAAACACTACAAAATTTATTCACTATAGTTTTGATTTTTTTCTTCTTTTTTATATAAATCTTCTTATTCATCAGCTTTTACAAGTCCATGAAGGACTTTCGCTGCATCTACTACATTTGTCCATCTGACTCTGTCGATGCTATTCTCTATAGTTATTCCCTGTGAGCACTTATTCAGATCATCGTGTTGACCCCGTCAATCCAACGTTGTCTAGGCCAGTCTCTTCCCGTCTACTTTCCCTTCAAATGCTTTCTTTATTATTCCGTTCGACCTCCAGACGTGGCCTGCCCACTCGGTTCTTTTACTCATAAGGTGTACATTAATTCCAGGTTTTTGGAAAATTTATTTATATAAATAAATGTTAAAAATGTTTAAGAATCATTAAAAAAAAAAAAAAACGTTGGCGTTAAAAGTGCTTATTAAACGTTAATTATTTATTCTAGAAAATATCAGTTCCTATTAAACTTTACAAATAATTAGTATATTCGGTGTATAGTAATGTGTTTTATACTAAATAAAATACGTTATTTATTGTAATGAGTATACCCAGTATTGAATTACTTTTGAAGGTTTATGTAAATTTATTTATAATATATGGTTGAGTACGACACGATATTGAAAAAAAAATGTATTTAAAATATTGGGCAAAAGGAAATGGAGTGTTAAAAAAAAAAATTGAAAACAAATTTACCGTATAATTTTGAATCCGTAATGACTTTTATATATTTTACGTCCGCGTTTCGATGAATATCGTTTGCCGAGAAATTTTTCTTATAACCATCAGAATTTCGTCGTTTTAAAAAAAATAATTGTCCATTGACGTCAAGAGTTCAAAAAAAAAAAACATATTATATATAAAAAAAAAAATATATATATATATGTAATTATTATTTTATTTGAAAATTTTTTTTCTTTAATCGGTATTTTATACTTAAGGATTAAGTGATCGAAAATGATATGTTTGAATCCGTATTTGTTTCGATTAAAATTGAAGATATTACCTAAGTGAAGACCGAATTCAAATAAAATAGCCGATGACAAAAAATTCCAAAAAAAAAAAGTTTGCCCAAGTTTTTCTGGGACTCTCTCTCTCTTTTTTTTGTTCTTCTATAATTCGATCTCGTTAATGATCAGGTGATTTCTAAAAATAGACCAAAGTTGTAAATAACTGTAAAATACACACACGCACGCGAGAAAACCCGTAAATCTTTTTTATTACAATTAATAATCAATTTTATTTTTGGAAACGTTGCCTGCAAAAGTATAGATATTATTACTTACTTGCAGCATATTATACTATTGTCACGCGTCTCCTTTTAAAACTTTTAAACGCTAATATTATTCGAGAAGTGTTATTGTATTCGTCGTGGGATTTCAAAAGTAAAAACACGTGAAGAATATTGGTGTATTAACGAAACCGTTGGTTGACATATAGACCAGTGGGCGAACTACGGTGGAAGAGTGCATATTTGTTAAGAATCCCATAGTATTTGTAATATGAAAACGTGTTCAGTGCGAAAAGAAACTCGTCGTAATATTACGTTAAATAATGTTTATTATTAAAACGAACGTGAATAAAATCATATTTTTCTTCCTCTTCATAATCGTTAAACTACACTATACTCAATAATTGTAGAGATCGGATTTTTTCGTTGAGATCAGATCTCTGAGAACTTTTTCAAGAGAGGGGTCCTCTAAGTTTTGCGGAACACAATAAGGAATATTTAAAAATATTATATTGCGAATATTTAAAAATTATAGCAAAAAAAAAAAATTGTCTCTGCGATACGAAAAAAAATAAATCTGTATGTTATTTACGACTCCGTTTTATATATATATATATATATATATATATATATATATATATCATAGGCATAATAACATATTATAAATATGTAATACACGCGTTTTTTTTTCACTCGATTAAAATGTCAGAGAGCCTATACAAACGCGCGTACCTAAATAAATTCATATTAATTATTATTATAATTATACGACGCTCGTTGCCCGCCCAAAGCGGTCATCGTTGTCGGAAATAATTGTATATAATATATATATATATAATATAAAAAAAAACAAATATCAAATTATATGTTCACACGCGTTCGTTCAAAGCTCTCGTGGGCATATACACACATACATAAAATATATCGATACAGATTGATTGATTATTGGTTCATAAATGCGAGTCGTTATAATGTGACCTATAAATTTGATAAAAACGGAATAAGATGCGCACGTATACTATTATTATTATTATTATTATTATTATTATTATTATTATTATTATTATTATTATTATTATTATTATTATTATAATTATTATTATAGTCTTAGCACCACATATTTAATCACACACGTGTGTACGTGTGTATGACCCGCTGCTTGAAAGATCAACATAATCAATCTCGTATTACGAAGCATATCATAATAATATATACAAAATGGTTGTATATATATATATATATATTTAAATATACGTTTTAAATACGTTGCTCGAGAGTCGTTCTCCTTTTCTCGTGTCGGGGTTTTTTCTAGAAAACAACCAAAAAAAAAAAACCATTTTTTACAAATTATTATTAGTTAAATTGGTTTCAGTGTTGGTCTCCCGTCATTAAACTACAAATCGGTTCGACTTTTAAAAATAGTTTAAAGAATTTTTTTTTCTAATCTTTTTTAAATCAAATCGAATTCACTGAATTAGTTCTCCGTCAAAATATCCTTATAAAGAAATAAAAGAAAAAAAAGAAAATTATTAGTGTTTAATAATATAAATAGTTTTTTTTAAACTTTAGAAATAATTTACAAACGACGAAATTATATAAATATATTATATTATATATTATCAAAAGAACAAAAAAACAGTTTCACTTTATTTGTATAAAATCAATAAATCGTATTCCGTTATTTATCGTTTTCCGTGCCCTATATATCAATTTAAATTTGTTTATTCGTATGTTTTTGTTGTTTTCGATAGAAAAATTAAACGATTAATAGACAATTTAATAATAATTTTATATTGTTAAAGATATTTTCAAAACGAAGAATGAAATCAACTGAGGTGTGAAAAAAAATTTCGGCTGTAATTATCGTGAAAATCCTGAATTCGTATACTTTGTTATGTGATATTATTTTAAAGAAAAATTCGTTTATTGCGGATTAAAAAAAAAAAATTTTTTTTTGCTCTTTTAAGATAGATCATTTTTCTCCGTGGTTTAATTATATAAAATACCATTTCGAAACAATAATTTAACACGTTATTGGTAACTCTTTACATTTCGTGCGTTTCACAAAATTTAAAAGCAGCATTTAGAAATAAAAATAAACTAACTGCTGTCTTTTTAAATAAACGTTTTGGATTGATTTAAAATACGCTGTATTTCTCTTATTATATTAAATTTTAAATTTTAAAATATTGGTTTATTTTAAATCTCAATATAGTGAAAAAAACGCGACAATCACTGTTTCCCCTCTCCACCAACGATTTTCAAAACTACGAGATTTATCGAAAATCCATCAGTTTTTTTTTTTTTTTTAACTAATAATATTAATAATCTTTGTCAAATTTCATATTTGTACGTTTCGAAGCCAACGCTCTTATAGTGTATTCAAACGATTCGTTCTGTATATACGAAGTATTGAGTACGCAACATAACGCACGTGCGTCGGAATGAATCTTAAGTCTCGAATTATTTCAGACTCCAATGGGCACACACGCTCAGAGATTAGATGATCGATAAACGAATCGGCGGCGGTGTCCAACGCAATACTATTTAATCGCGGAGTAAAAAAAAAAAAATAAAATAAATATATATTATACAATATTTATAGTATTTTATTGATAGTCGTTACAGCGAACGCGGACTTTGATGTATTATTATTTTTTTTTTTTACTATCTATCACATTTGAATTCGTAATAAATATTTACGTTTTTCGTTTTAATTTATTTTTCTAACGAATCTTTTAGAGAGAGAAAGAGAGAGAAAAAGAGAAAAGGAATGTCCCCGCCGCCGTATTTCATACGAATAATTTGTTCGGTTTTTATACGTATAGTATTTCGTTTTCGTTCGGAGACAGCACACAACGTTTGTTGACAATTAAATTTCGTCTCGTTCATACACAAAATCATTGTCAAGGTAACCGCGGTTATGCTTATGGAATCGCAATTTAATAATCACGTAAGTCTTATGTACAATATGTACCAATATACGACGTAACGAAGCCTATGTACGAGTTCACAAAGTGAGAGAGGTGGAGCGAAATGAAAAATAATTCGCAAATAATGTCTGTTGACGGCGATACTTACCTGTACAATATTATACGATCTATACACATAATATTATAGAAAAAAATGTAGTAGTTTTAGTCCAAAGAAAGCCTGCAGTTTAATACGTAAAGTATGTTTAGACGATAGGAAAATTACTATATAATTATTACCAACGCTCGGTAATAATGGCTTGTAAGAAAAAACAAAATTTACGCGGTATTCACTGTTCACGTCATATTTCGTAAACGGAATACGTAGTGAAATAATATTAATAATAATAATAATAATAATAATAATAATAATAATAATAATAATAATAATAATAATAATAATAATAATAATAATAATAATAATAATAATAATAATAATAATAATAATAATAATAATAATAATAATAATAATAATAATAATAATAATAATAATAATAATAATAATAATAATAATAATAATAATAATAATAATAATAATAATAATAATAATAATAATAATAATAGTAATAATAATAATAAGAAAAAAAAAAGCGAATTCGAATTTTGCGAAACACGTTTCGGGAAATAATCGTTTTATTATTTTAACGTTACGCACGTTATTAAGAAATCGAACGAAATACATTTCAAAAATATATTTTACAAACGCGTTCAAATTTAATATTTTTCGTAACGCGGTAATCGCGTTTTAATTAATACAAAATAAGCGCACATTATCTTTTTTTTTTTTTTTTTTTTTTGCGACATTTTTTTAAACTTTGTGTCTTATTATTTTATTGTAATATTCATAATTTTCCTTATGTAATCTGTTCGTTTTTATTATTTTTTTTGTTTGTTTGTTCTATAGTGTTTTTTTTCTGTAGATTTCACGGACTATTCCGCCGTCGAAACCGGTCGTTAACGAATTTCATACAACAACTCGTATATTATATTTATTTTTCAAAATACTCTTTGGCTGGATCGCGTATATTTACACGCGTATTATTTACAAATAATAATATTTATAGTAGAACATCGACATTGAAATCTGTTAAAATTTGCATTTCTCACATTATTTATTATATCCACTTATTTATTTATTATATATCCACCGTATAACGTCGTTTTCAACGTTATGCTCATCAAATACAAATCAAACGCTTCGCAAAACCGAATTGTGTTTTTTCATCTTTTAAATACAATTTCTCGGGTTTTGAAAAATGGGCAGAACACGTTCGTTGCTTAAATTATTTTTTTTCTTTTCGCGACAAGCTCCGCGTGTATTCTTTAGCTATTCCGATACGGTAGAGAGCGGCTAGAGAGCGCTACAAATACTGTAATTTCGTTTGGAAAACGTATTATTTATGCGAAGGTCTTCAATAGGCGTGTGCCGTTTACCCAACGGCCGCGGATTCCAAAATTTCTGTCTGGACGGGACGAAGGTTTAAAGACACAGAAATTTTTTAAAGGATTTTTTACGATATTTCGAATAAAAAGAAATATTTTTTTTAAAGTAATAAATTACATATAAACAGAAGAAAACACAAATCGAATAGTAATAATAGAAGTCGGTTCATTTTTCTAATAAAAATTCCAAACGTCTGTTTTGTGGTTGGTGTAAGTTCAGCGCCGAGAATAGTTTTCTTTGCGGGTTTTATTGCATTCGTTTGGCCGATTGTCACCATAGCTGAGGTTTTTCTTCTAGTACTCTACCAGTTGCGCCTGCACGTTATTAAAAGAAAAAAAATCGTTAAAATATACCGCAAAACACGTGTTTTTTTTGTTTTGTATTTCACACGAGCAATGCATATATTTATTACAAACGTGTTGCTAAAGTATTCACGGATTGTTGATTTATTCAGAACATATTCAGACATATCCATGTTTTCAGTCTAGTTATAACCTCGGACCAGTAGTAACTATCGCTCTGAAGATGGTCTACTCCGAAACGTCAACGTGAAAAACTGATCACGTGGATATATTTGAAAATATCCTGAATAAATATCCATTAAAAATATTTAGTCTAACCTAAACTTTATACGATTGGTTTTGTGACACGATTGAATAAATACTAAACATACCAATCGCTCATAGAAATCCTAGCCCTGTACACTTATTAAAAACATAACTCCGACGATAAAAGATTTTCCTTTTTTCGGTATATATATATTTAAAAAAAAAAATTCTTTTTTTCGTAACGTAAAAAGCACGTCGTCGTATTGTCGTTATTTTTTTTTTCGTTATCGATTTTACCGAGGAAAATCTCGTAAACCTTAAATCTTGCAGACCTTTACCGAAATTATATCATCTGGAAATAATATATATATACGCGCGTAACAAATAATTTAACTTATATCTTTCATTTTTCTGGTCTGTTGAATATAAATGTATTACGACGACCCGTACATGGTTTCTATTTTTTTTTTCTACAGGGATTTATCTCCTAAAAATCATGTTATACTTGTTGTAACTAAAAAAGAAATAACCCTCTTTTTTACAAATATCCTATACGTTTCTCGAAGGGCTGTTCAGTCATGCGAATGCACTTGTCGGCACCCGAAGACTGTATACGCAGGGACATTGACAATACAATCGTATCGTCGTACTACTATTATTACGTCACATATAATAATAGAAACGCGTATTAATGTACCCGTATAGCCTGTGAATACATTCAAACTCGTACTTAAATCCTTTTCATTTTTTTCATTTTTTTTTTTTTATATATATAATCCGCAAGATAAACAGCACAAATCGACATAACGCGTATTTACTTAAAAAAAAATAAAAAAATGTTTTTCCGTCTTATCGATATAAACGACGATTCCGACGCGTATGAGCTGGACCGATTAGATAATCCTTTTCTTTTCAACGTGCGCAGGTTAGATGTGATATAAACCAAATCGATTTTCAGGTAATACGTTTAACAAAAGTGATATTTCACTTTTATATATATATATATATTAAATATTATTAAAATAAACCAAGACAGTTTTAATTATTATTATTTTAAAATCCAAATTTCATGCTGAAAATACAATATATATATATATTATAATAATGTTTTAATATCAAATTTGTGTATAGCACGTGTTAACAATTTACTCCGAACTGTGTTTACTCCGATACCGGGGTTAGTTGTACAGGGGCGTAATTACGGGGAATGGTTCTCCTTCTACGGGCTTTCTTTTTTACATAATTCTATATAATGTATAAAAAAAATATAACGAGAAATAATAATCAAAAACAATGAAAGTAATTTTTATTTTGGTTAATAGTCTTTCATAGTATTTATCATCGTAATTCGTAATATTTCTCAGATTATTGAACGGTAACTATCAACTGGTATGAGCCGATTAAGGTTAGGTCACCGAAGAAATGGTTTACCGGCGTTCAGATTTTGTAGTAAATAGACAGATGAAATTAGCTGAAAAACGAATAGAATTAGACATTTTGTTATACTCGTATATATATATAACAAAAAAATGTGTCGTTGTTACTAAAGAAAATAATAAAAATATAAAATACGAATATCAATCGCTTTAACTTGAAATGTAACTAAATGGAGAAACAGTTAAGTTGAATATTACGATAACGTTATATAGAAGAAATCTAGTGAAAAATTTTGCCCGGTTTCATATTCGTTATACGTTTCCTCCTTGGGTCGAATAGTTGACTGCTGACAAGCACTCCATGACCTCATTCGCGTTCTTTCGATAGTTTATCAGTCATAAAAATTATTTATTTTAAATTAATAAGAGTCGGGTAAGATAACAAAACCCGTAAAATGTTTATTATTATTATTAATAATGATCATGAAATTTCTGGGCACGCCGGTTGGGAAACGACTCTGGTCGAAGAAGACTGTACGCAAAGTGAAATATTAATAAATTATTCCTGTATCGCTATTCTATTTTAATTAAAAACGGAAAATTTAGTAAATTTCAAATACGTATTAAGGGAGGGACTTCAGTCTTCATAGCCTCCCCTTGTATTCGTCCCTGCCGGTCTAAATGATGATTAAGCGATATTTTCTGCTTTCGCACGCCGCGGACAATCGTTTCATCCGTTTCAAACTACTCCGTTGATCCACCTTCGATCGGGTCCAAATCGTAAACGAACATTTGCCTCAAACCGTCGTTATTTGTCGATCGTTCGAAAAACGCGCGTCGTGTAGCACTCAACCGGCCGACCATCTGGTGAACGATTAATCAAGTCGACGAGTTTCCTAGTGGCAGTAGAATTGTTATGGAGACGACGGACACGTTCGCGCGTCGGTCAAATCAAAAGCGTTCAGAAATGACTCGTGCACGGGGTACAGTGCGCCGAACAGATAAACGCGCTGTTCGTGACCGTTATTCGGAAACTTCGTTAAGTCCTAATGAACTTCATTCGGACTTCCGAACGAACTAATGGCCTGCGGCGGTGTAATTGAAATTTAAACCGATATTTTCTGGACGTACCGCCACGCGGAATCGTATAAGAAAATTCCGATTTTTTTTTTTTAGAAACACAAATTACCTAAAAGAAAAAACGAATTGGTGTTTAAAACAATTATTTCGTTAGTCAGACACACGGTTTAGAGGCAAAAAAAAAAAAAAAAAATCGAGTATTTAGAGAGGAGTTTTTTTTTTTTTTTTTATACGTTTTCAATTGAATTCGTTCCGTTCACATCTGTCGTATTTTGAAAATAGAAAAAAATTGTATTTTTATTTTTAAAAAACACGTTAAATCAAACAAATATTTGCCTGGACAATTAAATACAAGAAATAAAACGGTTCATTGAACAATAGTAAAACGGATAAAGAAATCGCAACACAAAATCCACAGAAAGGAAATAATTTAAAACGGAAAACGTTGTTGGTTTGAAAGATGGGAAATGTTATTGGAAGCGAATGAACTCGCAACAATTGAAAATAGTGATTAATTTTTTGAAATTATTTGCGATTATTGTCTTTTTATTTTTTGTTCGTACATTTTTTTTTTTTTTGTAAAAATCTAATTGAAAACTGAAATCCGCGTTTTCACCGCACGAAAATATTATCGTGTATTGATATCGAAATTATACTACGGACGATATCAATTGTCCGTCGCCTAACGTGACGATAATCAAAAACTTATCTAATACTAAACACGTTTCGTCTTCGCATATTCTGTCATTGTTTTTCGCGTCTGTAAACATAAGTATTTTATTAATTACTGCGCGGGGTTTTTTTTTTTACCATATTTTTTAACCCGGTTTTCATACGCACTACCGTGTCCGAAAAGTGTGGTGTGGCGGCATTTGTATTTAAATTGCGCGTGCGTCACAAAGGATTTGAATAAATGTTTTTTTTTTTTTAATGTAAGGTGGGTAGGATTGTCGTTGGAATCTGTGCCGAGTTACGCGCAATCAAAATATTCATTAGTTCATTTCAGATACGCTTTGTTTTGCGAATCGCTAAAAGTGAATTCTACAACGTTCCACATTCGTCGAGCAAAGAGTTCGCGTTAGATTTCGTTTGCGTAACGAATTTTCTGCTGCTGATTCGTCGAAGGCGATGGCAGAGAGCGTTCGGCGTTGAAGAAAAAAACGTCCACACAAGGCGGTACAAAGGAGTCCGAAAAGGCGCGGAAGACGAAGAGCGTCCCGTCCCCCGGACGACCCTGTCAACCACGACCCCGACGAAGCCAAAAAATTAAATATTTGGCGTTTGACCTGACCGCCGCCGATTGAAACGACGATTGGAAGAGACGTTGCCGATGAGCGCGTCTACTCGTGAAACTCTTTGTGTGCACGGCGCGTGTCGCGTGTTAAATAATACGTCTAATGCAAATCTTCTTGCTTGTCCTAATAACAACAACTACATTGTTAACGGCGGTAAAACGGCGTAAGACAGGTACCTGAAGTGCGCGCGGGAATTAAAAGCTATAGTTTTTTTTTTTTGTTTTTTGTCGACCGTCGTAGAGCTTCCCCGTGCGGTCCTCTGCGTGTATCGCGTTTCATTCGTGAACAGCTGCACTTACGATTATTAACTCATAAGGGTTTAACGCACGAACGGATACAGAGAACTGTTATTATCATACTTTAATACTATAAACGATTTTTTTTATATACGTTGCAGATTTAGAAAAAAAAAATATTATTATTACAGCTTTTTTCCTCGTTGTTTTATCATTTTCCAACCGGCGGGGAAGAGTGCGGATTTTTTTTTTTTACATATACGACGACGGGGGGGGGGGAATCGTCGCCGCAAAACTCCCGTGTAAAACCGATTCATGACTCGACCGCGGCTTATTGTCGTCTTCTAACACACGTCGTCGTCGCACCATATAACCTACACTCGGAGATATCGTTTTGTTTTTCGGTTTTTTTTTTTTCCTTTTCATTCTTCGTTATTGCGAACAACGTTTTCGTCCGAACTCCGCGATACGTCGCGCGCGCGAGACGAAACTCATTTCACCGTTTTTTTTTTTTTCCTTTTTTTTTTTTTTTTTTTTTCAACGCAAACTTCGTTCGCTTTTTGTACGGTACGAGAGAAGAAAAAAAGTTTTCCGCGCACATATTCCTCCCGTTAAACAATATACGGGCGGCGTTTAAAATAATTTATCACGCACACTGTCCCCCCCCCCCACACGCACACGCATCTGAAAAACCGTTGCGGATCATCGTACTCGTTGTAGTAGACTCGATTTTCATCGTTTTCCGCGCGTATCGTAAATGAATAAGTAAACACGCGTAAAATATAGCGGCGCGCGCGTACACAGAACAAATACAGCTGACAAAACAAACAAGACGTTCAACCGGCGACGAGGAGTTAAAAAAAAAACACACACGCACACAAATAATAGAAGAAAAACATAATAAAAGGGGGGAGGGGGAGAGCCGCAGGAGCTCGTTCGCGCGCGTAACCCCCGTCGTCTTCTCGCTCGTTCTCGGGCCGCCCGCGTAGTATTTATCGCCCGGCGCAATGAAATATTCTATACGGGCCGGAGAGATCGAAAACAAAAAAGAAAACGGAGAGAATAATTGCGAGCCGCGTAAAACATAATAATAATAATAATTCAAGCCGCGGGGACACGTGTGTGGTGCACGTGGAAAACAATATTTCGTCGTCGTTGCGGTGTTCGTGTGTCCCTTATTATGTAATGTGTACGCGTTATTATGGGGAAAAAAAAAATAATAATAAAAGAGAAAAAAATTGTTCTTACGCGACCCAGTTTCGGACGAAGCGAGAGCGCGTTCGCGGACACGTGTTTTGTATATAATAATATTAACCGTTTCGGTCGTTGTACATACATATATATTATGTAAATGATCGTCATGACCATAGCGCAATGATATTCGGTATCGAAACGAATTCGGAAAAAAATTTTCCAATCCCTTGCAATGGTGGGTGAGGGGTGTCCGCTTATGAAATTTTTGATTTTCGCGAATAACACGCGTTTTAATAACGTCCGACCGACGATGACGTGATCGTTTTCCGTCCGCACACGTGTACGAAATTCCATTTTTGTCTCTTCGGTAATACATTGTATAAATTAAATACCACCCGGGGGAGGAAAAAAAAACGATCATCGGATTAATGGAAAAACACTGTAAATTGAAGAAGAAAAAAATAAGAAAATGTCACGATATCTAACCTATATGGGGAAATTATGTTGTAAAGAAATTAAATGTATTTAGGGATTTAAGTTAATGACGTTCTTAAATGTATTTTTTTTTTTTTGTTATTTTAACGTGTCTTTGATTTCTAATTAAAATTCGAAATACTATTATTATAATCATTATTATTATTATTAAATAAGTGAAGCGTTGAAATAATTTAATCAAAAATAAAATACTAAAATTTTATCACAAATTCAGCTCTTATTTTGCAATCCGGATCAGCGGATAATAAAATAAAACCGTTTTTTTTTTTTTTTAAAATAAATACGTATTAAAATTTTACGAACTCTTTGAAATAAATCAAATTCGCGTAGTATTTCTGTTTGAGAGATACGTTGTCATGTCACAGATCAATGGTTTCCAACGACTCAACTCCAACCGCTAACCGTACTTTTGCAAATTGTCAACCACATTATCTCAACTGTCTCTTGATATATATATATATACATATATAAATATATAACGAACAATAGGAAATATATAATGTAAATAAGCAATACAGTAGAAATAACGACGGGAAATTATTGAAAAATGATTTTATCATATTACGACACGATAATTTAGTAAACGATTTCAATTACTATGCACATCTGATCTCTTCGACCAGCCAAAGCTCTTGTTTAAATCAAACCTCCATGGAACTGTGAATAGAATTTCTCTTCCTACAACAACGTGTTCGTTTTTTAATTTCCATGTGAAAAATCTTTTTTTCCTCTCTTTTTAAATTGAGAGATCGATAAAAATACACTATTGCATGTGTAGATTATTATATGCGGTTTTTCACGTCGGTCCAAAACGCCTTTGCGTTGGGATTTTTATTTGCGCGCGACTATCTTCTTCGAAATCTGTAAACGACTGTGGTTGCAAATACGAAAATCGTATAACACGCGCGGACCTATTACCACAGCGTTAGTTCAATTCCAACATAATACAAACAAAAATGTTAGACGAAGAAAGAATGAAAAAGCCCCGCGTGTTTTTATCGCACGCTAATAGATTTTTAATATACGTGTGTATTATTGTGTGTGTACAGGTCTTTATAACACAAAAAAATCCAACGTTTTCCTAATTAGAGCCTCGGTTTATTCTATTAAAAAAAAAAAAAAATCCGAAACGCGTAGAAACGTATCGTTGCGCGTCTCACAAAAGACCACGGACGATGCTGCGCGAGAGCACATTGTATATTACTTATTAAACTTATATGCATTTATGATACGGTTGTCTTATGTGTATAGTGTATAATGAATTCCACGCATTCAATTCAGCTATACATTATATTACTTAAATACTCGTTTTTCGGAGAGAAAATGAGAGAGAGAGAGAGAGAGAGAATGTTTACACGCCTCGTAAAGATCGGAATAATTGGTATGTAGTAAATACGAAAATAATGTATATGTTATATTTTATACTGGTAAAATACGCGTTGTTCGTACAGGCACGGGGAATCGATTATTAAATACGCGACGCTGGTAAAGAAGGACAGATGGGCAAACGTGTCTATGAGGGTGCCGAGGGAAAGAAAAAAACAAATCGTTTCGCTTTTTATTTGCGATGTATTGTTCGTAGATGTAAATTGGATAAACGAGAGAAAAAAAAAATGTTCCCGATTACAGGACAAAATATAAACCGCGACGCTCAAACGTGTCTATGAGGGTGCCGAGGGAAAGAAAAAAACAAATCGTTTCGCTTTTTATTTGCGATGTATTGTTCGTAGATGTAAATTGGATAAACGAGAGAGAAAAAAAATGTTCCCGATTACAGGACAAAATATAAACCGCGGTTCTAAAAATTACGGGGTGCGCACAATTTTTAAACTTCTAATGGATCGTCAGCGATGGGCTGAAGAAGAACTGACGATTCATTAAAGACGAGTTTCGACCGTAAACGTATTCAATGGCTTATGTTTTCTGCTATTAAAGCTATATAAACTAGTTACGTATCCCTTTCGATCCTCTACTCATATAACTGTGCAGATGGATTTGTTTAACTCCGTTATACGTTTCAAACGAACCCCGTACGGACATTAATTTCAATGAAGATTATAATAAATAGTTTAATTTTTTTCCTTTCAATAACATTCTTTCGCCAGATAAATCGTAATTTTAACGGCAATTAGATACATTTTTACGTTTATTATTGATCCATAGGCCCGACGAGCAAAGGAAGAAAAAAAAACGATTCGGGTGGATGGCCAAAATTTGAAAATATTCAAAAACGGTCGCATCGATGAAACGTTAGGGAGTCTGTGCGCTGACGTAGAGCGATGTGTGTTTTTTTTTTTTTTTTAGCCAATTTTTTGTCCACGGAAGTGTCCAGTATAAAAAGTTCGACCGAGAACTCCAAGAAGAGTGTTGATTAAGAGTCGGAGAACACAACGAGAGCTGAGACATAAACCTTATTCATGACCTGAGCTGAAAGGAAAAAAACAACGGGGGTGGAAAAAGATGTGGAAATGGAAAGAGACCAGCGGTGCAGGACCGAGAAAAGCGGAATGATTTGGTGATGGACCTCAGGAGAATAATATAGAGACCGGAAGAAGAAGGAGCGAATTTTTACGTTTTCTCTGTCGTATATACGCACGATGCGACAAAACGGCGGTCCGGGGTCCTCAAATATATATTTATTTTTTGAAATTACGTTTTCGAATGCGAGTAAAAAAAACCAAAACGTGCACGACGTTTCGCGTGACTCGTGTTTATTAGAAACGACGCGTAAAACACGCCGAATATTAATAATATTATGTCGTTTTTTCCCTTCCCCCCCAAAGTCAAAATAAATTCGCGCGCATATTCGTTAAGGGCACGAGCAAAAGTCACGCGCGCCCCGGCTCAGTGACGGTACGCGCGTATAAATATAATGCGGTCGTATGTCCGGTGCTATTCGGAATGAGCGTTCGTGCGTCACACAACAGTCGCACGACTTGTTTTTGGAAAACTCCTCCGTTTGCGCGCGACAGAATAAATATGGAGAAAAAAAAAAGAAAAATTCTATTTTTACCGTCTGTTAAATCCGCGCAATAGTTTTACCTTTATTATTATTACAACAAAAGTGTGTGCGCGGGATTTCGCCTCGTTGGCTCGTCCGCCGGATTC
Organism: Chaetogeoica ovagalla; assembly: GCA_032441825.1. Taxonomy (NCBI): domain Eukaryota; kingdom Metazoa; phylum Arthropoda; class Insecta; order Hemiptera; family Aphididae; genus Chaetogeoica; species Chaetogeoica ovagalla. Next base: position 976,236 of record CM063725.1, read on the forward strand.
GCGTGACGTTTTCGTTTCTGTCGAATTCAGAGTCGCGTGATGAAATTACGTAAAGCAAGCGGACGCGAAATTTCGCAGTCGAATTCACCACACCGTAAAAACAACGAGTCCAGTCGGTCCAAATTCAACGCGAAATTAAAACTCGACCCGGACGCATCATAATATAATAATAACAGCGTATGGCCGTTCCGTATAACCGAGTTTTGCCGGGGACAGCGCATTATACAAATCCGTAATACGGTTGTTCACGACCGGCGCAGTAGAGGGATCACAGCGAAGTCTGGCGGAGAAAAAAGAGAAGAAAAAAAAAACGATTTCGAATTGAACCGCGACGTTTATTATTATCATTATTATTATTATTATTATTATTATTATTATTATTATTATTATTATTATTATTATTATTATTATTATTATTATTATTATTATTATTATTATTATTATTATTATTATTATTATTATTATTATTATTATTATTATTATTATTATTATTATTATTATTATTATTATTATTATTATTATTATTATTATTATTATTATTATTATTATTATTATTATTATTATTATTATTATTATTATTATTATTATTATTATTATTATTATTATTATTATTATTATTATTATTATTATTATTAATAGTAGTAGTTAGTTGTATTAAAACGTTAAAATAAATTGTCTGTTTTTATTAAAAGCGAACTGGATAAAGTTACGGTAGCGTTTAATAAAAACATTAATAGGATTTCGATTGAAAAAAACGTAACTATAGATTATATTCGACGCGTACCAGTAGCACAGGCGGATTTCGGAGACGACTTGGGATGATTTAAGACCCTCCTTCCCCAAGAACGTAATCAAATCGCGCCAAACGTCAAAATCAATAATTGTGAATTATCCGATATTTATAATATTATTTTAATATTATTTCGTTGGGATGCGAGGAGAACGATCTGAAATATTCGCGGACTACAGTTATTGGAGAAAACCATATTTTGTAGATACATATCGATAATCGCGAATATTCTCAAAACTTGTTTGTCGTACGTGTAGATAAGCGAACCGCAGACCGCCGCAGCAGTAGTTGTCGATTACGTCAATAGAGTGTTCGTCTTTGATTTTTTTTTTTTTAACACCTACGCGTTTTATCTTTTATTTATGCGCGGTGTCCCGTGAGCGCTAAACAATATTATTCATGCGTATTGCGCGAATTAATCAATTAATTTTAAATTATAATCGACTAAATAATTATTGGATTGGGTTACGTGTCGAGTTGGTTACTTTTTCCAATATTTGAGCAAAACAATCAAATTTTTCAAAAAAAAAATAAAAATAGCCTGAATTTAAACGCGATAAAATTCAAATATTAAAAATAATATGATAACGTGAAAATATAATGAAAAATTACCGGAAAAAGGTGCAAAACTGAAAAATGTAACATGAGATTTACATAAGTTTTATTGAAATGTCAGAAACGAAAAAAACGCCTGTAGAGCAGCCAGCCACTGGGCTCTAATAATTATATTGTTTTTCGTAAGAAAAAAAAAACCATAATTATGTCGAAACATAATAGAATTTCGAATGAAATAACAATGTTTGTTTTCCGGCGAAAAAGGCGAAATATTTTATTCGTCACCACCCGTTATACGGATTTTACGAAAAATACAAATACCGAAAAAATGAAATATTCAAAGCGTCGTACTTTCCGCGTGTACGTACACAGTGTGAATAAAATTGTCGCAAAAGGAAATGTTATCGCGCACACATACATGATTGTACGTATGTGACAGTTTTGAACAAAACTATAATATATACGAAAAATTATATTTCGAAAAAAAAAACACGTCCCTGTTTCATTCGGAATCCGAAATTATGTCGAAAATTTAACCAGGAAAATGTATAAATAAAAATGACAGCGCGTTCGCGCGTTTACACAACGTTTTTTTTTTTTTTGTACAATACATTTTATAGGTGTTCGCAGAAATATATACGGGGAGAAAGGAAAAGAAGAAAAGTTCTTACTATTTTTTCGCCGCGATCGAAGAAGAATTTTTGGAGAAAACACGCTCGTCGGCGGGATTAAGTTTATCGAATTGTAATCTCGTTTTTCACTTACTCGCGCTTAGTGTGAAAATATGTAAAAAAAAAAAAAATAATAACGAATGACCACATCGTTCAATTTGTTTTTTACGCTCGTAATATTTACGTTTTTCTTTTTATTGCGGTTACACGCCTGATCGTTGTAATAATATATGCGCGTTTGTAGATGGTTCTAGAAGAGCACAAAACGCGTGACGCACTACTACCATAAAAAGTGGACGAGACGATTGGAGCGAAATGAAAATAATAACTAAAGATCAAACTCGTTTTTGCCGCGGCCGCGATGATTTTTTTACGATCTCGTGATATACGTTGACCCGTAGTACTCGTTCTGTATCTATTTCGTGTTTAAGTGGCCGAAAATTATGCGAAAATAATGGAAAAAAATTTTATTCTCCGACTCGCCGAAATTCTAAAAAAAAAAAAACAATAAAATCGTTGGAAGACCGTTGGCCTCGTTAAAATAACACATACACACACAATATTTTCGTATTGTATTCCGACCACCGCGATTCTTTCTCACGTGTATTGTTCGAGTTCGCAAAAACCGTATGTATAATGCACGAATAATTCGGAGTGTAACAAAAACAAAACAAAAAAAATCTTTCACGGAATTCATGAGGTAATATTATATCGTATATATATATATATATACCCGTATACTCGGACAATCGTTTACCGAAGACCAAACGATTTGCTGTTCGTCGGTGGCAAGAGGATTTTCAATAGTTTCGTTCGGTCGTTGAATTTCAATCGCCTCGTGCGCGTTAAAACAGCGAGACAGAATGCCGATCGTTTAGTTTAGGAGAAGGTTTTCTACGACAGTATAAACCGTTCAGCGCGATTTTCAATGCGGAACTTCAGCGTCGAAAATCCTTCGAAACGGATGGTTCGTTTCCTTATGAAAAAAAAAAAAATGATCAGGCCGAACGTCTATGGGATATCGTTGAAATTGTGTGGGAACACAACGGAAGTCCTATACTCGTCGTCGTGTGAAGCCGAGGGCTTAGGAATTTCTCATCGGACCGCAGTTTGGCGTGTGCTCGGACAAAGATCGTAACTGTTCGACTTTTACGAACTCACTTGCCGCCAGTTGACACCAGCACAAAACGTCTCGATTTTGTTCGTTTCCGTTCTTGTCGCACGACAGGAAGAAAGATGGACATTGCGTGCTATCCTAAGGAGCCATTTTCCGTACGCGCGAAAAGATCGATACAGACGCGTCGAGCACACCGTATGGACAATCTGAAAATGGTATTGTGTTTCGCGCGCGGTTTCGACTGTCAAAAATGTGTATTATCTTTACGGAGATCACTGTGACGGGTAGTTATCGTAGTTGGACATTTTGGAGAACCGGACAATACGAGGCGATTTTTCGTTTTTCTTTTTTTCATTTTACACATTCTGGCATTTAACAGTTGTTGAGGTTAATCGCGTGTTATTTCGGTTGTCCGTCCAGTCATAACGTTCAACGGATTTTACGGTTTGTGATTTTTTTTTTTTGTCCCCCTCATTGTAAAAGACACGGTATACGTGACACCTCTTTGTCGAGGCTCGGAAGAGTTAAAAAAAAAAAAAAACCGTTAACGAAGTACGAACGTCGATAATACGTTGATAGAAGGCGACGATACGAGAAGAATTCCATCACATCCTCGAATCGATGCAGTTATGGGTCCGTATCGCCCGGGACGTTTTTTAAATATATATTTTAACACGTGAAACTCGGATCGGATCGATTTTCACGTTAATAATAATTTAACAGGCCCTCCCTCGTGAATTCCGGTAAAGATTATTTATACACTCCGCGTGTAATGCATGCGACATTAAAAAAATGTTTTATTATTATCGAAATATTTCGTTTTTTATTATTATTATTTCATCGTCTGCTCCGTGTGATCCATGCGGGAGGGCTGCTCGGAGAAGCCCCGTCAAGACGTACGATCCGGGGACGGGCGGCGACGAGTGAAATATTACTCGGCCGGTGGCGGCCAGAAGACCCATAACTACGGCGGCCGCGGAGGTCGTGATCTCCGCCGTCCAGCGGTCTCATTTGTCGAACAATGTTTGTACACTTCCTGGAGACACGGCCGGAGATTTTCGACCGATCCTACGACACGTACATAAGGTCTCGGATAAGATGCCTCGGTATCGGATTCTCGTCGACGAAACATTAGTAGTAAACACGGGCGATATTTATTTTTTTTTCGATTTCTCTCTGTTGGTGGGTGGGGTGGGAGAGGAGAACGGAGGAGGATTAAAATTAAAAAAACAAAAAAAAAAAAGAAACATAGGAACTTTGTCGCTACTATAAAAACTTTAGGAATCTGTTATATTTGATTAGGATTTAGAAAACGGAAGAAAATTTGTTAGTAAAAATTTTCCCTCACACACCCCCTCAAACGTCTGTATTTCTAATGTATCGGAGGGATCAGCGAGAAGGGATTCTTTTCGCCAAATTCGTGCGACCGTGCTAGTCCCCCGGTACGATATATAATAATTAATCGTAAAACGTTTTTATACAATAAAATATTAACACTATATCAGAATTATACGTACCTCTGACGTACTATAATAAAACACGCATGAATTTTTCACATTATCTCTTTAAACTCTTCCCCGTACTCTTTTGTAAGAGGGTTTCTGGTTTTTCTAAATAGGGAAATTGGAGCATTATTGTGTGTCGCGAAACAGTAGCGAGAAAATACAAAAATCGTATTTCGTGTAGGAAATAAATCCCGAAGGCTACAGTTGTACTCAATAGTTTTATTAAAAATATCATGTTAGTTCTTAAGAAATTACGAGATTAAAAAAAAAAAAAAAAAATTATAATTTTAAAATGCTTATAAATTTTTAAGAGTTAAATATATATATATATGAAATGTTGTAATTTATTTAATGTAAAAATTCGATGTTACAAAATAGTTTTTAGAATTCTTTTTCACGTTGAAACAGTCGTTTCGATGAATATTATAAGAGTGCATAATATAATGGGGGTCGTCTTAATAATACATCTCTTAGATATTTATTTATTTTTTCTGTTTTCGTATCGGGAAATCATCCCAATTCTCGCTCTCTCGAATAAGGAAATATATGGAATTCGCGGGACTAATTATATATGTACGTATATAATTCTAACGGATTAACAAAAACACACGCTGCGTAAATAATCCTTTGAGGCCCGAAATACGCGTCGTAAATCGAAATACGAGTCACAAATATACCAATGACAGTATTCGTCGTCGCCGTATCGCATAAAGCCGTATTACAAAAATACATAATAATTCGTATATTTTGTTTTTATAAGCCTTATAACTTATATGCGTGTAGCGACCGCGGCACTGCGATTTACGACTGTATTTATTATTTATTTTTTTTTTGTCATTTATTTCGAGTAAACCATGCCGGTTCGATCCCCGTATATAATGCCTTATTTATGGTTCCTCCTGTCCACACAATTTTTTCTCCTCGAAAATTTATTATTTCCGAGTAACAAACGTCCTGCGTATAACATTACAGCCATCCCCGGGTGGTGTCTTATAAATTGTCGAATTAACTATTTTTTTATTTATTATTTTAACCAAATCTTAATCGAATCAATTGCTTATTTAAAATAGGTCATGTCTCACGCTCGACGTCCCAATATAAAGTGACGAAAGATGTAATTTACAGGATCTAAAAACCTTACTAAACGATGTTTCATCGAATATAATAATAACACCGGTACTCGTGTAAAATACCGTTTCAGTACTTTGTCTGGGAAGAGGTAACCAAAACAAACTTCACACCTCATGGACATTAAAAGTACCGCTGATTTGAAATATCGTTAGAATAGTCGAGTATATATTCTATTTAATTATCATCTTATTATTCATAGTGTATCAATGTCAGAAAGAAAAAAAAACGTTGAAAAAATAATATCGGACGGTGAACGACGAACAGAGCGAGAGCTGAAAAATACCTGTTTATTATTCTCGTCCAACTGCCAGTGAAACACGAGGTTTATGACATCGAAAAACGACACAATATACCGCCGAAAGAGGAAGAAATAAATGTTTTTTTTTTTATTTTATTTAAATGGGAAATTATCTAAAAAAAAAAAAATGTCAACGAATATATAGACAATAATCGAATGAAATTGCATTTTCTAAAGGAGAACGGGCAGCGAAATATCGCGGCAAGGTAGGGAATTTCGTACCGGATTCACTCACTAACGTAAAAGTAGTTTGTGTAACGTTTGATAGAACGATAGAACGATATTCCATTAAAACTTTACGTAAAATTCAATTTGTTTAAAACGCGTTATTCGTCGACGGAACTCTGATAAGACAATGTTATAATTCGGAAAATTTCCAAACGCTCGATAAACAAAATGCTTGTAAACAAATAACACTATGTAACTGTTTTATATATACAATACTTCCAATTGCAGCAAAACGTTATCTGCAGACGGTCCAGGAACTTGTTGATCGGATCCAGTACATTATTATTATTATTATTATTATAACCACGTGGTGGCACAATGTAATATTATCGCATTGAAAAATATTTTCGTCAGAACGTGTAGGCTGGAAGAGTAAAAGATTCGAAACGGATGTTCCGTAACAGTATAATAATAATAATAATAATAATAATAATAATAATGAAAGGAATTCTTTGAAAGTCGTGGGGAGACGACGGACGCGATATTTTGTGCGCAGAAAAGGTTTTTACGGAGCATACGCCACAACAATGAGACGATATTGAATGCGAAAGACTACTCTAAAGGGATTACTTTTAGTCCTGCGTGTACGTGCGACGCGTATATTATATATTATTTATATTATTATACTTGTTTACTGTGGCCCTGTGCTTCGGAGAATACTGTGAAACAGCTCTCAATGAGGAGAAAAATGCCGTATATATACACATATAATACGTTACACATTGAACTGTCAATACGAAGTGTCTGAACAATATTTTTGTAGGTTTTGGTGTACATTTATTTACATAATTTATATAATCTATATTTCGATGAAATCGCGTTTTATTTATTTATTTTTTTTTTGTAATTTGTTGATAGGTTTCTTTTTTTAAAGGAAGGTTTAGACGATTTTGAGAAAATCGAAAAAGCATCTTTCTAAAATAAACGATTAGACACAATTTTTGGTCGCGTAACATGACGACAAATGGCAACAACGTTAGTTAAATATTAAGAAAATAGTTATTGATGAAATGTCAAAAGAAAAAAGACTTTTTACCTTTTACGTTATAAAAAAAATCTTAATTTTATATTTATAAAAATAATGGAATAATATAATTTTTAATCCTTCTCCTATGCTTTTTTATAATATTATAAACTCACCTATTTTTTTAGGTCCGCCCCCCCCCAACAAAAAATTTGAAAATACGCCACAAAAAATTTGAAAATACGCCACTGGGTGTACCAGAGACCATCGATCGATCGAATGTAAAAGTGAGAGAGAAAGAGAGAAAGAAAAACAAAGTAAAATTATAATAACAATCCCCGAAGAAACGACACGAGACGACGTTACGTCAGAGATTAATTGAAATAATAAAAATTACGAATATATGAAATCATAATGTGTTTATACACGGAGGAATGACAATTGGTAATAATAAAGGAGTTTTTTGTTCTCTGCGATATAAACTTTTTTTCGCCAATTTCCTATTTTCTTTCTTTTTTTTTCTTTTTGAACGCACATAATATTCTTTAAGATGGTCTGTGTTGGACGTTAAATTATAGTGACTCGAACGCGATTATTATCCCTCGCAATAACCGAAACACAATATATAATAATCGTTTTACTCCCAATCCGTATACATTTACAATAAAATCGAGCGTGTGACGCGTTACGCAATTTACCGCTTTTCTGGAAAACCGACGGATTACAACCGACTGTTATTATGATATTACGACTGTTTTAACGAATTGCACGGGTTTTCGGAGTCATTTTGTTCTCTCGTCACGCGGGAAAATCAATTTTGTTTCGGTTACAACGATTCCCCCGGCATTAATCGAATGTACAAAACGGTAATTTCAAGAAAAAAAAAACAAAAAAAGTAAATAAAATTTTTGTAAAATAGCGCCGTATAACGAAATTGAAGTTTTTTTTAACGCGTTTTCCTCAGAAACACTTTTAAACTATTAATCCAAGCGAAAACACGTTTATAGATCCTAACGCGGATTTCGGAATTTCATTACTGGCGTGTACGCGCGAACCATAAGAATCCGCCAAAAACACGTGCCGGAAACAATTGTGGGAATTTTCTGCGTTTGTCACGAACAAATAATAATAATAATACTATTACGTTCTCGTTCGTGTTTTTCTATTAAGGATGTTTCGAGTATAAGCGTACTATTGCGGGTGCAGGCGAAAACGGTAAAATCCGAAACGTTATGAATTCGGCAAGTTCTATACATTATGTTTTTCTTGAAGAAGAAAAAAAAGTACTTATAGTAGTCAACAAATTTCCTCGTACGTTTTCTTATATGTATATATAAGATAAAGAAACGGGGAAACGGAAAGTGGCGAAATCCCGAACTCTCGACAAATGGAAGGAAATCTTGTAACACTGTTAAAAGAAGAAACGTAAAATCGATTATAAATATATACGATTGTATTGTAACGCGAAGGAGACACACTTTTAAAAAGACGTCCGAAAACGTTTTCTCGTTTTCTACTATTATAATACCAACGACGACGAGTGTTCGACACGAACGTTGTGTACACACACACAACAATTGAAATGTTTTAAATATTTTTCAATTTTCACACGATTTCCAATGTTTTATAAATCCCTCCATGTGTAGTGTATTTACGTTCACTCGGTGAAAACGTTAGTTTTTTTTTTTTTTTTTTTGGTAAATTATATTTAGATTGGAAAATTCGATGAAATCGCGAGTTGTTGACGACATCGGTTTACGAAACGGACGTATGAAAAAATTCATAATCCTTAAATAGGTTTTCGTATAACGTGTAATTTCGCTTTATAATGTCCGTTTTATATATGTATAAAAAAAAAATAATAATTATAATAATTCGTTTCAACGCTTCGATTAATCGAATACATATTCAATACCATTCCATTCATATCGTATTATATTTTTTTTGTTTTGCGCGGATTTTTTCCGGAAATCGTAAAACCGAATTCGACGTCGACGTCGGCACAATGTCCAAAAGTATAGAAAACCGCGTAACACGTTTGGAAATCGTCGGACGGTTTTTTTCTTTTCTTTTGGTTTTTTTTTTTTTTTGCTTTGTAACAATCGCGTAGACTCAGCGGTGAGCGAAAATCCGAATTTCTTGAGAAGTTCCACTAAAAAACGTCACACAATATAACGTCAGCGGCCCGCGATGGATCAGTGCGCCGACTCGTATACGAAATACGTTACGGTTTTATTGAAAACAAAAAAAAAAAAAAACAATTGCGAAGAAATCGAGAAATTTAAAGACATCCCCGTCCGGAGATATAATTCCATAATCCGTGCCCTGTGAACTGTTATAAGATGTCCGTCGTCAAAAGGTCCCCGCGTAGAGAACTAACGACACGCGGAACGCGAGTTCTGGCACACGCGCGTTAAGCGTATTAGAGTCATATAAAAGTACGTATTAGTCGAAAGAAAGAAAAAAAGAGAAAATATTTCTGAAGTTATGTATGACAAGGTTTAAAAAAATAATATAATCCTATAAGACAAAAAAAAAAAAAAGAGTGGCTTTTTATAATGTAGTAAACGCGATTAACGTTTTATATAATAATTTTTATACGAAAATAATACGCGAAACATTGAAAAAGTTTACTAGTGAAAACACCGCGTTATAAATATTATTATTATTATTATTGTCATTACGATAAATGATTTGTGAAAACGAATTGGCAATTCGAAAATTACAATTTATTATTTATATGTATATATGTGACCGCGGATGCTTTCGATTTATAAGAGTCAAAATTAAACGATCGTTTACGAATTTGTAACGGAGATACAAATATTACACGGTAAAATAATATTGGAAAAATTATAATCGTTTGTCACGAAGTGACGCGTATGGACAGTTCGAAAACGATTTGGAAACTTGAGAATCTTTGAATTTTAAAATGAAAACTATAGATTTTTTTTTACTTACGAATATAACGCAACATTATTGCGAAACTTATATTTATTATTTTTCTATTACAATTTCCGTATATGGAAATACGTTTTTTTTAAAAAAAAAAAAAAAAAAAAAAAAACAATTGCGAATCCGAAGAACAGGAAGCGGCATTCTTTAGTCTTTCTCTACTCTCTCTCTCTCATATTCGATTGCGACACACGGAAATTTAAATGGAAATTCGTATTAAACGATATTTTCCATTCGCCGTTTACGTCGTTGCGCGCCGCGCTCTATCTGAATACGACGTTTTGCTGACGTTTCGAAAACAACGTTTTAGACTTTTGCGCGAAGAGTTTCGCCTACGCTCGTGTGAACACCGCAGCTACACTCGCACACGTTTCCTCTCGAGCAAAACTTTTTAATTACATTTAAACACATAAAGAAATACGTGGCCATTCGCGTACGCTTCTCGTATTCACGGGTATACCTTCTAAATGGGATTTGGTCGAAAAACAATGGCACCATTGCCCCGGCGTTGATGGCTGCAGCAGCATCAGCATCAGCAGGCAGGCACGAGGTCGTGTGGCGGACGTCATATTTTTTTCTCCTTCTTTTTTTCGGCATTTTTTTTTTTTTTTTTTTTGTTCTCTTCTATAGAAACGCTCTCGACACACACAACGTCGTTATTTTAATGAAAATCGCACGGCGGCGGCGGTGGTGGTAGTGGTATTCGTTCTTTCTAATGGGTTCAGCCAGAGACTGTGCTCGCGTATTTTACCCAAACAAACGGCCGTCTGAATAAATAATCATATATTCGCGCACAACTGCGGAACGCGTAGTGAAATGTGTATTATGACGGGTCGGAAATCCGCGGTATACTCGCTTGTATATATTTACGTTTGGTCGTGATTTTACACACTGAAGTAGAGAGACGCGCAGTGGTTTTCATTCTCGCTCGTACTCGGGAGAATAATAATAATTGTAGCGCAATAAACGGCGCGGTTTATCAATATTAATCGCGGAATGCCGCGCGATATACGATTTCTCGGCGTTGGCCGACGTGTAACGCGTAACAACAGCGGACGACACATGACTCGCGGGGACACACGCACGATATGCGGCCAGATTGGGAAGGAGCACAGCAGACTTGAAAATCTGCAATACTGGAACGTAATGGAACCCGTCGAGATTGCAGGAGCTTCTCCGAACACCTGGTTTACGGGAAAATTATTTTATAATCCATAAAAAATTTTTAATACGCTCAAGACGATATGGTGTTTTTACGTCTAACCGATCGCTTTTCGTATGCAATTAGGCATGCGACTCGACGTGTTTGTAAGAAATAAATAAAACGGTTTAATTTAACGGAACGGACGTTACACGATTGTCGTCGGTTCGTCTAAATACAGCGAAATAAGATTCTAACACTTTTCGTAATTCTCCATGATTGTGGAATATTAAACTTTCACTATGCCGATAAACTCTCCGCAAAAGTACCGGCGGAATTCAATAATAATTAATACGTTCATATAGAATTTTAACCATATAATTTACTCTTTGTTGCGCAATTTCAATTCTCTCTCGCACTCACCGGCGCGATTTGGGGGATGCTTAGCACTCCCAGATTTCATATTAGTACCACCCCCCCCTCTAAAGTTGTAATCGCGTCATCGAATTTTCACTTGTTGCAACTCATCACATATTGATATCATATCACAGGCACCATAAATTTAATCCGAATTTCGCCCATGCTCGCGCACTCCAAAATATTAACGTGCCGGTCGCTGAGCACACGGCGCGAGCCTTGGATCGAAGCACTCAACCCATCCTTCGGACTCCGGTGGAAATAATAATTAATTAGTTCTCTCGTGTTCGTTTACCCGACGAGACGGTCGCCACTTGTATGTTTTTCAAAACGTTCAAGTATTCAACGTACACCGTGTCGACTGCCGAAAAAATTCCCTCGAAAATAAAGGACTTGTTATATTTTGATAAAATTGCCGTGTTACAAGAGTTACGCGGTCGGATTATAATTGAGGAAGATGAAAAAAAATAATAATAATAATAATAATTTCTACTTCTCCGTGCACTACGACAAAAGCGTATGCAACACAATACCCGAAGTGCTTTTTGAAAAAGTCATTTGAAATTTTTTTTTGTAATATATGTAATTGGATACTCGAAAAACGGATTCTTTATCCCCCCATCCCCCCTCGAAAATACAAACAACAACGAAATTTAATTTGGTAAGAAAAAAAAATGAATCGGTGTACTGTATTTTTGTGTATTGCCTTTAAATCCGCGGGTAGGTAATATTATTTCGGGAATTAAATCCGATCACGTTGCGTTTATATTATCGGTAACAGACTTTCAATTTTGTCGAGAGAAAAATTAAATCGTCTACCGAAATCGTTTGAAAACGTAATACAAAATTAATTTTTTCTTTTTTTTTTTTTCATGTCGCATCGCCTCGGGACATTAATAATATATTGTGTGTTCACGCGCGCACAACATTTCATTTTATATAACAACGATATTGCGAGAACGCTCATCCGCTCCGAAAATATTCGTAATCGTCATATTTTATATATACTTACTAATTCGAGACGACTCGTATCGCGTTTAAATCTTACCGAGTGAATCGTCTGCGGCAATTTTTTAAATTAAAAAAAAAAAAAAAAAACGGAGAAAAGCCTCGACGAAATTTAAAAGATCACGACGGAAAATTATGACCTGGAGATGGTGTGCGTACGAGAAAATTATAATAAGTCGATTTCTATGAAAAAGAAAAAACGGTCCTTTTCCAAGGTAAAAACTATTTATACGATATTTCTCATATACGTTTCCCGGTTTAACGTTGTCGTCCTACACAAACGGTGATTCTGTAGATTTCTAATATAGATATTATGGGATCCATGGACTTGAGAGAGAATTTTTCCATTTCGAAAAGTCTTATGTCGGATTGATAATTATTGCGAAACGCGGTTCTAAAACGGTAGAAACAAAAAAAACACGTTGTTGAACACATCTCGTTCTTCTATTACATTAACGTTTCCCGACCTATTTGATTTCGTGGCCCACTAATTTCAACTTGTAAATTCACACTTCACGCTGACTAATATTTATTTATTTTTATTAATAATATGCTCTTATCGTATTAAATGCTAAAGCGAAATTGTGTAAATTACTATACAGTGAATATAACTCGAAATGGTGTGTTCGTTTAGGTTAGGAGAACTCGTGTAGAATGATATTACATTTATTCATATGGAAAAACAGTCGAATTGTGCATTACGACGATAACGTTATATAAAAATCTAGTCAAAAGTGTTGCCCCGTTTCCTTTTCGCATTATACGTTTCTTCCGGGATCGAATAGAGTTGACTCGGTGACAAGCACCCCCCCCTCCATGCGTCTTTTTCCAATAGTTTTTCAGTCATAAAAATTATTTATTACACTATTTTTTTTAAATTAATAAGAGTCAGGTGAGATTGCCGATAAAAAAAACTGTAAAATGTTTTTTATGAATAAACATGAAATCTAACCGATTGGGAAACGTTTACTTCAAGAGCTTATAAGTGTAGCACATATAAAAAGTGAATTTTAATTTCGCTAAATCGCTCTCGTTTTAATAATAATAAACGGATAATTAAATTAATTTAATCAATTAGTAAGTTTCATAATCATACAACACGATTGAATTGATAATAAAAGCGCGAAAATATAATGAGAACATAGATTTAATTATTTTTGTAAAACACAAATTTACTAACTAATGGGGCGGTTAAACGCTTTGACGACGTTTTTATTGTTTACGTGTTTCGTACTACGATTGAAAATTTATAACATTATATATTCATGCAGTGTATGTAAAGAATAATTTTGAAAATACACGTAATCGTCGAATAAACAGAGAGCGAAAAATAATTATTACGAATTCTTTTCCAAAAATGTATTTAAGATTATATTTATAATTACAGAATTGGAATATTTTACGTTTTTTTTTTTCGAAAATAAGGTCAACGAATTTGTTTTTCGTAAATATACGCGGGAAAAATATTGTCTAAGACTATCGCGTCTTCTGTAAGATTATTTGTATTTGTATTTTTCTTCTTGTTATCTGCCAATTTCTAACCTCTACGAATTATTATTGCGTGTACGTTTTTCTTTTTTTCGCGTCGTATGTTCTACGAAAAATGAAAATAAAACGAAATGCATTTAAAACGCATTTTTTATATTTGGAGTAAAAAGAAAAAAAAATGTTCGAATGTACTACACACGACTGATTTAATATATATATATATATATAATATAATATACGCGGTGCCGAGATCATTTTTATTTAATTTTTTTTTTTTTATGCGCCATAGACGACGAACCCGGTGTCAACGATCGTTTGAAATATTTCCCGTGTGTCGAAACCCATTCCGTAGAACCAATATCGCCGATCGCCATAGGATATTATAATAATATGAGTAAGTATACGAGATTTAAAATATTATAATGTAAACCGTTTTAGAACGGGTATAATATATCGATCGCCGTGTTTTGTATTCACGCGATTTCCGTTATACGTTATAAAAAAAAAAAAAAAATCCGTCGTCTTATTCCACTATGCCGCATTATGTTATACGGTCGTTTTATCCGAAATTTCTCAAAAAAAAAAAAAGAAATACGCGAGAAAGTTATTTGTTTTGGAAAATCTCTTTGAAAATTCACTGTGCAAGTTATTACGTGTGATACGCGGAGCGTATCGTCGTGTCTAATGCGTCTATCAAACACTCGAAATCGAAAAGCGATATAAATATAACTCCAGTAGTTTTTTTTTTAATCCAATTATTTTTCGCCGTATTATTATTATTATTATTATTATTATCATCACAATTATCGCGTTATTAAAATATTACGTGTCTAACGTTAATTCTCAACAGAACGCGTTTATTTTTCAATAACACAGGCATTGTAGTGTATTTGTATTAGAGACGGTTATGACTCGTAGTCAAAGACAACATGAAATTTCAAAAAAAAAAAAGAAATAATTCAGCCGTTTGTTTGTTATTTTCGAAAAAAATCTAAAGATTTATAAACAAATTTTCGTTCAGAATCGTTTTTTTTTTAATAATACAACGTTTATGTCACCAGATCAAGTGAACCACTCGAGCCAAAAACCCATTACATTAATATTGTATGTAAATATTTGATTTTGGATGTATAACAAAGTCGAATATAAATATAATTTTTTTTTAAATCAATTTAACCATTTCGCAAATATAATCGTTTTCACGGGCATTTCTGTTGTGTTTAAACTTTTAATCGGGTCATAATGTGCCGTTAAATTTTCAACGACTTTCTGATTTCGTTTGAATTCAAATGTTTGTTGTGGAAATAAACGTGTACATACGTTCATTTAACGAAATCGATATTTTCGTAAATTTTAAACTAATGTAATCAATAACTTCAATAACTTAAACATCCGAGTTTCGTTAAAAAATAATAATTAAAATTGTTTTTTTTTTTAATTTTAAGAAGAAAATTGTAAATGAAATACGATAAGCAAGTTATGACTATATGAGTTTTTATTAAAATCGAAGAAAATGTCGAATGGAATAAAATGTCACTTGTCAGCATCGGATATATACATATACATGTGGATTTTTGTTTTGTCTTTCAAAAATTTATAACGGAAATCGTATTTAAATAATAAAACCTTTAATCATTTGGGGAGTATTTGAAACACTTTTAGAAAGTCAAAACGCGGTTTTTTTTTTTTGTAATAAAATACAAACGAATACTTTTTTATATACGTATACTTATCGTTATTTTGTGTCGTTCGACATTTCACACTGTCTAATCATCCACCACTGTAATCGACATATAAGCTTATTTTGCACGCTTTTCGACGATAAATGTTAAATTCGTTGTTCGAGGCTCGACGTTCCGCGGGAGGCGACTCGAATGAATTTCAAAGTGCTTATCAATATGTGTACTGTGCGTGCCTTTATTTATAATTCATCGTTCTCTCTCTCTCTCTCTCTCTCTATTCGTTTAGAGGCGTCTACGGGTCGTCAACCTTTACCGGCCGGTAAACTATACGTCCAAAACGATTCTAATTCCCTGACGATCGACGATCTATCCTTATATTTAAATATACATTATTCCGTACTCGAAAACGCATGTGCTCGCACGGCCCATGTCGAACCAAAAATATTTCATAATATCGTTTTAGATTTCTTTCGATCGGATCCGTTCTCGTCGTAATGGACTATACAGTCCACGGTATGCGTATTAAACGCGTAAATATTTATACATATCGCGTGCGATTTCACCAGAGGAAGAGATTTTAATAAGCACGTGTGTTACGGTTCATTTTATCACACTATCAGCAATAAAGCAATAATTTTTTTTTTTTTTTAAAAACATTAAAATTGGATTTTCAGGAAAAAATCGACGAAATCGCTACAAAAAAAAAAAAAAAAAAAAAGAAAAGAAGTTTAGAGTTCAATGATTTATAACGGCGTCTGCGTCTAAAATGTCGCTACTCGGGTGGTTTTATATGTGTTCCAATCAAATGTACTTCTTTGACCGGCTGTTTGCATAAAACAAATCGCGTATATTATATAACACGAGATACAATTCTACATTTATCAGTTACAATGCGACATTGTTTATCGTTTAATTTTAAGTTAAAAATCGATGTAAGTTACAACAAAAAAAAAAAAATCGACTTCAACACCATCAGAGTCCACGGACCACCAGTTGGGAACCACTGCTCTAGACCATATGATATATACATGAACTTTTTTTTAGACACTTTTTGTGCGTCGACAAGGCGAAATCAAGAACATATAGTGTTTAATTCTTTCTTCGGACTCCGAATCCACATTGTTATAATAACAGTAATTATTTTCTCATTATTCGCGTACGCACCACGTGCTCTCCTCGCGGCGGACGAGAAACGTTTATCGTCGTTTGCGGCGGCACACGGTTATATTTTTTATACAATCGTGTAACGCGAGCGGCGACTTCTTCTCCGATAATCTCCCGGTACGATCGTTATCTTCAATAATAATTGTTACGTGTACGCACGCGATTACTGGAATTATATCGTTTTATACGATTATATTGTTACCGGTGTGTAAACAGTGCGTTTGCGTTTAATTGCCGGCAATCGTTTTTTTTTTTTTTTAACATTATAGTATCGTTTTTTCTTTTTCACATGAAATTAAACGTACTCGTCTCACGTTTCGTGTGATAATAACTAAATTATGCCTACAGACGCACACGCACGAGAGCGTCGGACAATAATATTATATAATCCAGAGCCGTCCGAGTGCGAGGTCTATTATTATTACGACGATAGACAAAATCGTCGTAGTGATAATTCAGACGGCGTTATACGTTGTCAAGCAGAAAATCCGCCTGTCTGTAGCCGAATCCCTGTCACGAGACGCAGGCTGCAGAGTGACTGCGAGGATGCGAAGGATTCACACTCCCACTAAAAACTAAAAATTCGTTCTCGCGTATTGTTGGAAATCGGAATCGTGTCTCCTGGTCGACTGTAGAAAAAAAAAAAGCAATAGCGAATTTCAGTGCATATCTGTAACGATAATAATATTATAATTGTATGAAATTCAGAACAATGTTACGCAATGTTCTATAAGTGTGTGAATACAAACGAAATATAAGTATTATCGATAGGAATTATTGATTTTGTTTCTTTTGTTTTTACTTGATTGTATAGAAAACGCGACGAAATTCCGTACAGGAAAATTCGATAGTTTTTCTTGAACCGAATCGAGTAGAAAAAAAAATCAACTCGTCTTAATAAAAACCGTATACAATAACGATTAATGCGCAGCAAGTTTGACAGGAAAAGACGACACGCCACTCGGACGAGCGAAGACGAAGAAAAAATATGTGATCATTTCGTTGACGAAAAATAAAAAGGTCACACGTTATTATTCAGCCGAGTTTATTGGAATTAAATCGAAAAAATTATTATTATTATTATTACGTTCATGAACAATTTTTCATGCAGGACGAGTTCTCCGCCATCTTGTAATTCTCTTTCCGATAGAAAATTCGTGCGTATAATTGTGACTTAATGATAGTCATTTTTCAATTGTTTCATTACGAATTACGACAATAAAATCGTTAAAAAAAGTCGGGGGTCGGCCAGTTAGGTACAGTCTTATTCGTACATTAAACAATACACGTAAAACGAGTCATTGGAAAGATGAAAATAACGCTTTAAACAAATTTATTTTTTGACAATATTTTATTATACCTACATGATTGCTATTTGCCATCGTGTTAAATAAAAATATACATTTTTTCCGTTAATATTATAAAATATTGTGTTAGAAGGTTTCAAGACGTCATTCTATCTCTAGACACCTTAACATACTGAACTGAATGTACATAATATCGATATAATATTATTCGTTCATATAGTGCAGTGACACTTTTTTGTATTAATAAATGTGTGTCACTGCACTCAAACGATAGTACCTATACACGGAATTAAAATACGAAAATTTTACACGCGATATGCGCTGTGTAACGTATTCACACATTCGTCGCCATACGAAATAATTTCAACTCATCTCCACTCATGAAAACGACACTATCGATCATAGCGACTAACCCGGGACGACAACGCGTCGTCGTAACGGCATCCGCCAATTTATAGCGTAGCGCGCACTTTATATTGCAATGAGCTATCTATTGTGACGAACGTCGATTGGTTTTGACGTACACGCACACAAAACACACAATAAAAAAAACTACAAATGTCTAATGAAATTGATTTATCAATTGAGTTGTAACTTTTGGTGCACGCTCGTCACCCAAGAATCCCTTTTTCGGATCATCTTCACTCATATATATATCGTTTCTCTACTAATACTTACCGATTAAGGGATGATAATTGTTTTCTCAGCTTAGTTAAAAATAACATTTTATCATTGCGCTATACAAAAATGCTCACTGCGACACCATACTATACATTATAATCATTAATCAACGATAATACGTATTGTAATATTTTAATTAAAAAAAAAAAAAAAAAAAAAAATGATATTACAAACCGAGTTTTAGAATCGATTTTTGGAACGCGATCTGAAAACAATAATACGATAGTGTAAAACACTCGTCCAACAGTGAATAAATTCGTCCTACATGAACTCGGTGTCAGAATTTTTGCACTTTTGTACGTACAAATAGGATTTTTTTTTCCGTTCGAGATAATGTGCAAAAATCGCTGACCATATAATATATTTCACGCGAACACCTCGTCCGTTTTCGTTTAGTTATTTTACGAAAAACTTTTGAATTATTATTATTATTACATATGTGTCCCATTAGACGTCTCCGAGATGGCGTTTATTATAAATACGCGCATGTACATGTAATATAATATAAGTAAAAGAGGGTTTGGATTGAAACCTGTTCCATTGTCGCATTGTCCATTCGACACATCAAACGTTCTACCGACTTCAATCAACCAACGAATTCGTATTACGGTTCCATTCCTAACAAACACACAACGCTCACACGGTGTATTGTGTGTACGCGCCGACAACGGAGAGAGTACCACCTCCTCCTATTTGCAATAGTTCGTTAATGTAAAACGTGTCATTCGCATTCACAATACGAAGTGTTTGTGTGTACGAGAGAAAAAAAATGAAAAGATATTCGTTGATACGGCGGGTATATAGGGGATCGTCACGATGAAATATCATTCGGCCTTTGAAATTTAAAACCTTTTTACAATTATTTTACATGAAATTATTTGGATTTATATACATTCGTTCCTTACTCGCTAATAGTGTTTTTTAATAAAAATGTATGTACTTGCACCTCGAATGTTAAAAATAGTAGAACATATAGGAATCGAGCGGATATCAACAATTGTCTCTATAACGAGACGGAGTCGAATACGACGAATAACGTTTTTCTTTTAAATTATCAATCGGCTTAATCTATAAAGTAAATCTGAACTATACGAAAAGTGTTACGCATTAGGTAGCTAAGACGTTGTTGTTACATCATACAATATCGTATTTAGACAATTTTGAGAACAAATATCTAATCGTTATTAAGCTTTTTTTTTAATTTATCACAAATGGCATAAATATTAAACTGTTTTTTTTGCCGCACGGTTCGCAGTAATAAATTGTCGCGTTATTCTTAGTGCGTTTGCCTACCGACATTCAATAATAATAATCCTCTTGCCAAACGTAATAATTCATTCGGTTTCAAAATAATCACAGTAATAGTGTCTACGCGGTACAGAGAACTCATCGTATTAATTATTTTTCTTATAGGTACGACTAAACCGGTGTGAGCGAGTCAACCGAATAAGTAAAAAAATGCAGAAAAATTTGGCGTAAGAAACGTATCCGGGAGATTCGACACCGAGTTCTATTGACTTGTTTGTTTCCATTGAGAGGAACGGTCCGTATATTACAGCCTAAAACATTTCAGAAATCTAATCGGTCGATTTGTCACAATCGGTCCAGTAATCGGGGAGATTTCCTGGAACGCATATAGGATTTTTTCGAGGCCGTATTTCAAGCGAACGAAGAGGTAAACGAAATTCAAATATATTCTACGTAATTGTATTACGTTCAAAACGCGCGTATTGGATAAAAAAAGAAAATCGATTTTTAGGTGTCTATTGATAATCAAAAAAAAAAAAAAAAAAATGAAGAAATTTCAAATTTTTTTATCTATTTCAAACACGGATTTCATCGAATTTTTAACTGGATAATATGTAATTTTTAGTGCCAGAACTCTATTCTTTTGTACTTCTGGTTTTGTGTTAAATGTTCGCCTTTTTCGAAATCTATCAAAAGTTGCTATCAATTTTTTCCGCCGAAATGTATCGCGTGAGTGGGACAAAACACAAAAACAAAATGTCACTCTGTAATAATTGAAATTCAACGCACCTAATTATTTCTAATTTATCGTTATCTCCATTGAAGTTTAAAAAAAAATCTTAATCGAAAATAATTCGTTTTTTTTATCGTATATCATTTTATAATCATTTTTTCTACTCATTTTTGTCGGGCTTAATAAAGTATAATAAATGTAATAATGTATGACGAGAGAAAAAAAACGCTCAACCATTATTATTATTAATAATAATCACCGATCGCGCAAGTCATTTCATTTGAAGTGATAGGCAAACGTGACCAAATACTCACGACGTTTATATCGAATATACACTCGAATATTTTTTGACGTTTGGTGTGAATAGAAGAAAACACACCATTTAACGTTGATATTGGTAGAAAAAAAAATAAAATAAACACTTTTGGTGACGCGTGTTAAAAACGGTTGTTTTGTCGTGTTCGAGAGTTTTATCATAATTATAATATATTCACAGCCCACGTAAGAGTTCTCGTCGCAAGCGCGCGCTACACATTATCAAAAAATAAATTCGATATTTTTTTAACGTCACCAATATTGGACTTACACGTCGTTGTGTGTTGTTTATCTTCGCGAACTCTTTTTTTTTTTTTCTATTTTACAACTCAGTAACCGTGGCGGTGGTAGTGAATAATTCAAATCGACGCACTATTATATGACGTTTGAAAAAAAAAAAAAAAACTACCGAATCGAAATTCGCTTTTTACCAAACGAAATGTCAATACAGTTAAATAATTGAAATTTCTTCTCCGTTTCACTCGAATCACAGTCGTTTTTTTTGTTTTTTTTTTTTTTAAAGAAAAAAACGATTTTC
This sequence comes from Chaetogeoica ovagalla, assembly GCA_032441825.1. Lineage (NCBI taxonomy): Eukaryota > Metazoa > Arthropoda > Insecta > Hemiptera > Aphididae > Chaetogeoica > Chaetogeoica ovagalla. The sequence continues at coordinate 998,172 of CM063725.1, forward strand.
GTTCGTTTCGAAAAAAAAAACGTATAATGCGAAACCGCCGGGGGTTTATTGTTATTTCTCTGCACATTTTTACTAGATATTTTATTTTTCTGACAAATATGACTTTCTCGCAGGACACTGCAGATCGTCACGGGTATGTTTTTACGCGATTTCAACGTGTGTGTCTTGTACAGCATCCTGTAGTAATCCTGCGAGACGAGCGGGTGGCGCACGTACACGCCCGAATACGAGTCCGTCGTAAATTAACGTGAAATTATTACCACCTTTTCTTTATTATTGTTCGAAAATTTTCGATCTTCTAAAGACATGGGCGTATGCGTATAAAAATAATAATAATAACATATGCCGCGTATATAAATTTTGATGAGAATTTTTGCTTTTCTTTCGCTCTTTTTGTCATGGTAATCTACGGAATCGTTCGGATAATATCGCGTATAAAACGTTGTAAGACTGCTGCAGTGATTGTGCTGCTGACGACGATAACAATACACGAGTGTAAATACAATAAACGAAGAAAATGAAAAAAAAAACGACGATTGCTAACGAAAGCTATAAAATAACAAATATGTGTGTGTGTCGTAAAGCCAAAGAAACGAATCAAAGAAAACACCGCGTCATTCGAAAACGGTCGCACCGTTTATTATTATTATTATTATTATTATTATTATTATTATTATTATTATTATTATTATTATTATTATTATTATTATTATCATTATTATTATTATTATTATTATTATTATTATTATTATTATTATTTTGAAACCAGTGGCGCACTTACATATTTGTCTCTCTCAGTGGTAGGATTAAAGCAAAAAAAAGTCATCGTTCTTGAACCCACTAAAAAAAAAAAAAAACCATTTCATAATAATAGAAATATTGAATTTTTGAATATTATATTTAAAAATAATAAATAAAACAGATACATGTATAAGTCATATTACTTTTCGTCTAATTCGAATTATTACGAAATATTTATTAGAATTCGGCACACGGTAGATCGTAATGGAAAAAAAAAAAGCCGACGTTTAGTGCGAGAAATTCTCGGGTCTTATTTGTTTTATTCCCTTCGATTATTGCGCATCGCATACAGTTAAAAATAATAACCGATTGTAAATATTTAATAAGCGATTCCACGAGCGAGTATTTCCGATTCCGTGCAGCGGATTTTACACTTTTGTGCGATAAAATCGTCATTTTTATGAAGAAAAAAAAAAGCATTTGGAATAATGACGCGCGACAATTGTCGTCGACCACGTGCCGAGTGTACCGTCACAGTAGGTAAACATAAAAATACTGACCGACATCATCGATCGTTCGCGCGTGTGTAGACGCTTACAATTCTCCAATTATTCTTGACCACGTCCCCAACTGTTCGCCGTTTCGTTTCGGCAGCCACCGGGTCTTTTTCCCTTCCGTCGACATTCGTTCGTTTCTCGTCGCGCCGCCAAAACCCAGTACAATTCTCTGACACCCATCACGACGCGACTTGTTTGCAATAAGGTGTTTATTGCGCAATCGAACAGTGGTCCTCCGCACTAGTGTTTCATCCTGAAAGCTTCATAGTTTCGTTCCGTCTTGCACAGTCACACGCGGCCGCACTTGTCGTCGGTAAGTCGATCGATGTCGGTCTTACAACACCCGCGGCACGAGAACCAATTTTTTTTTAGCCCCCTTACCGAACGCGCGTTAAATTAAATATTTTATAATTGTTCAAAGGGATTTTTTTGAATCTAAAATTTAATCTAATTAGTCAACGATTTTAGGTTTTTTTTTTTTGTTTTTTTAATGTAATAGTTTTGAAAGCAAATTTTTCTACTCGGAAACTTGTATTTTCTATACGTTTACGCGTGAAATACCACTGAGACGAACTGGTATTGTAAATTGAATAATAATACAATTATTATTAGTATTGTATCGTATGTAAAGTTTGTATTACATATTATTATTATTATTGGAGCTCGATGAAAATATGACGGTCACGAGTAAAAAGGTAGCCGACGACCCCTGTTGTTCTAGAGCGAACACCTCAGATTTGAAGTATTAACGTAAAAAAAATCCACGTTTCCCCGCATTGGACAGTTGACTCATTATTTCACGTACACATTTCGTTATCGCATTAAACAGCGTACACGGAGCTCCGGAGATTCGTTGGAATACACAATTCGCCGTGTAAGGTCTCCAACGCGCGGAATTATTTTCAATTGAACTTTCGGTCCTGTACCGGCGGGAGGTCGTTTTTACCATCCCCTTCTTTACACCGTTCGAAAAATACGCCGCTGGATTGCCGTTGCCGCGGCACCGTTGATCACTAGAGGATCGTTTAGCGGGACGCTGCATTCGTTTCGTCGCCGGTATTAATAATTTTACTTTGCGCAAATCACCTGGAACACCGCCACCATCACCGGCAGCGGCGCGCACAGCTGTGTATAATAACGCGGCGCGCGCGTGTGTGAATCGCAGGGACGTAGGAGGGACGGCGGCAAAGCGTATTATTATTATTATTACTACTTTGGTGTGTTGATGATAATGGCCATACTGCCATCGTCGGCCCCGCATGGCGGATGAATAGAAAACGGCTGCGGAGGGATGAAGGGATGAAAAAAAAAGAAAAAAAATACCGAACCCCTTTCATTGTGTCGACGGGATTTCGCTGCGAAACACACACCCCTCGGGCAACGGGACCGCGCGGCTCCGCGAGATCCGAAACGAGATTGACGGAACAAAACGCGAAACAATATTATCGCGGTCGGGCCCTGCAGTTCACGTCCAGTTAATAAAAAAAATACAAAAAATTTACTCGCGCTCGCCATTCCAAAACTACTTTGGCGGCCACGACTTTCGAATACGTGTTTCTCTCTCTCTCTCTCTCTCTCTTTACTCCTTTACCGTTGTTTGCTTTTCGAAAGAGTAATCATTATTCGAACAGAAAATACTCATCTTTTCCCCTTTTTCTTCGGTCTTACGTAAAATTTGTCGTGTAGTGTTTATCGCGTGTTTTATTTTATATAAAGTGTCGTGAACTATGTTCTATAAAGGCGTCCTGCGATACTCACACGTAAATTCGTCTTTTTTACTCTTTTAATGATTTCATAAATGAAATGACGTGTGTGTCCTATTACACTTTTTTATTTTTATTATTTTGTATAATAATAAACGGAGATGTAATATCCGGTATTAGGATCACTTTCCTATCCCATATTAAACACACTATTTCAAAATCATTAAATTATCCTAATTAATTAGTTCGCATTAATTGAATTTGAAGTTATACACTTAATACAGAGTGAAACCGCGTGTAAATAATTAAGTAATAATAAAAAAAAATATAAAAGAAGTGTTTTTACAATGAAATTTTACATTTAAGAAATAATGTCGTCTTATTTTATATTCGGCTCTATTTTCTCCTGCGTTTTACGTCAATACGTCGTTTTCGTAAGAAAACGTATTCATTTAAATTCGCAACAAATATTATGTATTTTATTCGTTTATAAAATTAACAAATTATCGAAAACGCCGACAATTTTCGTGTATTTAAAAATTAATAAAAATGATTTTCCTCCTACGGAAGACTTCTTTGCACTGATAACAATGAACTTGCCTTGAAAACAACGAAACGGTTCGAAATCCTAAGTTTTTTCTTCGTTCTAATTATCATATTCCATAATATTATATTTTATTTTTAAACAAACGGTTAAAAAATTTTTAAAGCGTTTATGAGTATACGCGAACGGCAGATATATAATTATTTTAAAACGTCTCATCGATCGACCGGTTAAACATTTTGCAAAATAATTCGGCGAAAGTTTTTTTTTTTCTATGACAAAAGGAAATAATCATTTTTTATTTTTTTGATTTTTTTTCGAGTGGCACCCTAATGGGCTTTGGTTTGTTCGAACGGTTTACGGTCACGAATTTATCTATTTTTTCTTCTATTTCGTCTAGACGTTCTAGTTGGATATTCGTGAATCGGACAGAATTCCTCAGTGATTTTGTCTCTTTCGAACGCCGACGACGATTTTCAACAGTCATCTTACGAAACGATTTAACGCGTGAGACAAAATTTATTATATACTATTCGATCGCGTTCCCAATCGATAATAATCATCGAACGGATGTGTGAACCGCTATACGACTTTTTTTTTATTTATTTTTATTTTTTTTTATCAAGCTCACGCCCCGACACACGCGTATTATATACAAGGGATTTGCATAATACACGGTGGCGATCACGTTCGTCGAGAAACGTTTGACCACCGTCGAAACCGTTCACGGAATACCGTACGTGTTCGGCGCGGACGGTTAACGACCGCGTCCAACAACATAATCGTATACCTAATAGTAAGTTATTATAATATATTATTGTGTACTGTTGTGTACCGCGTAATAATAATAATAATAAAAGTATTGAAACGGTATCAGATCGAAAGCGGAGGTGATTTTTCCTCCGTACGCGTTTACGTTCCAAAGATCGAGATCGAGACGCGAGTAATGTATACACACACACGACGTGTTTATGCGGTGAAGAAACGTATCACTTTGGAAACGTTTACAGTCTCGAATTGTTTTTTTCCGACATCTAAACGAGGGGAGAGAAAATTATTTTATTTTTTTTTTAATCTTTCTTTACCTCGTTTTTTGTGATTTTTAAAGGCCGCGCGGATTGAAGATTTCTAATAGGATAATGTAGTGAAAATGTAGTGTATTCTTTACACCAACGATGGAGACTAGATGATGCTATAATGTCGTGTCCAATAGACTTCGAGTTTTTGAAATTTTTTTTGAACTTAAAAAGTTTGTCGACTGACAAATTTACTAGTCAAAACCATATTTTCTAATTGACTGGACTCGCGGTCGCTTTAATATTTAATTGACTGTATTTTAATTTTTTTTTTTTTAGTTTTACGTATATTATTCGTTTTCAAATAATCGTATGTTTCTAATTTGTGGAAAAAACTGGGTTGGTGACAAAAAACAGGATTTGTACGAATAATAACTTTTGTTTTAGTTCTATCAGAATTTAGTAAACGACGATTTCTTTTTAAATTTATTTAAACGTATATTTTTATGGAAAAATTCACTAAATAATAATAATAATCGTTTTTACTATATAATATTGAATGCGAGTACATAAAATTAACCGCATTGGTTAGTGAGCGAATATTATCCGGAATATTAATTTAATGGATAGTTTATTCTCTTTGTTAGTATTCCACGTTGAACGAACAAAAAAAAACAAAAAATTATTATATTTTTAAAAACTAAGATTGATAAAAAAAAAGGAACGAAAATACAAAAAAATATTTTTGTAGTCATTATTATTATTATTATTATTATTATTATTATTATTATTATTATTATTATTATTATTATTATTATTATTATTATTAGTTCTGCCCCCTCATTAGTGACAGTCAAAACGTACTCGAGTCTTAAAAATTAAATCGACTGTTCAAGTGCCCAATCAGTCTTTAGTTGTCTTTAGATTAATTGATGGATAGTTTGTATTTTAAGATAATTCGTGTGACCCGTTGTCCGATCGTACCGTCCGTTAACACAACACACTCAACACTCATCGTACGTCTTAACACGTTCCCACAATTTCACTCAAAAAACAATTATTTCATTTGAACACAAATCACAATTTAAATCGATTATTAAATTGTTAAGACTTTCTGTTAATTGGAAAACGTTTTGCGCCTAAATGTTTATACACGTAAAGCATTGCATGTGCGATAGCGATGGTTAGAGAGCAAGTATTGGACTTTGAACTGTGTGACAACAGCAGACATAATTTTATACATATATATATATATATGTAATTATTATTTTTGTTATTCCAAGTTTCTATCGTGTCATCTGGAGTAATATTTTCGCGAAAAATGTCGTTGATGATAATAATAATAATAATAACAACGTCGAATTTACTAGGAGCAGTGCGCGAACGCAACACTGGTCGTGTTTTCAAAACCGTGTGTACAGGCACAAACGTTTGCCGCAACGAGCGTTCCGTTCGTAGGGTAGAGATTTTAATTTGTTTTTACGCAAACCCTCTCTAATGGGTACAGTCGGCCGACCGACCCTCCGGTAACGACGCACGGCGGCACAGGGACTCGAAAAGGGAGTGTTCGTAGCGCGGCGGAGGGTCTCGCGGCTGCAGTCCTCGACGGCAAACGACAATACGAGTGTGTGTCGTCATTATTGTTGTCATTTCGTTCCGTAGGAAATATAATAATTCCCCGCGGTAATAATAATACGATTAATTAAAAGACGCGAACGGATCGGACGCTTTTTACGATTTCATGACAACGTTCGTCGTTAGCGACGATACGCAGAAAGCGGGCCCGCCGAGGGAGTGCGGAGAGGCAGTCGGCAAAATCATATGCGTCGGCCGTCACGCGAAAATGAATTTACGAACGATTTGATGAATGCGTATCGACGGCTATACTGTACTGATAATATGGAAAGACGCCAGTAGCGCACCCAGGATTTTTTCAAGGGGGGGGGGTCTAAAAAACTACATTATGAAAAACAAAACTTTTAATAGATAATAAAAATAGATTATATATTATAATAATATAATATAATCAATAAATTGTTAACACCTGGTGTTATCTATATCGTATGCGAAATTTTAACAGAAAAATATGAAAGTTGTATCAGAATTTGGATTTTCATCTATAAATGTAATACTATTGCACTAGTCAAGGGGGGGGTCCGGATCCGGAGTCCATCCCCTTGGGTGCGCCACTGGAAGACGCCTGTTTTTCCGTTAAACGTCTCTAATATCCTATATCGAACTAGGTCGTATGGATTTAGACGTTCCGGTCGTCTGACGTCTTTTCTGAATTGTCAAGTGAGCTTTTGGACTGTTTTTGTGTCGTTTCAGTCTTGTCTCGTGTTTCCCGGCAAACATGCTGATTTCTTCCACAACTGTAGGAATCCATCTTATCGTACGATGTACGACGTCGTCCCTTTCAAACCGGCATGATGTCGTAATGGGCGTCGTGTTTTGGCATCGTCGTATATGCGACTTCGGTGTTGGACATATTGGCACAACCCAACAGTTGAATACCATAAGTCCAAATCTGTCTCATTATGGTCACGTACAAAAAACGTTTGTTTTCTATAAATAGTTCGGAATGGCAGAGTTTTTTCTTTCATTTGTATTCTTTTCAGCTGAATTTCGTTACGGGGTTATCGTTTACGTACACCGATTTTTCCCCGTTGACGATGATATTTTTATAACGTATTTTAATATTAAACGCGCTATTGATTGTACACTGTGATTAAAAACTATCGCTGACCGTTTTCATTGAATTATGTATTATATTCGGCCGTCGAAGTGTGTGTGTGTGTGTGTCCGTCCGGTGAATTAAATGTTTTTTATTCGATTACGATAATACATTTGGTATTCGCCACCATCGGTCCCATAACTGATTTATAACTATATATTTTTTTCGTATCGAAACTCGTTTAAGCACACGTGTGATTAGATTCGTAATAAATAAATAAATAAGAATAATAATAATAAAAATAATAATAATAATAATAATACAATCGTTAATAACACTGTTCAACGAGAAGTTTAATGTAATAGCGCGTTTTCGTCCTTCAAACCGAAATCCGCGTCAGTGTTTAATTAAAAATGTCCTAAGGTTAACGACGATAACACAGCTAAAATACTATCGCAATGTCTATCTTTTTTTTGTACAATATAATATTACTATTATTACAATATTATATATCGTACCATTGAACACGATGTGCGATTCGTACACAACGAAGGTAACGTATATTCGTTACAAAATTACTATAATTTATAAAAATCGTGTACGTTCAATTCGGATGAAATATATTTTACACGCCTTTGGCCGATCTCCACGATTTCATCGATAATTTGAAAAAATTTTCGAGGGGGGGGGAAAGAACATCCAACATTTAAACAATTTTGACAGTATTCAAACAGTATAATATAGCATACTCAGTGGCGTTTATAAGGGGGAAGGGCGATAGGTGGATCGCTCCTCTTTGGGATTTGGTATTTTTAGTATATCTTTGACCCAACAGTTTATGCTCCATTTTCATCCCTTCCCCCATTGAACATCATGTAAAAGGCTGGAATTAGTGCTCGATCGACGATCAGCGTATACGGTCCGCGTTGATCATCGATCGTGATCGAGCGTTTATTGCTTAGCTGACGGTAAACTTGGTGGTCGGTCGAGTAAACGTGTGAATGTGAGTGAACCAGTAAACGTTAAATAAACGAATAAACGAGTGTAGAACGGGGAAAGATGAATCCGGGTCGTTTCGCGTGGCCAATATACTTATCCATCAAGCACAATACTCAAATGTTCTTAAAAGTTTAAAAAATAAAACGAAATTTGAAATTCGTCTAAACTGCAGTATTTACTGCTATACACTTAGATGAGCCGTTGCGGGAGATCGATGAAATAAGTACGGAACGGAAAATTTAGATACATTCTGTAATGATATATTATGTTTCTACTAATTCGAAAAGCGTTCATATTTAAACTCTTATTTAAAAGCTTTTGGAAATAACAATTTTTAGAATCAATATCCAATGCGTACTGCGAAATGTTTTCCTCTTTGTGAAAAAAAGAAAAACTATGCATCGAATCCGGATCATTCTACAAGGAGTGAGAACTCTTCCATGTGTTTGAGCTAAAATACAGATCGTGCGCAAACCCGTTAACAGATTTTCAAAATGATTTTGTCCGACTGAAATCGACGGATAGTTTGAAAAATCCCAGCGAAAATATATACGATTATTATACCAACGGGTTTATTTTCTTCGTAATATTTCCAGAACGTTTTTTTTTTTCTCATTAAAATTCATATTATACATTTTTGCCGATAAATCACGCGACGTCATCTGTTTGGTTCGTTCCAATTGGTTTTTTTTCCTCCGGAAACGACCACGACGTATGATACACATTATACACTTTATATCCGTTTTTGAAGTTGGCTAGTGCGATAAATCTTCTCTTGTTAATACCGACTTCTTGGCGTGGCAGTTTTTATTTTATAGCCAAAACCCGACACGAAAGTGTCCCCTGTATCTGTGCGGAACGAAAATGAACTTTACTATTGTTTTTGCACACGCACACAAACATTACTCGTTTATTTTAGTAAATAGAAGTTGTGTAGTACTGTCGAGTTGAGGGGAGGAAAGGGAAATAAATAATAACGAAAACTCAAATGTATCAAACTTTTGAATATATATCTCTTAGATTTTCGTTTTTTTTTTGTTTTCCAAAAATTTCTCATTTTTCTTCCCCTAAAAATTCAAAAGTCACGCGCGTCAAATACGATCGGACATTAGAAATATCGAATTTTCAATCTAGAAACGTTTTTCAATAGAATTATCGAAATTGGATATTTCTACGAGTTGTGAGGGTTTCTCCTATGACGCAATTTTTCGTACAGATTGCACATTGTATACACAGACTCCGACAGTCTTAAATTGATGTATATAATATTTAATTCGAGTTTTTTTTTTTTTAATAATATGAATCTATTATTATTTCACGGTTATTCATGTTTATCCGCGCGTAAAAATATGTGTATTATTTGCAAAAAAAAAAGAAAAAAACTTGTTTTCAATATTATGTTTACCGTGTATCCTCGAGTCTATACACACTCGGTCCACGGATAGCATACTTAAAATACTAAATTCATACAGAGTAAAATTGAAATTCTCCGTCGTTTCATACACATGTATACACATATTATACACAATAAACTCGCAAATTACATTCTTTTCCTCCCCACATCCCTGAAATACATAAATTTATATTAATACGTTAAAAATGCGGATAATGTTTTCGATTATATATGTATACGTATTTTTAACATAATTCTTGAATATTTTATTTTTTTTTTTTTTTTTTTTTACCACAGAAATTTAATATAAAATAGAATTTAGGTTCCCACCCCTCACCCCGGTAAAACAATAAATTCTCTTGATTTTACAAAAGGAGCTGTATAAATACCAGTTGTAGTAGTATTAGTAGTAATATTTTTTGTTGAATTTTTCGTACCAGCGAATTGTATTATTTCATTGAATAATAATTGATAACAAAAGTATTTGGAAATATATTTGAATATTTTGTACGCGAACAGTCGTTAATAATAATTTTACTCGAATCCTTTACGACATTGCAACGGCGTAACTACCGAAGACCGCAGACCTCGAATTCAATAAAACTTCGAGCGGGGGAAAAAATCGAATGGATTTACGTATTTCAAGTTTAATAAAAAGACGAAAAAATATTATGCCCCTTGGATTTCGAATAAAATTAAAAGTAAAAGCGCATTACCTTCCGAGTAATTCTTTACGATGTCTATATTGTGTTTTCGGGAAAACGGCGAAATGATGTCTAGACATTCGTAAATCACGTTGTTTATAAAAAATTATAGAGTACGTAAAAAAAAAAGAAAAAGAAAAAAAATTAATCGGAATATGAATTATAGGTTTTAAACATTAAAACAGATTTCTTAATTATTTCTCTAATATTATAAGATAAAATGCGTTTTCCGAACAACGATTGAAAAACATATCGATACCGTTGAACGAATTGAAACTAATAACGCTCTTAAATTTCTCGATTGTTAATAATAACATTGATTGATCAATAATTAAAATTGACAAAATAATAAAACGTATAGTGTTAGGATTTGTATATTTCAATCGTCGACTTTTAATTAATTAATTAATTTTCAAATTTTTAAAAATAAAGGAATACACAACAAAAACCCATATAATCTTAGTAAAAATCTATCTTTTTTTTTGTCCCCAAGCGCCGCTTTTTCAATAATCTAAACTCTATAATAGTAATGTGATAGGCACGTTTTTCTCAATACCGCCGACGTATTGTCGTATTTCGATTAAACACCCGGTTATATTCCCGTAAAACGTTTCACATTACGTTTTACATTAAAACAATTTTTATGCGCATATTTTTTAT